>JARHVA010001815.1:2725000-2820000 GCA_037957365.1 Torreya grandis
TTATAAGAAGGGTTCCAAGGCCTATAGTCTAACACAATCACATAATAACCCTAATGGATTCCTAAGGTTTAAAACATTCACTTATTCTAATAACAAGAAATTAAATCTAATCTAGCACACACCAAAGGTTGTGGCATAAAGTGGGGGCTAGAAACGATATAACAAACATGTATAGGAAACCTCAATTAAAGTAAGTATGAGTAACACCCTAATACATGAAATATGAAAGATATAATTATTTGAGACAACACTTATGCTACTTATATCTACTAAAAGAGAGGACAACAAAGTTAGAATATACTTACCTGAATGTGAAACCGTCAAGACTCAATCTCTCCCTTAGCCAATGGAGCTTTGCAAGAGGTTGTTGTGGTTTATAAATATAACTAAGAAAGGCCAAAGTATCCCAGACCTATCCACAAGACTAGATTCTCAGAATAAGAAACCTAAGCTAAGTCTCCTCAAGTAGAATAGTGGAAGAGCAAATTATGAAGAAGCACGAGTGAATAATAACTCTTGATTGCACATAGAAAATAATGACAAAATAATATTGTATATATAGGTATATCTTGCCCTAAATCATTTTGAAAAAGTTAGTTATACAGGGTTGACCCATTGACCTAGTGTATTTTTTAGATAATTCACTAGGTCTAAGTTAGGTTAGCCAAAAGGCTAACAAGCTAAGAAAGTGAAAAATACCCCCAAACTATACTGGGTTAACCTAGTTGACCTAGTACAGTCGATTGAACTAAAGGGATTTAAGATAAGAAAAGGAGGGATGGAAAGAGAAAAAGATTAGAGTATTCAAAGGAGGAAAAATAGATTATGGAATGGTTTTGGGAGTTGGTTAGATTGGTAATAATGTGGAAAAAAGGGAAAATAATCTTGTGAATCACCAAAGGTTTACCCACCCCTTTCTCGGTGCACACCTTAAGGTGTACGCTCAGAGATATTTATTCTTGACGGGTTCCTGCAAGATGTAAAGTATCAATATTTGATAAAAGTTTGAAAATATTGTGTATGCATATGCCCCACTCGAATCTCATCACATGTCACTAAGGTGTAATAGGGGATGGTTCTTTGAGAAAGAACATAGTAACACACACCATTGATGCTAAAAAAAATTGTAGTATTTTAAAACAAAAAATAACTAAAAGTAAATGACTAAAAAGGAAAGTAATCTAAAAAGTAAATAACTAAAAAGTAAATATAATCCATACCTTGACTTACCTTTATCATGGGATGTTTATCTATTGTGTTATTAGTTTTGATTGTGTAGGGCATAAAGAATGCTTTTGACAAACCCAAGAATACAAAACTAAAGATTAAAAACAAACAAACACAAGAAAATCTAGGATAACTAGTGTTATGAATATGGGACGTACTTGGAAAATTTGGCAAGCTAGGGTGATAAGTGTTATGTTAGACCAAATGACCAAGTTAAAAATAAGAGTAAATCAGGTAACCAAAAATCCAAACTATTAAAGACCAAAAAACTCAAACAAGCTATCCTTAAGTAAGAAAGGAAAATTCACCAAGTCAAACCATGGATACATATCAAATAGGATGGTAATAAAACAAATCAAATGGTAAAAAAAGAAATAAAAAAAGGGTAAAACAACATTGATGAGTGAGAAGTAATAATCCACATCTCACTCAATAATGGAAAAAAGGTGCAAAAAAAAAGGAAAACAACATTGATGAGTGAGAAGTAACAAGCCAACCTCACTCAACAATGGAAAAAAGGGTATGAACTCAGGTGTTCATAACAACAGGACAATAAAATAATTATAAATGGTAAAAGGAAAGTAAATTAAGTCTAGGAAATGTAAAGTAATGGTGTAAAGAATGTAATCCATAGTTGCTTGAACATGTTGTTTCACTCTAAGGATAGATAAAACTAAAGCAAAGTAGTGTTATCTTATTTTTAAGTGGTGAAGAAGAAAGAATTAAAGAAGAATGGAAAATAGATTTATAATCATAATTTGTCTATCAAGGGGGGAGATAAAATGGGCATAGGGGAGCATGTAAGAAAAACTAATGTAGATAAACTCTTTATCAAAGTTAAAACACTAAAATTAGGTTTGTCAAAACAACAGGACTTTTGACCTTAAGGAATATGAAGAACTTCTATTAGTGACACAAGTCTTAGGTTAACAAATGGAGTATATAGATCATCCCATGAAGGCTATATGCATGAAAAGTAAAATGGACCTACCTTATCACAACGTGTTCTCTGTTCCTCAAGACCCTTTACAGATCTGTCAGTCTATTTCAAATATTGGGTACTTGCATGATAAATTAGGTATCACCATAGATATTTTTTTGAAATCCCCTATTCTAATCTATTGGCTTACCACACCCCAAAGGACCTCAGTTCTATGTAATTCTAACTATGGAGTTTGAGATTCGATTAGAGATAGGAGATGTGTTTGAAATCATGTGTTTTGGTGTGATTTTGACTTTTGGGATTTTTATGTTACCTTTTAGATATCATTTATTTTTATTTAAAATGATTTGGATTTTAACTTTCTTGATGGATTTTTCTATTCCTCCTCCATACAAATTTGGAAAACCAAACATGGGTGTTAAATATTACTTTCATTTGAATACTTGGGAAAAGGTTTCTAAGAGAGAAACTTCAAAGAACATGGGATCTAAGAGTCCTATAAATCTAGGTGAAATAAAAGTGCTATCTTGACTTCAACCTTGTTTTATCCAATGTGGAGATGAAAAGAAGGGAAAATCAAGAGGAATGACACATGGAACAATTTGAATTGCTTCAAATTAAAAAAAAATGTGACAAATGGCAAAAAGGGATACACTGACAGTAAAGTGTGATTCCTTATCATAAGACTAAGGGAAATGGATAAAAACATGCTAACATAGGTTATTGTGTATATTTCATCTAAAAAAGAAGAAAAAGATAAAGTTTAAGAATAATGATGAAGAATATGAAAAGGTGGTAATTTTATGACGGTTGGGTCCTATCCACAGTCTTACACTACAACTTCATAAAAGAGAAAACCATGGGGTGCCAAAAATCAAGTGAAATATAAAGCAAAAGAGATGAGAAAAAAGATGGTAATTTTGTTTGGGATGTCAGGGCCTATCTATGGTCTTATAAAACAAATCACAAAAGGAAAAATCAAGGGATGCCAAAACAACATTGGTAGGCAAAAAGTATATGCAAAATAAGTAAAATATGGAGGATTTGTGAGGAATATCAAGTCATATCGATGGTATTACAAAGTAAATCACAAAATAAAAACCCAAGGGGTGAAAAAAACAAGAGAAAATAAAAGAAGATAAAGAAGACTATGGTACATCAAGAAACCAAAAGACCAAAAGTGAAGACTAAAGGTTTGTGAAAAAGAGAGAACTATTGCAGAGGGAGAGACACATGCTTAAGTAACCTATAAAAAGTTTTAGATAGATGGAGATAAAAATCATTAAATAAGGAAATGTTTAGTCTCCTACATTAACATCTATATCCAAGATAAGCATGTGAGACACAAGCCTATGTGTCTCAAAAGGTTTCTTGAAGTTGAATTAGTTTGGTAACATGTAATGGAAAATAAGGGTGGGTATCACTAGATTCCCCAAAGGGTAAGTGGATGTAGGAATGGGCATCACAAGATGCCCCAAAGTTTAAAATAACATGTGGGTGTTGTGATGCCCTAAAGGATATAGAAATGTGTGGATGGGCATCACAATATGCCCCACAAGCTAAAAAGAGGAAGAAAAGATAGGAAAAGATAAGAATAAAAAATAACCCCATATAGTGTCTAAATGGATTCAATGTGTCCAATAAAATTCTAATAGGAGATATGATTCTTGAGGAAATAAAAAGAATGCTAAGCAAGAAGAATAATAGACAAAGACAAAGAACTAAATCATGCAAATAGAGAACTAAGTTGGACATATAAAGAAATAAAAAATTGTATAAGGTCAACTGGGTTGATCTAGTACAATGCACAGAGATTGGCAAAAGAGGTAAAAGGTTTTATAAACTATACACATTTGACTGAGTCGATCTAATATAGTGGATAGGGGCTAAAAATGGTACAGGGTTGACTAGGTCGACCTAGTGCATCAAACAGGGAAAAAGAGAAAGTTGATAACAAGTTATGAGCTAAAACAAGACAATTTTGGTAGCTAATCTAGGAAATTAAGTGTTGAAGTGAAATATACAATCAATTAGATCAATGTTGGCCAATCTAATTGAGGTACATAATACAAAACCTTTCACTGATGCTGGCTAATGCAAGTTTTTACACACATAATTGAGTAAAGAACAAGCAATCAACTTGAAAAGTAAAGAGCTAACTAATTGATCAACCTAAGATGTTTTATTAGATTATTAAGAAAATATTTTAAAAGTGATGGGAAGTTGGATGCAAAGCAAGAAACTAGATAGCAATCTAAGGATTGTTTTAGGCAATTTGGGTTGAAAGGGACTATAGTGGTAATGATATAGGATTGGTATTGGGGCCTCCCCCTCACTTCACACACTAAAATGATAAGGGTGTTGGGTGCTTAGCTAAAATATCCCATTAACCATGATTTATACTTGACCAAAGCATCAAGTAGCTTCCCCCTTGGTGATGAAATTTAAGTAGGTTGGCCTTAAGTAGACAAAATGTTAAAGTTCTTGTTTATGTTATGTGATTTGGCCATGTGTGCATAAAATATAAATAGTGAAACTAAGTGATTAATTAAAAATATCCTAATTAAACTATATGAGCTATTCCAAACATGCAAGCAATAGGAAAAGAAATGTGTGAGATAATTTCTAGTAGATATGAGGTTAATTCCAACTTGAAACAAGGTATAATGTTGACACTATATGCTAAAAATACATAATAGGGTTAACAAGGTCAAACCTATACTATGGAAGAAAGGTCTAAAAATGTATAGGGTCAGTTAGGGTTGGCCTAGTTATTTTAGATAGCACACAAAACATAGAACTGGGTCAACATTGTCGATCTAGTTGACTATGTAAGTGTAATTTTAAAGACTAAAAACTATGAAAAGAAAGACAAAAAATAAAAAAATAGAGAGGTATAAATGAATCTTGGTTGATCAGAGATGAAATGAAAAAATACTGATGATGAATAACCTTAAAGTATGTTGTCAAAACTTACAAACTGGGTTGACAAGATCGATCAAGCTATGCAAGAGCCTGCTATAGAGTGCTAAAAATGTATAGGGTTGATGGGTTGACCAAGTAGGCTGAAATAGATGTTTGAAAGTCTAGAAACCTATATTGGGTTGATAGGGTTATCCAATTGCCTATTCCTTGCCTATTCCTAGAAACCTATGCACAAAAGTCAGAAAACTAGGTTGATAGAGTCGATCTAGTACAATAAAAATAATGAAAAAGAATGAAAATAAGTGAAATAAATCCTGTAAGGGTTAGTTTTATATTGGGTTCACCATAATGTATTATGAAGGTGAAGCCAAAGTGAATGCTAATATCAACAAGAAAAGAAACAAAAATAGAAACGTGAAGATAATCCAACTAGTGGTCGGATAGGATTCATGTTGGGTTCACCAAAATGTATGCAATTAGAAATGCATCATGTCTATAAATTAATCCTAGCTGAGAGAATATAAAGCATACCTACACTTACAATTAGGGATAAACTTGTTAAGTGGGAACATGACCAATATGGGGATCCACTAGACCCGATTAGGGGATCACTTATCACAACATATCATGCTAGGAAGGGTTCCAAAGCCTACACTCTAACACAATCACATAAAAACCTTAATGGATTCCTAAGGTTTAAAACATTCACCTATTCTAATAACAAGAAAGTAAATTTAATCTAGTGTACACCAAAGATTATGGCACAAAGTGGGGGTTAGAAATAATATAACAAACATGTATACATAACCTCAATTAAAGTATGAGTAACACCCTAATACATGAAATATGAAAGATAGTATTATTAGAGCCAACATTTATGTTAGTTCTATCTAATAAAAGTGAGAAGAACAAAGTTAGAATATACTTACCTGAATGTGAACCCGTCAAGACTCAATCTCTCCCTTGGCTAATGGAGCTTCACAAGAGGTTGTTGTGGTTTGTAAGGATAACTAAGAAAGGTCAAAGCATCCAATACTTATCCACAAGACTATATTATCCAAATAAGAAACCTAAGTTAAGTCTCCTCAAGTAGAATGGTTGAAGAGCATATAATGAAGAAGAACAAGCGAATAATAACTCTTTATTACACATATGAAATAATGATGAAAATATCTTGTATATATAGGTGGATCTTTCCCTAAATCCTTCCAAAAATATCAGTTTTATAGGGTCGACCCAGTCGACCCAGTGTGTTTTTGGGGATAATTAATTAGTTCTAAGCTAGGTCGGCTAAAAGACTAACAAGCTAAGAAAGTGAAATGTTGGGAATTCAGAGAGCTAGACACATAGATTATTTCATGCCAAAGAAGCAAATATATAGATATAATTATTTCAAACACTCTCAATGTATTATTTCACTCTGATTAATTCATTTGAACATATCACAAACATATATATAGGAATAAAATCCTATAACAACTTTGATATTCTCTCACACCTATAAAACCTTTGGAACTCCTATAATAGTGCATACACCTAAATACAATATATATTTATAACATATAACGATATATCAACAATACAATATTCTAACAAACTTACCATATTAACCATATGATTATAACCACTAATTACTAATAGCCTGTTACTATTTTCTTCATGGTAAATATCAACCTTACTATTTACCTCATAGTAAATACCATAATGTAAAAGTTATTCCTACCACCCCCCTAGTTTTTATATGGTGAAAAAACATTCACACTCTTATCTACAGTATGCTCACCTATTTTAACATGCTAAACTATGTGGCTCATGACCTTGATATAAAGAGATCCTCACTCCTCCCATGGTTTTATACATTTTCCACAAACCTTTACATGAATATAACAAACATAATTGTATGCCACCGCATACTCTTATGTCTACATACTACTGACATAATATTGATGTACATGACCACTATATGTAAAGGAATGCATCGATATGTCACTAAGGGTCATCTCTATAAAGAAGTAAGGTAGTCATGAGATCTCTCCAGTAGCTGCTCTCTTAACTATTGCCAAAACACTATTTACCTTATGTGGTTTTCTATATCTCTACCACAAACCCTTTCAAGATCCATGAACTGACTTACTTTGGTGCTTTCTATCCTTTCACAATTTTTTCACTTCAGATAATCATATTTGGAATTAAACATAAATTACATTACATGAATATGCATATTCTTCTATTCTTATTCTAAAAAATACATAGCAAAAATGAAAAACACACCATACTAAAAATGATACACCACACTAAGTGTCACCATATCATTGGTGTAGCCTCATCATTAGAAAATAATGAGAAGTCTCTAAAAGACCTCCATCCTCTATGTATCCTCCAGCCTCCAATCGATGATACTACTTACTCAGGTGATATCTTGATGAAGCTTAGGTACATAATTTTTCTAAGGGAGAAAACCCCATAATGCAGAAGTCACTTACAAGTGAAAATGCATCCATAAGGCATTTTTTTAACTTTACAATTTGGAATTTTTGATGAATGACAACACACATAAAATATGACATATTTAAAAAATGACTCTTTTGACATAGATAGAAAATTGACACCTTGAATTTTTATACTTGACTCAAAAATACCAATGACTAAATACTTTTTATATTCACATGTGACTATACAAGACTAGACTGTAAAAAGTAATATCTAATTACTTTTTAATATTAATCTATTAACTTTGACACAAAAAAAATTTACATTGAATTTGATATATGACCAAAAACACTATTGTTTATGACACATAATCTAAAAATGACTCTTAATGACATAGTGAACTTGAAAATAAATCAATGAACTTAACGACTATTGTAATGATTGAAACTCACCTAAAAGAATGACTTAACCAACTTCTAATTCAAGATAAAACATCTCACTAAACAAAAGATAAAGTTAGAACTCCTTTTTATAAAATCTTAATTTATGGACACAAAATTACTTTATAAAACCTAAAAAAAAAATTAGAGGAAAAAGACTACAAAAAACACAAAAGAGACCTAAATTAAACATAATATATTGGAATTTATGATGTGGTGAATATGAAAAATAGGATTACATAACCTTATGCCATGAAACAAGGTAAAGCTTATAAAATACTTGAAACTCAAAAAAATGAGATGTATAGACTGGGTAAAGGAATGATTAATACTTGAATTCTCATAGAACTATAGGCTAAGTTGTTTAAAATAGCAACAAGAAATCAATGTAGCATAGATCAGCATTGCATGACCCTTGACACATATAGTTTGGCATAAAACAATGGGTTGAGTGGTATGTAAATCTAGAAGGAGGAAGCTGCCTAAGTGGAATGGTAGGTTGTAGTTATAATATTTGATTTTATTTATTCTAACAGTCCTGCTCCTCAATGATGAAGCATCACCATACATTTAGTTCACACTAAATATAGGAAATAATGACTTTTATTTCATCATTGAGATCAGTTTGAGTTGAGGAGACCAAGTGATCTTAGATATCGATGCAACCATCAAAATATTTGATTTACATAATGTATAATGGGAGTGCATATGTGAATATCACACAAGAATCTTCAATGTAGACGTAGGCAACAATTGCATAGATAAATTCATAATTTCCTCCCACACATTTAGATGTTCATCTGATCATCTTGTCTCTAAAAGATCCATACTTATGAGATTTATCTCTCATAAGTTTTCACTTATATGCCTACTCTGATACCATTGTTTGGAATTTAGAGATCCAGACATATAGATTAATTCATGCTAGAGAATCAAATACATAGAGATAATTATTTCAAACACTCTCAATATATTATTTCACTCTGATTAATTCATTCGAACATATTACAAACATATATACATGAATAACATCTTATAACAAATCTAATATTATCTCACACCTATAAAACCTCTGGAACTCCTATAATAGTTCATACACCTAAATATGATATATTGTTATAACATATAACAATATATCAACAATATAATATTCTAACAAACTTATCATATTAACCATATGGTTAAAACCACTAATTAATAACAACCTGTTACTATTTTCCTCATGGTAAATATCAACCTTACTATTTACCTCAAAGTAAATACCATAATGTAAAAGTTATTCATAACATGAAAAATATCCCTAAACTTACCTGGGTCAACCCAATCGACCTAGTACAACCGACTGACTAAAAGGGGTTTAAGATAAGAAAAGGAGGGATAGAAAGAGGAAAAGATTAGAGGAGTATTCAAGGGAGAAGAAATATCTTAGGGAATGGTTTTTGGATCTGGTTGGATTGGTATTAATGTGGAAAAAAGGGACAATAATCCTATAAAGCACCAAAGGTCTGCCTACCCCTTTCCTGGTGCACCCCTTAGGGCATGCACTCAAAGAGATTGAGTCTCAATGGGTTCCTATAAGATGTAAAGCATCAGTATTTGATAAAAGTTTGAAAATATTATGGGTATGCACTCATGATATGAAATAAATACACATAAAAAAAAATTAAGTAAAGGTGACATATAAAGGGAAATGTTGAAAGATATATGTGATGAAGCCTATCTTATATTTTATGAGGTACTTACCCATATGTTTGGGGTCATGGAGACACACAAATATATATCATCATGAATTAAATCATCACTATCGTGATTGAATTATTAATTAAATTACTATATATCATTATTTTTAAATGTCATTGATTGTTTTATGAGGTTTATTTTCTTTGTAGATGATACCCTTTCATAGGAAAATTTGGTAGTTAAGAATAATATTATCTTGATCGATGAGATCTTGAATTTTATGCCTTAAAAAATTCATCATTTTTTGCATGGCCTCTAATTACATGGTAAATATTTTAATATGTTCTTTGAATTGATTTAAAAAATAAGAGGTAACATAAACAAATTATTATCCAATAAGCTCTTTATTATGATGCACTGATTATTGATTTTTTGGGGGGGTTGACTTGAGATATGTCTCATTATATGCATTGCACCTTTCTTAACCAAAGTGGTCTATGTGCTCATAGTAGGTGTATACACATAATATTTTTTACTTTATCATTTATTCATGCTTTCTCTTACAATAAGTTGTGAGCACATCAATCTCCTTGAGTGCATGTCTTAAAGGGTGCACTGTGAATGGAGTGAGAAAGGCTCATGGTTTTTTATGAGAGATGTTTCTATTATACTAGTATTACATAATTTATATTATTATTTTAACCTCCTCTAATTTTTTTTCCATATAACTCTTATGCTTATCTCTTGTTTATATTTAATATCTTCCCTATATCATATCGTATTGGCTTAGTCAATACCACATCTTTTGTGCCTTCACCCCTCTTGTACTATATCAGCTAACTCGACATAGTTTTGAGTGTGTTATCTAAATTTTTTATTATATTGGCCTAGATGACACCATTATGTGTTATCCAACATCTTATAATTGTATCTATTAGGACAATACTATTGTCTTGGATTCTAGGGTTAGTTTTAGGTATTGGAACACTACATATAGGGATCATATTTCATTTATATCATATCACATACCATTTATTCACTATAATTTAACTTGCACATCTACCCTAAGCACCATTTAGGAGAGTTAGTGACTTTTAAACTTATATTTAGGTGTCTTGTCTCATGGTGTCATTGAATCTTAATAAGAGGAGTCATTGGGAGTTCATAGTTGAGGATATATTAGGTCTTCATCGAACCATTTGAGATATTCAACCTAAAACATTATCTTACAAATATTCACTTGAGCCAAGGAAATATTGAAGTGTTAATGGGTCCACCCCAAGTTAAGCATTTATATCCCTACACTCTTTCATTTATTTAAATATTATATTAGATATTGATTATTGGTTTGTGGATGAAATTGTGTGTATCCTTGTTTAGGCTCTCTCTATACCAAATAATTTTATGTGGTCATGGGATTGATTAGAGTTGCCATAAATTAATTTAGGTTGCATAAAACTCCATTTTTTAAAAAATTACATCTTACCCATTTTTAATCATTCTAATACATCCTTTAGTTTAGTTTATACTTTGTAAAACCATTTAACTTTATTAAGGTCTAGTGAGCGGTACATACTCATGTCAGATGCTTAGTATTTAGAACCAACTCCTCTTGACATTTACATTGTAGGTTACCATATACTATATCTATGGAATTTTTTTGGTCCTTAACCAATCATCTAAGTATCATGGGATCTATTTTATTGACCTTATTAAAGTCCTAGTCTATTGAAATAAGGAGGATAGTTTTAGGTCATCCTAATCTATGTATAATTTTTGGTGAACCCGATGTGAATCTTATTCCACATTTGGTTGGATTAATTTCATGTTTTTACTTATAAATTATTAGAAAAATATTTCAAATTATTATCCAAATTGTAACAACCAACCAATACAATTTTTCACTAATTTACAATTGGTATCAATCAATGTGGTATTTCTCTGTGTTTGTATAGACTATATCAGATAGCTCAAAAAAATTCAATGTGTTTGTAAAACTATATTGGCTATTCCAATACAATATTATGTGTTTAATTTCACTTTTATCAAATTTTGACTATATCGGTCTTATTTTCCTATTTAATTTCAATTCATGATGAAAATATAGATTTTGACATATTTGGTTTTTTATAATTATTTTTTACTGAGATTGGATTTCATAGAAACCATGTTTTCAATGTTTTAAAACTCATAGGAGTTGTCATTATGTGCCAAGTGGTTTTCAATTTATATGTGTCATAGTATGAGGAATAATACCCCAATACTCAAGCCATTAGAAAAAACTATACACATAGTTTAGTTTCCACAGAACTCATGGTGTATTAGAAACACCTACTAATTCCTTATTTTGAGCTATAAGAATCCAACCATCCATTTGGTTCTATATGGAATTGATAAGAAGTAAACATCGATAAGTTACTCTCAATGTACCTAAGAGATGGGAGAGTGTGTCCATAGGTATGGTGAAATCCTCCATGTTTAGTGCCTTCATGGTTGTATTCACTATATTACAATTAGGATTATTATATATAAGAGCCTAATAATAAATAAAATAATTTTTAATATACCTCATTTAATTTATTTTTGAAAATTAGTGAGATAAAATTTAGTTTTATTTCCTTACAGACTATATTGGCTAACCCAATACCATTTTTTGTTGTGTTTTTGAATCAACTGATATAGTTATCTTTGTTTGTAAACTGCATTAACTAGCTTGATATAGTTTCATGTGCCTTCCTAAATACATTGACTAGCCTGATATAATCTAAGTTTAACATCCTTCTTCTAATTGTATCAACCAATCTAATATAGTTTTTTCCTTCCATCATATTACATTAGCTAGTCGATATAGTCTATTTTTCCTAATTGTAATTCTAAACTAGATTAGCTAGGTTGATACCATATGTTTCCTATTTAGTTACCTACACAACCATGTCTAGTTCAATTAATCATTTATTTTCCAATATGGAGTACATATTTTCTCAATATTAAGAGAAAATGGAATAAGATTCAATGGAACTATTTTTTTTTTGTGAAATCCCTAAAACCCATCTAATTTATAACTTGACTCAATACCAAGATAAAATAAATTTTCATGTGACTTCAAATCAATCTAAAAGTTATGAAACACTTTAAAATACTAATACCATTCAATGAGATTACCCACTCAATACATTAGAGATGTAGAGGATGAATGTGTTTAGAAGTATAATGATGAATTTATTAGATAAATTCAATAACATCCTGAACACAAGGGTAAGGAACCTATGGTGATTTATAAATTAATGATAGCTTCCCATAAGGAAATACATCCTTCCCTTTCTCCTAGTTTTTCTACCAGACCTGGGCTAAGTTAGTATGTGAATTTATCATTTTCCTCTTTGTCCACCATGCCTAATATTACTAAT
This sequence comes from Torreya grandis, assembly GCA_037957365.1. Lineage (NCBI taxonomy): Eukaryota > Viridiplantae > Streptophyta > Pinopsida > Cupressales > Taxaceae > Torreya > Torreya grandis. The sequence continues at coordinate 2,738,053 of JARHVA010001815.1, forward strand.
AATATGGTGGTCCCTTTATATAGCCGGTATACCCAAAGTGCCAACATTAACACCGAATTCAACACCACATACAGTGCACCAAAACAAACTAATTGATCCTTAATGAATCATGTTACAAGCCATGAACCAAATCAGTAGCTTTTAAGCCAATACTATTGACCAAATGATAAAAATGTAAAATTTTCCTCAACAACCTCTGTGGGTAGTGAAAAATTAAAATTATCCCCCAGCCCTTGATATTCTCACATTAATATAATTCTAAACCTCTTCTTCATCATATTGTCATTAATCATCTTCAAAATTAACCATTGGCTTCTCAAATTGAAAATATATACATAGGTGGCATCACTCCTTATATCACCTATGATAGATCCATTGATTTTGATTTTTAGTATAAATCCTTTTGAAAACTTTATAAATATTGGATTAAGCTTAACACCTATTAAACTACACAACTATTAACCAAAACCTTTTCTGGTGAAGCCTTATATTAGTACAAAAAAATAAAGTACAACTCTATCTCTACCTTAGAGGACTTAGTTAATGCATTGGTTTAGGAATTTCAAAGCAATAATATTTCTAAAAATAGTTTAACCCATTTCATTAATTACAATAAAGTAGATACTAAAATTTTCCTAACTTTCATCAAGTATTGGAAAACCTTAGCTAACAAAGCTTAGCATAACATTTTAGAAGATAACCTCTTCCATTTGTTTAGCAACACCCTTCATCTTAAATAAGAATATCTCGTTAAAATCAATGGAAGAAGCCCTTGATCAAGTTATAATACAATACTTTATCATAAGGTAATTTGAGCCTTCCCAACTCAAACCTAGAACTCGTGTGGTTATGAAATATGAGAACAAAAATGTAATCAATGATGGTGTCTCTATATGAGTCCATGAAAAATATCAATGATATTATACTTGGAGGTTATAACTAAGTGACAAATTCATAACCTATCAATATAAGTCCCTTCTATCATTCTCTTTCTACTTTAGAAGTAAAAAAACCTATGACATTCACCAACCTCTTTCCCTAGCTAGGATTAGGAAACGTCTTATTAAACCTTAACTAGATTTTGATACTTCCAAACATAGTTCTCATTAGTATGATCCACAAAAAAAATTATATTTCCATGTTAATTGGGGATAGTCTAGTGATAATTTTAAAACACTTAAGCATATTGTCTCCAAATTCCTCCTTGGTTTAGACTTAGAACATGAGGTTATGATTTGAGAAAAAAAATAAGAACATGAAAGGTAGAAAAAGCTCACGAATCCAAATTCAATAATTATGCACTTCATGAAGCTAATGCTCACCTTACTATATATTCCAATCCAATTCCTAATCATAATCAAAATTAAACTCAATCTGCCAATGTTATTGAAACCATTACTAACTATCACTTATATAATGATGCATAAAACTTGGTTAATATGAAAAATATGAAGTGCATAGTATCCTATATTTATCCTTATCATCATCATTCTTTTAATAATTATACTACTTAAAAAATAGTTTGGGATAAACCTCGGCATCTTTTCACAAACATCAAGTTTAAGGAAAATATCACTTCTATAATTTTAGATAGCCTAACTATATTAAACAACCTGGTACAATTTTCATCCTATAAAACTATAATAGATAATGTAGTACTATATCATCCATTCATAACTACATAAAATAGCTTGATGTAGTCTATTTGTATATCACTCCTTGTTCTAACTATATTGACCAACTTTGTACTAGCTTTTGTTAGTATATCCTAGCCAAATGTATCAACCATATCAATATAGAGTGTGATACAAAACATTTATCCAAAAATTATTGTACATAATTTAATCCAAAAATATTTTTCTCTACTTTGTGGGCCATAGAAATACAATCTCTATTATATATCCTGATATAGTGTATTCCTTAAATAATTATATTTTTACTACATCGACATAGCTAGTAAAGTTTATCATGACCCTTAATTATAATGTTACTATACTAGCTAGGATAATGTAGTATAATTTTGATATTTCTATGTAACCAAAAACATCAAACAACACATTAGTTTATTTACCAATCATATTTAGTTTAGATACACTATTTTCATAGTAGATCCATTTCAAATTTACATACCTTTTTCTTAGTCTTGTCCAACTCAAATAAGGTTTGATGAATGAGGTCCCCATAGAAGAAATTTCCAAGTTATCCTCTCAAATTTTATTCCAACAGCTCATGCAGACTTCCCCATGTCATCACAAATGATTGATACAATTGACATTCTTTAGACACCACCTATGTGGCATGAAGCTACCTTGTTCGAGACCAAAGATAGTATTCTATAATAATGTGAATAATTTTTCATCTATGTTGATGAAACTATATATGCATCTCTTTCATTGAAATTTCTTATAACCTTCATGATCTTGAATAAAATAATACTTCATGTACAAAATCCTCCTCTATTCATTAGTGTCCAAGCTAGTTAATTTCATGTCAAATTAGCTTTTCTATATGATGGTTCTGACACCTATATCACTTGTATATAATTCATCAAAACTCTTATATACTTTGAGTATAACCTTAAGTCTACCCAAAACATGTGCAAAGGATATGATAAAAGATAAATTCATCTAATTGGATCTTTTTGGCTTCCTATCATAGTCCCATGTGTCATAGTTAGAGTGAAGGTTATGATATTTAAATTTCCCATATCATATAACATATTTTTTAGTAATCCAAAGACTCATCACATGAGGGTAGTGGCTTCCTTTACGTGCCATTGTGTCAAATTTCCTTATAAATGTGTTATATAAAAAATTCAAGGTGATACCATTCCTTTTAATACAAAAATTTTCCAAGAGCATGATATCTTTAAAATACCTACTCCTGAACCCTTACTCATCATCTATTTTTGATAAAATCAAAGCTTTAATTATCTTATCAACTCTAACTGAGGCTACAATGGTCACCCTGATCTTATGGGAAACATACTAGCTAACCCCTTAGATTATGATGATGGTTGGTCTAATGAGATAAAACTTAAGATCAAAATAACTTAACTCCCTTATAATATCATATCTCAACATCCCCTTTCTTTGCAACCTCATTCTTATAATAAGTTGTTCGATGAGTTTCCTACTTCTATGGTCATTCCTAAAAATATTGCTTCCCACTAATTTTATAGTGACATATTGGTATACACTATTAATATAGATATTTATTATATATAATTTAATTATGGATATTCCATTCACGACCCATATATAGCTAGTTATGCTCAGGTAAAATACATGGAAGTCTTTCATTGTCATTCTTCCCTTTAGTGTTCATATGAGTAGTCTACATATTCTTGCAACATTAACTTAATTGACATAGTTTCACCTCATTCAAATTTACATAAAATTATTCCTTTGGTTGACATCCATATGTCGAAGATGGAGAAAATTCCAAATTATACCACACCTATTGCTCTCATTTATTTTGATCTTTGTCAAAGCATGCTTAAGGATAGATCCATGACTGGATTGTACCAGTTCTTTAGGTTTTTAGATCCTTCTAGATTGCATCCAAAAAATATGTTAGCCACATTAATATTACTATAATGAAATTGAATTTCACTCTTTTGGAGGATTTATTTAGGCTCCCCCACTCCCAATCATAATATTGGGACAACCCCAGGCTATGGGTATCCTATGATAGGGTTGAAGCTTCAGAGAAGGTCTGATTCCTCTAGATGGATCACTTAGACTAATGTTACTGCAAGGAAAAGGGTTAGAAAGGGGGAAAGGGTTCCTAATAAAGTTAATAAGGTAATTCAACAAATAAAAATGGGAAAATATCATAAGCTTAAACCCACACTAGATCTACAGAAGATAATGCTATCTCACACAACCTCAAAATCAAGTTAATTACATAAGTATTTCATAGACTAGGTTTAAAAAGTAATGAATGCAAATAAAGAAGAGTTATAAGACTCACTAAGATATTACATAAATGGAAGAAAAAACACCAATCTAGACCTGTATAAATCTTGAAAACACCCTAAAAGAGGTCAAAAAGGAGGACAAGGGATATGGAAGAATCTTCTTCACAAGGCCATCATGCACAACTCACTCAACATAGATCCAAGGAAAAGAAATAGGTAAAGAAAGTAGTTTATTACATCAAGAGGTATTTATTACAAATTCTTGATAGGGTTTATCCTAATAAATATGATCATATTTTTAAATATCTCGAAGAGTCCCTTAATACTCCCAAAAATGAGCATCCTTTACAAATGAGAAAGAATGGGTAATATAGATAAAGGGATAAGAGAGAAGAGGGAGCACATTAACCAAGAAAAATCAATGATCTAATACTTTTAATTAATCATCCACCATATTTTGATCATCATAGACAAAATAAACTTCAACTTCTCTAATAGTATTCAAGCTCTTCTCATTGGCTAAGAAATACACTAGAAGAATAAAATATTTTTTTGTAGATGATGAGTCATGATCCTTTCAAGGAAGAAAGATCCTTAATATTTGAATAACAATAAATTCTCTAACTACTTCTTCCAATCCCCAAATATCTTTTATTTGATCTTTCATTCTACCTTCCACTTTATTTCACTATTCATGAGAAGATAATCTTCATATCTAGAATCCAGACAGAGTCATGCCATGTCTACTTTGAGTGGTGGTAGGTACCTCCTTGTTGAGGATATGACCATATCGATAGGCACTTGTTCATAACCATTCATATCTACTCTTATTCCAATATTTGAGCATAGGTATTATTATAGATTGAAAACCAATCTACTTTATTGGTTTTCATATAGCTATAATGTCAATGAAAACATCTAGGTCACATAGCTTCCTTCTTGATCTCTATAATAGGTTTAAATAGACCTATCTTACCTCTAAACCCTAAAGAAGTTAAGAACTCATCATCTACATAGATATTATTTAAAAATAAATGGTCAAAATCATGAAACAATAATACAACCCTAGAAAATAGGCCCTGTAAGCTCTAAATCCTTAAATCAGAGGTCAAGACTGTGCTTTAATGGTGAGAGAACTTCAACATTGATAATCTTGACTATATGATTGTGTCCCATGTTTAACGGTGCTTGATTAAAATCTAATGGTAGAATATCCCTTTATGGTATTTTCTCTAGTTTGACCTAGGTCACATGCTCAAACTCTACTCAAAGTCTCATGTCTTTGACTTTTAACAACATCTATCAATCTTGATCTGGGCCTTCTCAAATTAAGCCATCTATCATCTCTGTATTCATCCTATAGGATTATATTGACTCTTTGACCTCTCACTCACTGTTGATCTACTTCTATATAAATTAACATGAGCCATAGATATTATACCAAATTAATGTGGTTGAGACACTTATCACCCATGAATTTATTCTTAAGATCCACTGACCTTTTGACCCATTGCTCATCGTTAGATCTGCTTTGTATGATGGATCATTCATCATTGATATAATTACACATATTGGTCTTGTTAGTTACTATACACCATTATATCTATTTTAAACTTCCATGATTTAGATACTTATCCTCATCACATTCATCTTTTGGATACATTAACTTGTTGACCTCTTTCTCACCATCGATACACTTTGGTATGATGGATCATGCACTGTTGGATCTTCAAGACCCATTGACATCATTTATCACCCACTCATCATTAGATCTTGAATTGAGCTCCCATGATATTGACACTTGTCATCTCCATGTTCATCCTTTGTAACTTTGAGTTCAAATGGCTATCTACCATAACTTTAATTTGACATCCTCGTGCTCATCCCATTATACTAGTTCATCTTTGAATGCTTATAACTTGAGATAGACAACTCATCAAGTCATGAAATTTATAGAGCATGATTTATGAATGAATAAATTCATGTCCATGTGATCTTTTATCTCTGAGATGCCTCCTAAGTAAACTTATTAAATGCACAATCAAGATGACCCATTCATTTTTACATGACATGCCATAATGATCTGGTCTCTCTAGACTTGTACAAGTCATTTTTATCTTTTTATAAGGTTATAATGAACTTCTAATACTTTGTGCAACCTGATTCATTCCCCTAAATGTCATGATCACTATGAGAACCTACTTCCTCAATATTTGACAAACTATACTTTAAGTTTACTTAAAGTATTTCAAAATCTTTGTAAGCTGCATGTGATCTTTGGACCACTCATTCCATCCAAAACTCTATTCAGGTAGAAGCTTTATATGTAGGCCAAAATTGGCCAACATTTTTGGTGATATCCTAGGGTTACATGCCTACTATGCAATAGACTGGTTTCCTTGACTGATTCATTGTGCATGGCGTCTCAAGTTGATTTGAATTGAGTAACATTGTCCCTTTCTTGAAAACCCTCTCTTTAACCAATAAGGACCAAAAGAAATAAAACAAAACAAAGTGCCCAAGGCACTTTAGAAAAGGAGACACACAACAAGAAAGGAAACTAACCTAAATAAATCAAGGACAACTAACCTACTAAACAAATGTGCACACAAGCACTTAAACAAAAGTATGAAATCTACTTTAATATATAAAATATTATAAAATAATTTACAAGCACCTCCCTCCTGGGTCAAATGAGAAAATTTTAGTATCATTCACTTGTAACAAACCAAGATGAAAAATACCTTTCTTTGGAGGTACCAAAAATGGTGAACCAAGCAGCTTGATGGCCAATCCTTTTTATGTGTTCTCTAATGGGTGAAATGGAAAAAATATATATCTAATGTAGATATACTAGTCCAAGTCTTCCAATATTGGTTCATGTTGGACTGCAGGAGCACTTGCTTGATATTGCTCATCACCCTTGACAAAGACTTACATGAAGACTTCATTTAGGCTCTTGGGAGCAACTACACTTGGTGCACTTGGTGGTTTAAAAATACCATATTATTCTACCTTGTCCTTTTGAAAATTAGGACTAATCATGTTTAGATCATCATGTTCATAGTTTTTTGGAAGGACATGTCTCTTAGCCTCTTCAAACTCTTTGGTTATGAAATTGAACTACTACCATAACTCTTCAAGCTCTTCACTGGTATACTTCTCAAACTACATCTCTTGATCATTTGAGATGTCTCCTTTATCAACCTCACTCAAGAATTCATCTTATTTTTAAACTACAAATGAGGGTTAATTTGAGCATCCAAGGTCTAAAACATCATATTTGTCTTGTTCAAGGTCTGATCTCCTTTCCTCTTATTCCAACATATTAGGGCTATCTTTAATTAGCACATCATCTTGAAGTGGACCAACCTGAGGCACCTCATTCTGATCCTCTTCTTGATCTATGTAGAATGGACCTTCAGTAGTCCATTTAAGGTCTGCCCCATCTTCAACTTGAGGATTGTCCTCTTCAAAAAAGTTTGTAACATTAAGATACTCCATTTTTCTCAAAAAAATTGAGCATAAATGTTGTCATTGATCTTATAAGTTTCTTGATCTTACCTTGACCTTCATAGTAGGTTCATGAAGGTTGTCCTCTTAATTTTTATCAAGCTCTTGTAACTTAAAAGATGAAACATGATCTTCCCTATGAATTGGACTACCTATCATGATCTCCTCATCATAGACACTTGAATTGTCCTCTTCAAACTCACCTATGACTACAAGCTCCTCCTCCATCCTTTGATAAATATGTTCTTTATCCAAGAGGGATATGGTGAAAGGGTGAATAAGTTCACCTTACTTGCAGCTTGAGAGAGTGTCCTTCTAGTTAGGAACCTTGTAGGGTCTCTTTGGTGACTCTTGAGGAACTACCTTAATTAACACCTCATCTTCATTATTTATGCCTTTCTAAACTGATTTCTATGATGTAAATGAGTAGTTAACAAACACCTTTTCCTCCTTTTGAATGTTTATAGGAGAGGGTGGCCTTACAAGTGAGGGCATGGCATAGCCAGGGTCAAATGTGTTGGAAAATATCCATGATGGAATGGCTTCATACTCTTGAGTGGAAATAGGTATAGGGGTAGGAGTGGGAAAAATTATTGGTTAAAGTTTGATATAATCTTTCTCCCACTATTCAAACACTTTTTCAATGGATAATACCAACCCTTTCAATTCTTGCTTATCAACTTGTAGATAGTTAGCTTCCTCAATTAGTGCCCACATATTCCAAAACTCTTGTAACAAGATATTTATCCCCTCCATAGCATGAATGGGTAATTATTTTCCAAGCTTAACCCCTTCATTTATTTTCATGATTGTTCTACCTTGGTCTAGTATTACCTCTCTAAATTTTGACAAGGATGGAATTTGATGAGGTTAACTAGGGGGTTGGTTAGGAACTCTTGAAGGTTGAGCTTGAGGATCTTGGAGGGGAGAGGACACATAAGACTGATCCAAATGATATTATTGTTCTTCATAAAATATTAACACACTATTTACATTTTGGATCATACTTCTCATCATTACCATGTCCTCATCCTCACAAGATGACCATTTTTCACCCTCAAAAACTACCCATCTATTCTTGACCAACTAGAGAGGACTCCTTTCCTCTTGTATAACATGGAAATGGATGATTGGAGAAAACTCCAAACCCCTACTAATCTCTCTTATTAACCCAATATAAACTGATAATACTTTTTTTACTCTTGACAAGGATGTAATAGGATAAGCCTGGATTTGACAAGGGGAATTAGAAGATTGATTTGAATTCAAAGGAGGCTAACATTGGTCATATGTAGGGGTGGGAGGAGAGCAAAGGCCATGATAGGGTTGATAGGTATTTTGAGGGCTACTTGGGGAGAACACATAAACATTATTTACCTAATAAGTGTGATGTTGAGGTAGAGAATAAGCATACTGATCAAAATATGGTTGATTATACATACCATATTATGACCATTAAGCACTTAGATAGGCTACTTAAATGAGTTTATAGATTCTCAGAGCCATCATTGATGTGTGAACACTTACCTACAAAGGCTGATTGGATGGAGAGAACACCAACACTCTTTACCAGTGAACAATGTAGTAAATCCCATTGAGAATGATAAAAAATATTATGACATGGAATTTCACTCTTTTGGAGGAGTTATTCAGGCTCCCCCACTCCCAATCATAATAATAATATAACCTCAAGCTGTGGGTATCCTATGATAGGTTTGAACCTCTGAAGAAGGTCGACTTCCTCTTGATGGATCCCCTAAACTAATGTAACTATAGGGAAAAGGTTTATAAAGGGGGAAAGGGCTCTTAAGAAAATAAATAAGGTGATATACCAAATAAAATTGGGAAACTCCCCTAAGCTTAAACCCACACTAGATCTGTAGAAGACAATGTTAGCTCACACAACCTCAAAATCAAGCTAATTGCATAAGTATTTCATATATTAAGTTTAGGAAGAATGAATGAAAATAAAAATGAGTTTTAAAAATCACTATGAGCTTACATCAATGGCAGAAAGAACACTAATCTAGACCTGAAAATAGCTTGAAAACACCCTAAAAGAGGTTATAAAGGAGGACAATGGATATGGAAGAATATCCTCACAAGGCCATCATGTACAACTCACTCAACATAGATCTAAGGTAAGAGATAGGTAAAGAAAGTCTTTTATTTCATCAAGAGGTAGTTATTACAAATTCTTGGTAGGGTTTAGCCTAATCAAGATGAGCATATTTTTTAATATCTCAAAGATTCCCCTGATACTCCAAAAAATGAGCATCTTTTACAAATGAGAAAGAATGGGTAATACAAAGAAAGGGAGAAGAGAGAAGAGGGAGCACGTTAACTAAGAATAATCAATGAGCTACCACTTTCAATAAGTGATCCACCATATTTTGATCATCATAGATAAAATAACCTTCATTTTCTCCAATAGTATTCAAACTCTTTTCATTGGTTGAGAAATACACTATAAGACAAGAATATATGTTGTAGATGATGAGTCATGATCCTTTTGAGGAAGAAAGATCCTTAAGATCTAAACAAAATTGAATGCTCTAACTGCTTCTTTCAATCCCTGAATTTATTTTCTTTGATCTTACATGCTACCTTCCACTTTATTTCACTATTCATGAGAAGAGAATCTTCATATCTATAATATGGATAGAGCCATGCCATGTCTACTTTGAGCAGTGGTAGGTACTTGCTTGTTGATGATATGACCATGTTGATAGACACTTATTCATAACCATTCATACCTACCCCCATTCTAATATTTAAGCATAGGTCTTACTATAGATTAAAAATAAATCTCCTTTATTGGTTTTCATATAGCTATAATAATGATGAAAATTTATAGGTCACATAACTTCCTTCTTGATCTCTATAATAGGTTTAAATTGACCTATCCTACCTCTAAACCCTAAAGAAGCCAAGAAATCATCATCTACATAGATCTTCTTTAAAGATCAATGATCACAATCATGAAACAATACTGTAACCCTAGAAAATAGGCCCCATAATATCTAAACCTTTGAACTAGAGGTCAAGACTATGTTTTAATGGTGACAAAACTTCAACATTGATAATCTTGATAGTATGATTGTGTCCCGTGTTTAACAGTGCTCAACTAAACTCTAATGGTGGCATATCCCTTTGAGGTATTTGATTTGGTTTGAACTAGGTCACATGTTTGAACTCTAATTTAAGTCTCATATATTCATATTATAACAATCATCATCAATATTAATCTAAGCCTTTTCAAATTATACCATCTATCAACTCTATATTTTCCCCATAGGATTATGCTCACTCTTTAAACACTTACTCTTTGTTAATATGCTTCTATATGAATTAATGAAAGCTATAAATATTCTACCATATTAATTTTGTTGAGACACTTATCACCCATATATTTTTTCTTAGGATCTATTGACCTCTTAACCCATCGCTCACTGTTAAATCTACTTTGTATGATGGACTGCATATTATTAATTTTATTAGACCCACTAGCTTTATCAGTCACCATACACCATTAAATATACTTTGAGCTTCCAAGATTTAAACACTGGTCCTCACCACATTCATCCTTAGGATATGCTAACTTTTTGACCTCTTACTCATCATCGATCTACTTTGGTACAATACATCACACACTATTAGATCTTTGGGACTCATTGACATCATTGATCATCCACTCACCATTGGATCTTGAATTGAGCTCCCATTATCTTACAATTATCATCTCTATGTTCATCCTTTACAAATTTTAATTTAAATGGCTATTTTCCATAGCTTTAATTTGACATCCCCACACTTATCACATTCTGCTAATTCATCTTTGAATGTTTATAACTTGAGATAGATAACTCATCAAGTCATGAAATTTTCATAGCATGATTTAGGCAATAAAAATTTCATGTCCATGTGATATTTTATCTCTAAAATGTCTCCTAATTTAACTTATTAAATTCACAATCAAGCTGACTCCTTCATTTTTATGTGACGTGGCATGATGGTTTGGTCTCTCTAGACTTATACAAGTCATTTTTGTCTTTTTAGAAGGTTCCAATGAACCTCTAAGACTTTGTGTAACCTGATTCATGCCCCTAAATGTCATGATCACTATGATAACCTTCCTCCTCAAAATTTTACAAACTACACTTTAAATTTAATTAAAGTGTTTCAAAATCTTTGCAAGCTACATGTGATCTTTGGACCACTCATTCCATCTAGAACTCTGTCCAGCTCATCCATTCAGGCATAAGATTTGTATGTAGGATAAAATTGACCAAAAATAACCGACACCAACATTGAATCTAAAATAATTATCAACATCAATTTTTCTTTTCAAAGTCTATGGACACTTGAAGCATGATTGAAAAACATACCATAGATATTTGAAGTAGAACTGAATTTATGAATCTACGACTCTATGCTTGACAATGATGACTTATTGGATGAGGTTTGAGATAAATCTCAATATGATTCTACCCTATGTCACATGTGGTACCACACTCACCACCCAAGAATAAAAACCATACTATGAGTTTCATAAGGTATCAAGTCACTTAAATAAATATTGTTGAGTATACTAGATATTTTTAAGAGTTCATACCAAAAATAGTTGAACAACTTGGTCTGCTACTCCTAGGTGCATTTTTTAGTTTTATGGAATGAAAAAAACATTCTTGGACTCATTTTTAAAATATTCATAATTATTTAGATACCCTTTTTCCATGAAGCAACTCAAATTTATCGTATCTCAAATATGCCATCGAAGATAGCACTAGTGTATATCTACAAATAAGGGGAGGTATATTATCTTTAGAAATATTATCACAAATTTATAAATTTAAATATAACACCCCAAATTATGCTCTTAAAATTTAGTTGGAGGTAAATCAATTTTGGCATGATTATTTTTTTTATAATAACAATGTTGACTACACAAACTAATAGATAAGGACCTAATAAAAGCTCAAACAAACTATCAAACAAAATCATAAAAGATAATATTTATTTAAATAAATAATGTGAATTGAAGGAAACACATTATTCAAATTTGTATAAAATGTTTATAAATATAAAACTTCATTTTATATATATATAATGAAATTCAAAGACATTCATATTGGTCAAATGATTATAGACTAGTGAAGACATTTGATAAAATTCATAAAAAAGATTCAAAGATGGCCGACTGAGATTCATGTGAAATGTGGGATTTAGAATACATTCCATAGTTTCCTCACAATTTTGGACTTTATGATTTTAATTTTTGGGGTATAATGGATGCCTATCATGGAAATAAAATTTCACATTTTGCATAAGCATTTGAAGAAGATAATTTATGTTGTTCTTTCGTTGTGGATAGTGTTGGTGATACTCTTAGAGGAAGATATATAAAAGAGCTTGATGGATTTATACAATATATAAATGAACCAAATAATTATGAATCTTGATTTGAATATTTAAATGGTCATATCTAATTTCACTCTCAATATTCACCAGTTTAGAACACCAATAACCATTACCTAGTCAAGGGACTGTTATAAGAAGAGTTCATTTTTAGATACATAAAATTAATGAATATTTAGAGTGAAACAAACAAAATGGACTCATTAATAAGTAATATCTTAAAATATGCAAGCACAACCTTGTCACTCAAATTTATTTTTTTATTCATTGAGAAAAAATATTTAGGAACTGCAAGATGGGGACCTTTTGGTGAAGGGACGTTGTTGTGGAAAGATTTCTCACTCAATAATTTTGAATGGTTCAATGGTGGTTCTATATAATGTTTTTTTATGAAGCTAAGAGAGTTGTATAGGCTTGTTATAGATTAGAATTTTTAAAATAATCATTCCTTTTGAGGAAAATCCTAGGCCTATACCTTGGAACTAATACTCATATAGGTGTCTTACTTACTGTGGGATTTTTAAGTTTATTGAAAGTACTTGTTCCAATAGATTGTGTTTGTCTTTGCATAGTGTATCTTAAATATTTGCTTCTTAGTCCTCATAATTTACATATTAAATCATTAATTCAAGATGCATGTAGACTAATGAGAAATGCAATAAGTGAAATTGTGTATTTTATTTGCATGACTAGTCCAAATACTATAAAGCTGACTATAACCAAGGAGGAAAATAAAAGCAAATTTTCTAGAATTTAGAACATTTAAAATATAATATTGCACATGAGTGAAAATATTGAACTTAGGGTCATCACTCATAATCTAATATATCCAACTTGAGATCCAAAAAGGTTTAGTATTTATATGGAAACATTGATAAAAAAAATGTAGAGATTGTAAATACAATTGGTAAAATAAATATACTTGAGGCAGAGCCAAAACATGTAGTATATAGTTATCCTATCATCCATTTAGACTTATTTATATATAATGAATCTTCATGGAGGGGATGTGTAAAATAAATTCATGCATAATATATTTTCTAATTGGCATCATGATAGAGAAAAGGTCTAGTGGGGTGTGTTAGGATAGTAGACCAGGGTAAGAGGTCTAACATTGGTATCTCTATAGCTTCCTACATTTATAGTGCCACCTATCTTCTCGCATAATAACCTAATCTTTACAATATGATGATGTATTTATAAGGGGTCATAAGGAGAAATAAACATGTTTTGATAAGGTAGGATCATTTTAATTTTAATGAATATTACATTTATGGAATGATCTATGTTTTTCAATTGTTAGCTCAAGTTTACACTTATTTCATGAAGGTTATTGGGTTCTTGATGTAAAATTATATATCAGCATTTCCCACTTGTTTAGAGTGTCTTTTCTTTGTTAAGGGCTTATACATCACCTATGTGGTGCCTTACATCTAGAATTACATCATATTATCATTGATATATCCTTGATGGATATTATTTGTAGCTGATTATCCCATGTCTCATGTAACAACCTGCCTAGTTGTACTAAGAAAATATAGTAATTAAAAAAGACACTAAATATTGAACATTCAATCCACCATAGTTGTTAGAATACTTTAGTCAGTTATAATATCAGTAACTTCAAGTAATAATAGTTTCAACATTTCAATATTGCAAGCAATAGAATAAAATGTATGATATAGAAAGTTTACTATCTCACTAGGGTCACTAGCACAATCCTAATTCCCATACTAAGTACTGTTACTAATTTAATCGGTCACATGGATTGATATGCAATCAATTCTACCCTAACCTAGCCTAAGGATCTAGACCTGATGCCCCACCATAATCTTGGGCAACCTGGATAGCTACTCCTCAGAATCAAGGTCCGATGTAGTTCTCCTTTCAATTATGATGGTCTCATCCATGAGACATCACCACCGAAGGGATTGGCACTCTAATACAATTGGGGAAAAAACTAATCATGACACAGTGAGCTTTTAAATATCTATTCTAATCCCACAGCTAAGTGACACACTCTAGCATAACATCTTGCTAATCCAGGCTTGTGTGCTTACCCAAGCACTCTCACATATAAACTTAGATAATATAAATGGTGAAGGAATATACATTATTAGTTCCATAGAGAATCACATGTTAGACACAACTAAGAATTATAAAATGAAGTGAGACATATAATACATAACAGTCAAACCTATCATTTGTTTATACTCACAAGATTGTATGCACACATACATGTTGTCCTACTAAATGATCTAAATATATTGCTCAAGGAATAACCAACAAAATCATTATAACAATTAATCTAGGTGAGATTACAAACATACAACTATAGTATGTACCACCTGATTATATACATCTAAGCCAAAGTATCCTATGATATCTCATACTATCATAAGTCACGATCACTCTACCCAAACATTAACAACCATAACATATATATATTTATTTAGGTATGGGTCAAGATATAATGAATACAATATGTACCATCTGGGTACTTTCCATACTATAAAACTCTATGGCATCCCATACTATCATAGGTCTTTGTGTTTGAGCATCTAACTTAACATCAATAATAATCTTACACCCAACCATAATAATAAAACAAGTCAAAATTATACTATCTGAGTATACCTTCAATAAAAATTCAAAGAGAACATAATCTCTAGGTATACCTCATAATGCACTATGTTATTCTATAAATGTCTAGCCACTTTCATAATTAACTTTCTCATGAAATATACCACATACAAGTTTTCATCCTTACAAGATGTGATAGACTTGATCCTGTTGATAAGTTTGCATAACAAAACTGAGCTACATAAAGGCTATTTTATTTTACTATCATTTATAGTAGATGTCATACTAGGGAATACCTATCAATGTTAGTTTCCTATAGCCACGCTCATTCCCTGAGCTGAGCTGTCATACATATCTACAATATCTCTTACATGATCAGAATCAGGGCTAGATGTAGTTCTACCAAAAACTACTAAGGTACCTATTTACATGTAAATTTCATACATAATTAAGGATAACCATGTTCCTTAACTATAGTGATAAGAATCAACAGACCTCCAAATAATATAATTTGCATCAAAACTCACAAGCTAGGACATCAAAGATGTACATTATCACATAGCATATACACATATAGATAGGTTATATATCCATAGAGTAAATATGATTTTTTTATTGACTCATGAGTCCTTACATAATCATACCATCCAAGTATATGAATCAAATAACTTTGACATCATGAATGGAATATCAAATATCAATAAGTATTGCTCAACTATATCAACTGAGTATGATAAAAGTTAGTCTATAATGGATAGTTAAATTAGAGTCTAACATCCTTCATGCTAACCAAGTGAAACAATTGAAAAGAGACTCTCATACTATTCTCAATGAGTTAGTTAACTCATACCTAAGTTATACCATAGCCTTTCATTTAAAATAAATTAATTCTATTATAATGAGGTTGTCTTTATATGGTTATAGCTATGGATCTTCGGCCATCTTAAACTCATTTAACCATCATTATAGCTATAGGCATAAGACCCAATACAATTACATAAGTAACATTTTCATCTAGCTAATTCCTCATCTCAAAAAATCAATATAAGTAGCTATTGTCGATGATCATGTCAATCTATGAAGAACAATGTGTTTATATCAATTAAGACTCAATTAATTCTTAATACGTGTATTAAATTTGAATAAGTATTCTAATATATTTCTAGGATAATACCTAATCGATTATGTTTTATATAGCAATAGCTAATGTCCAAGTACTAATACAGCTCTTTGTATTGATAAGCATGTTTAGTTATACCAATTGAGCATATAATGTTTTGTGGTGTTTAGTCAGCCTCAAGTATTACAAGACCAACTTGGCTAATTTTTTCAATGCAAAACTAAATCCATGATTTTAAATCAACCATATCATCCTGGTGTTACCTTAATTATATCACCCTAGCACCCACACTAACACATAATGTCTTTAACACACATTAATATACTTCCATCAGTTTAAACAAAACCATATAAACCATAAGATCATAATACATCCCACCATTATTACGTAATTTTACCATGTCCTAACTCCATAAGGGTTTACCATCTATTATATAGGTTCAATTTTGATAGATATAATTTTTCTCATCTCAATGAACCCATTCAGATACCTTAATGAAGATACATTAAGTGTGAACATCATTTGACCCATGTAAGAAAATTTACAGATATCCTTCATGTCAATGATGTTGTCAAAATTGTTTATCCTATAATAGGGGGGTAAAATATTATCTAAATTCTCTTAATATTTGATGTACCCACATCAACACGGCCAATTAGCATAATACGTTATCAACTAGAATCTAAACCTATACCTATAAGGGTGAAACGTGGGCAAATATAATTACACAAGTTATCATTTTTAAAGATTTTTCTTTCTTTCTTAAATACACAACAACATAAGGATTTGAATAACTGAGAAGAATGGATTCAAGCATAAATATATCTAAATTTATTTTCAGGCTACCCAAAACCCAATGATTTAAATAAAAATACAACACATTAATATCTTAGCACACCATTCAATGATACAAATTACATTCCAATTCGGGCCATGGGGTTTCAAGGTTTAGCATAATGTTTCTACTAGTATTAGGATCATAATTTTTGTATAAATTAATGCAGTGATATACACTATCCATTTTATACTCACACTATGCAATGCTCATATCTTTTTACATATATAGATAACATTAAGGCATTGTTTAAGATATACAAAGAACCATTTAATTATCCCATCTTTCATTAAATAAGACACTTTTCAACAAGAAAATATTGCACAAAATAAATTATTATAGGACTTACCTATTTAAATTCACCTCCCATTTGCTATACATATTCTACCTATAGTTGTTCATCTCTTTTCTCACCTATTCATGCATCCTCATTTCTCTACCTACTGTGTCACTTTTATTCTAGCTCGGCCTTCTCTCTCATCTCCATACCTCCAACAATCATGCATCCCTTATGCATTATCCTCCTCACTTAGAAAGAAACATGAACATAATGTATATACATTATATATGTCATATCTAGACATGGAGATAAACACATATTTTCATTGTGTTAAAAACATAGAGGGCTTTCTAATTCCATTGAAATCCTTGACTGAAAAGGAAATGCAGTTCTACTTGAATTGAAATAGATGGGATAAAAGAATGGTATCAGTGTTACTCTTGGCTTAGTTAAAGAAAAGAAAATAACTGACCTTCATATGGAAATAATGTTAATGTTGTTGGATAAAAAGGTTAGTTCCCAAGGTTCAAAGACGTGGTAATAACAAGTATTGTGTGAAGGCCATCCCTCCTTTCCAATTTCCAACCCCTTAAGTTATAGAAATCACCCTCTATATATCACTACACCATATAATTTCCATGTATTTTCCTAAATGCTCTCTTTTCTTAAGTTATGAAAACCTCATACACATTGCATGTATTTCTTTCTTCCACTTACCGTCAAAATCTTATCATGTCATTCAAGGTGGAACAAAAGTTAATATTTGTTGTAAGTCAAGTTCACAAATATGCATTTCCTAATTTAGCTCAAACTTCTTACTTAAAGATTACTCAGTTTAAATTCAACTATTCCTTGAAGCTTCCATTATCCATCCAAAATAAACCAAACTATTTGAATTGGATTACATGCAATTAATAAAATATTGGCAAGTAAACATTATTTACACCAGGTAAGTCATCTTTGTGAAATAGGTTCATTTAACCTCATAGTATTTAATTTAGATAATACTCATAGGTATTTAGTTTAGGTAAGATGTCAAGCACTATTAATAATAATCATCAAATCAATATTCAATAGTTTGAAGTTCATATTCATTTATTACTAGGTGTTTTATTTAATTGGCTCAACTTTGTCTAGTATAGTGTAATTTCATCAACTTAGTGTTGCATATAAAGATAAATCATTGTATGAAAACCATTAAATCAATGATAGTTGGTTATTTAATAGATATACATGCATAAGCCCATAATTAAAAGATGACTACATCTTTGAAAACTAGTTTATATGTACATATAGATTCTATTGACATATGTTATACTATATTGATATCTTGAATATCAATAATGAATTGGCTAAACGTTCAAAGATGTTTATAAAAATATTTTTTATTCATTTATTCATAAAATAAAATATCTAGTTTCTTAATTTGTATATTAAGACTAAATCTTCACACAAATGTAAACACGTGTACCATGGCCAATGTGTCACAATGACACGTACGCTAAAGGGATAACAGTTCATCAGAATAAAACTTGGCAAAGGAAAATGGAACGTAACATCTCATCTACTTTTCAAGTTGGTTTAACATCATTATTTATGATGCCCCTTGGATTTTTATTTTGTCAATTTCATTGTAAGACATTGGGGAATAAAACCAAACCTTACTTACAAAATCCCATCATATATATCCACACCATCTTAATGATCATAGTCATGTCATTAAATGGTTTTATTTTCTTACATTATATTTCAATACAAGCATTGATTTTGAGTTTTCACTCATTTGAGTCTTTTGTTTATTTTTACCATCATGTTCTTATATGATTTGGTGGACTTCACTTTTATTACATATGACATTTTGATTACAATCATTTGTGTTTTGATTATTATTTAATATAAGTTGATTATCTTGTCTTATATTTTGGATAACATTTCTATCAAAATAATCATATATATAGGTACATGATCTAGATATCAAGTACAATAGCAAATTACATAAATGCACAATACAATACGTACATGGAAAAACCTCACAAGAGGTAAAAAACTCTCAAATATTATCCATTAATTAAGACATAATTTAACCCAATACATTCAATACCTCTCTTTCTCACTTATTCGTAGAAACCCTTCTTCACAAAACTCTTTTGCAATATTTGACTAATACATTTCTCCACATTTTGTAGTTTCTCATGATTAATCAACCATGCATTTTGGTGCCTTTTATAATATAAGTACCTCCATTACAAGATATGCTTTAAATTATTAGGCACACTAAGAACTCACATATGGTGCAATTTATCAAAGTCACATAAAATGAGTTATTACAATCTTTGTATAATTTGAGAAGAAGTAAGAAGACTAAAAAACATATGGTTGTTAGGAATTGACATTGTCATGCACACTCCCCCTCAATGGTAACTCCAAGAGGCCCAACATTATAATAAAATTATAAATATTAGTAGCACCAAGTAATTTTGTAAGTATATATACCAGTTGTTCATCTATAGGACAAAACTAGAGATCAATATCACCATAGAAGACTTTATTTTAGACAAAATGCATATGAAATTTAATTTGATTAGTTATTTGATGTTGTATTAGAGTTTTATCTAGAGATATACAACATTGATTATCATGGAGAAGGGTGGTACCATAAGAAACATCCAAATGGAGTTTTTATAAGAACATTTACAACCACAAGGATTCTTTAACATTTTCCATACCACTTCTATACTCTAGTTCTTTAGAAGAGATATAAACAATAGGTTATTTTTTTCTTCTCCAAGTGATAACAACTACACCAAAATTAAACAGATATCCACAAGTATATTTTTAATATATAATATCACTATCATGGTCATTATCAATATAAACATATAAATTAGCTTTATCAATGTAAGAATAATATAAACCCAAATTTATAGCTCCTTTGATATACCAAAGTATCTATTTTGTTGATTTCTAATGATCCAAGTATGGATCCTACATGAATATGGAGGCAATAACTACAACAAATAAAATATGTCTTAATAATGGTTAGATAAATTAAACTACCAAGTAGCTATCTAAACAAATTGGGTTAGCTTTATCACATGCAAGTTTTGGATCAAGCTTTACACCAAATTCTATAGATGTAGATGTAGGCTTATAGTCAAGTATATTAAATTTGTCAACCATGGTATGTGCATACTGAGATTGAGATACAACAATTAAATTTTTTATTCTAAAATACAACCATTCCTAAAAAGTGATGAAAAAATCCCTAGATCAATTATTTCAAAATATCAATTTAGTTTATATTTATATTTAATAATTAAACTAATTTGATTGTCAGTAATGAGATATCATCAACATATAATAAAATTAAGATAAAATAACTATTTTTAACTTTTACAAAGATATCATTATCATAATAATAATAATTAGATAAACCTAATTATTTAAAATAACTAGTGATTTTAGAATACCAAGCCTGAGGAGCTTTTTTTAAACTATAAATAGATTTTGTTAACTTACAAACATAATGTTCTTTTTTAGGTTCAATGAAACATTTAGGACAAGTCATGTAGATTTATTATTCTAGATCACCATTTAGAAACAAAATTTTGACATCCATGTGGTGTATAATCTAATCATTTTGATTTGTAAGGGAAAAATCAATCTAACAATATTCATTTTTCTAGAGGAGAAAAGGTTTCAACATAATCAATCCTGAGTTTTTGAGTAAAACCATGTGTAACTAATCTAGCTTTGAATTTGTCAATTTTACAAATTGAATTATATTTAATTTTATAAAGTTACTTATAACCAATAATATGCCTCTTAGGTAGAGGTGAGATAAGATACCATGTTTGGTTTCTTTTTAGAAATTTATATTCAGCTTTCATAAAAAAAAATCATCTATCTTCTTGATTAACTTCCTCAAACTATTAAGGTTCACATTCATATAGAGTTATCAAAGCCCGATAGGTGTGTTGATTCCTAGTTAGTTTATTGATATTATCATGATTAGATGATTGAATTAGGGATTAAAGCATTTTAGTCCTTTTAATTTAAACAAAAAATGGAGTCGGTTCCCCCTCGGACTCTAAGTTATCCAAAATTAGATCAACTTCCTCTAAGAATTTTGTTTCTTCATAAGGAGTAACATAAGAGTCAGGTTCATCGAAATAAGTAATTTGAGGGGGTTCTACAAAAGGCTTAAAGAAAGAGTTGAAAATGATTTGGAAATTCCTATTCTTAATTATTTTTCATTTACATGGATCATAAACTCTTAATCCTTTAGTTTTTCCTCCATAACATATGAAATTACAAGAATAAGAGGTAGGATCAAGTTTCATTCCTTTTGATTCAGGAACAAAAATGGAAGTAGAACTAGTAAATATACTAAGGTGAGAAACAATTAGATTATTATTATATAATATTTATAAGGGTGTATAAATATGAAAATATTTAGTAAGGACTCTATTTATAATGTGCACAACAATATTTATGGCTTCAGCCTACAAGAATTTAGGAACATTTGTAGAATGCAACATTATTCTAGCCATTTCAAAGATGGTTCAATTTTTCCTTTCAACAATTCTATTTTATATGGGGAATAGGGAGTTATTAACTCTATTTTTATTCCAAAATTAGTGAAAAATGAATCAAATTATTTATTAACATAATCTGCTCCATTATCAGTTTTAAATCTTTTAATATAAAAATTAGAATAATTTTCCATTGAAGCTTTAAATTATTTAAATTTAGATAAACTTAATATTTTTTCTCAATATAATAAGACCAGATTAGCCTAGATTAATCATCAATGAAATTAAAAATATATAAATAGTTTTTAAGAAAAGAAACTTCTAGAGGTACTCTGACATCACTATGAATATGCTCTTAAAGATGAGAGGAGTTAGCATCATGATTTTTGCGAAAGAGTTTAGTTTTTTGTTTACTACATAAACATCCCTCAATTTTTTCATGATGTGAAGAAATAATAAGAATACCCACCATAATATCACAATGAAACATATCATATAAACTTCTAAAATTAATATGACCTAGTATGTCATGCCACAATTGAGATTCATTTCTACTTTGCGATGAAAGATAACATGTAGAAGAAGCAAAAAATATTTATAATCCATTATTTTGAATTTATTTAATAATAAGAGAAAAAAATTGATTATTAATACACCATTTATCTTTAATTAATGTTACTATGAAATTATCATTTATAAGCTGAGAACATGATAACATATTTTTTTAAAAGTTTAGAAACGTAAAACAGATTATTGAAAAATACATTTACAAATTTAGTTTTTATTTGTTTCATAGCCTATAAAAATTAATTACCACATAAATAAATTCTTTAATATATATCATTAGTGACAAATAAAATATTTTATAAAGATGTCATGTGATGTGATGTACCACTGTCTAAAATCCATTCATTATCATTTGAAGAAAATAAGGCAACATATATTGCAATATGTTAGTATTATGATCCTGGTTGCCATTTTGATTTTGGATTTGATTTTTATATTGATTCTAATTAGAACCTTTCTTTCCCTTTTTATTTTTAGAGTTTTTATTATTAGGTATGTTCTTATTTTTTTAATAGTCTCTTCTTTTATTTCCAAATTTACCACATAGACTGTATATTCCATTAAATTTGACTTTATGATTTTTGTTTTTGGATTTCTTGTTCCCATATTTATAATTTGAAGGTTAATGTTTAGAACTAGTTGTCTGGTTTCTAGTATTTCTAGATATACTATTAATCATGAGAATTTCTTGAGTGGCATTATTTTTAGAATCAAATTTTGACATTACTTGTTTTTCTTAAATAATAAGAGCATACAATGTAGTGAGGTTAGGAATGTCTTGTTTTATTTGGTATTTAGAATTAAGAATATAAATAAAATGGTAAAAATTTCATGAATGTTAAATTAAATAATAAATTAAAAATATAATCTTGAATAAGATTATAGTTACAACCATCTAACTAAAATTTAATATTTTTATTTTTATAAAAAAATTAACTACTTTTTTGTCGTCATTCATGGAGTAGTAAGTAGTTCAAGTATAAGTTTAATGATTTTTGAGTGATGAGTGCCATTGTGTATATATTAAAATATTTTACAATCATTTTTGAGTGACTCCTTATTTTTATATAGAGTAGGAATTTTTCCTTTAAACTTCTCAAAATGATCCTCATGGTTTCTTGCAATTAATGTTGAAACACATTGGCAAGTGTGGTCGTGACATGTCTTTCTAACGGGGCTTCTTTGGTCCTAAAACTAATGTTCCTAAGTTAATGATTCATAAACTAATATTTAATATGAATTTTAAAAATATTATAGCTTGACCCATTCAACATTTTCAATTTATCTAGCATAATATTTTGAGAATCCATAACTTTCCTTCAAAGTTTAACACTTTCTAGTTTTTATTTTATACTAACAAAACACTTAAAAGTTTTAAATCAAAAACTTTTAATTTTATTTTATAATTTATTTTTGTAATAAAACAAATATTTTAGTGTTTAAACAAAAAAAATCACTTAACTATATACAAAACAATTTCAAAAGTTTTAACATATCAAAACAATTTCAAAAATCATGTCACAAGAAGACTTTTACCAGGTGTAAAGACAAAATAAAATTCTAAATATTTATTTAGCTCAAAAAAGAGTTTAAATCATTTTTTTGTTCCCAAATAATAAGGTTTAGCATGTTTTGAATCTTGTACCTCTCCTTTACAAGTGTTTTACAAAACTACACTTACTAACTCCCTTTCAATACTTTATGAACCATACATGCACAATATGATATTTAAAGTGTATTTTATCAATTTTATTTAAATAAAAAAAAATTATTGTGCATGTAAAAATTAATTAAAATATTTTATTTTTGGTTAAAATTCCAAGTTAGAAAGTGGGCCCCCCTTGGTTGCATGGAATTTTTTTATTTATAAAATATAAAAAATAAAAATAAAAATAAAAACAAAAAACTATAGACTTGTCTTTAGAACACAAAAAGGTAGCCATGGTGTAGGTAATGAGTAAAGGTCACAAAATAAGTATAAAAAAGACCAAAAAATGATCTACAAGAGGCTGTACAACTTTGCAATAGGCTCAAAATAAAAAATGTCAGGGGATCTCGCTCTACCAATTAGAGCACAATTGATTACTTTCTTATATGCAATTAAACATGGAATTATACCAGAATGATAAAGTAGCTAGAAACTTGAGACAGCAAAGAATTTGAGAGACAATACACACTCTTGTATTAAATATTACTAGAAGAAAATACAATAAGGAAGATGCCACTTCTTCCTCCACCTCAAAGGCTTGCCACACCTCAAGACCTTCTTCCCTCTCTCTCTTGCTCAACACAAAAACTCTAAAGCCTGAGTTGCTATCCTTCCTTGAATGCTTCAGCTGATCTCCTTGACCTTGCTAGCTTCAATGCTTTTACTTGCCTTCTTAATGATTACAATACATGCCTTATGGGTCTTTAAATAGGATCCCATGCTTACAAAAATAGAACTCTAGTTACAATAATTAGACACGCAGCTCGTGACTATAATTAGTCGTTTAACATGCAAACACTCGCTTCACTTAACTGACTGTTCGTCAACAGCAGTTCCGAAAATACACAGGCGACCGATGCCAGTCCCTACTAGTCTGGTGCTGCCGACTCCCTGCCGTCGCCAGTCTCCTTCTCCACTGCATCTGACCGACGTCGGTCATACTGCCGACACCGGTGGCTCTGGTTCTTCAGCATCCTTCCTTGTGTCTGCAAACAGTTGAAGCTTTTAGCTCTACACCTTAACAATCTCCCACTTGGAGATAAACAGCTGCAACTTGTACCTGTACCTGTACACCATCTATTTTGTTCCTTAGGCTCTGTATCCCTCTTCAATGTCACTCTTGAAGACCAACCACCACGCAAACCTGTGATGCAATACCTGTCTCTTATGCCACAAGAATTTTGCTGCTCCCAAATTCTCCATGACATACTTCTGAACCAACTCTACCCTTAGCTCAAAAAACTCCCTGTATATGAAACCCTGCAACAAGTAACACAATACAGTAACAGGATAATGTAGCTAATATTATCCAACCTGGTAAAGATAAAATACAATGGTCAAACCTCCATTGTCCTGCAGCATAATCAAGACCATATAGCATAGCCTTCTATCTCATGTGTCCATCCACTCTCTTCTCTAAAATGGGAATCCATCCCTCTATCCAGTGCTTACTTCCAGTTGACAACACTACCAACAAATACCTTTTTGGTTCTCCAAGGACTCACACTCCTCATCCATGCCAAGCTCCCACTGTTTCTGGATTCTACATGCATTACTTCTTCCATCTTCCTAGTTCATGACTATCAGTAAGCAATATAAAGAAGGTGAACAATGAATATGAGGTTCACTTACCATTTCTGACCTCCACATGGGTGTTTGAGACTTATAGATCCACCCAACATCCGTTCTAGTGACCAATATCAGCCATCTCCCAGTCTGCTCCCAACCGATGTCAGTTCTCTACACTGACCCTGACTGTCGACGTCGTTTCCCTGGCCGACACCGGTGTCCCTCCTGCCGACATCGGTCCTTATGACCAACGTCGGACTTCTCCTGCCTGACCTATCGACCCTGTTGGTCTGCACATGACCGATGTCGGTATCTGGATGACTGACGTCGGTGCCAAGCTACCGACATCGGTGTCTGTGTGTTCCTGTAAGTGATGAAATTTTCATTTGCAAGCTCTTCTTGGATCAAACCTCTGTCCATGCTGCCCTGCTCAGATTTATTTAGTGCCTGTGACTGATCTCTATCCTTCATCTCCTCCATAAACACCAAGGCTTCTTTGTTCCTGTCAAAAGCATCAAATTTCCTCTTTCTACAATGAACTCTATCTGTGCTTTCCAAATTTGAACACATACCTTTTGAATCAAGAACTTCCATTCCCTTCCTATTCATGTGACCAAGCCTATTAGGCCACATCTTTGAATCTACACCAGAAGTAGAATCAGTAATACAAGTAGATAGATAAAGAGTATCTACTTTATTACCTCTTGCTAGAACAAGTGCTCCCTTGGTAACCTTCCAAGAATCTATTGTGAGGGTTATTGTGCATCCCTCATCTCCCAACCTTCCTACAGAAATCAGACTCTGCTTCAGAATTGAAACATGCATGACCTCTTTCAACACCCATGTGTTGTCAATCTGCAATCTTAGCTGCACTTTCCCTTTGCCAACTATCTGACAAGGCGTACCATCCCCTAAATAGAGCACTCCAAAGTCTCCCTGTTCATACTCATAAAACAAATCTCTGTTTGGGGATGCATGAAAAGATGAACCAGAATCTAAAATCCATGATCCTACCTGACTATCTGAAGAAAGTATGAGAGCATCCTGCATCACAATATTTGCATCCTTTGCTTCTTCAATACCTGTATGTTGATTCTCTTTATCTCTCAACCAACACTCCTTCTTCGTATGTCCTTTCTTTCCACAAAACCAACAAGTAATACCTTTGGACTCGGATCTCCTTCCCGACCTTGATTTCCCTTGCTCAACCTTCTCCCTTTGCCTTCCCCTGCTTTCTGCACTTAGAGCATTCCCTGATGATTCACCTGTGCTTCTCCTACGTATTTCTTCATTCAAGATCACACTCACAACATCATCAACTTTTAATATTTTAGAAGCAGATGCAGAATTACTTACTGCCATAACCATACCGTCCCAACTTTTAGGCAAAGAACATAAAATCAAGAGAGCCTTTACCTCATCATCAAAAATAATATTGATTGAAGCTAGTTGGTTTACCAAACCATGGAAATCACTGAGATGAGTATGTACCGATCCACCTTCCTGCATTTGCAAAGTAAATAGCTGCTTCATAAGATATACCTTATTAGAAGCTGAGGGCTTTTCGTATAAATTTGCCAAGGACTTTATCAACTCTTCCGTTGTCTTGCACTGTGATAAGCTGGAAATCATAGATGATGCAAGGCTCAACCTTATGGAACCGAGAGCCTTCTGATCAAGAACGTTCCATTCTTCATCCTTCATATCTGTGGGCTTACATGCAACCCCACCCAATGGTAAGTACAAATCCTTCTGATACAGATAGTCCTCAATCTGCATCCTCCAATGTTGATAATTCTTGCCGTTGAACTTCTCCATTCGTAACCTACTTTCTTCTACCATTGCTAAACTCCCACTCAATCAGAAAACCCTATGAATGACCTGTAATCAAAAACAATAACCTACTTCCTGCAAACCGTAGCTCTGATACCACTTGTCAGGGGATCTCACTCTACCAATTAGAGCACAATTGATTACTTTCTTATATGCAATTAAACACGAAATTATACCAGAATGATAAAGTAGCTAGAAACTTGAGACAACAAAGAATTTGAGAGACAATACACACTCTTGTATTAAATATTACTAGAAAAAAATACAATAAGGAAGATGCCACTTCTTCCTCCACCTCAAAGTCTTGCCACACCTCAAGACCTTCTTCCCTCTCTCTCTTGCTCAACACAACAACTCTAAAGCCTGAGTTGCTATCCCTCCTTGAATGCTTCAGCTGATCTCCTTGACCTTGCTAGCTTCAATGCTTTTACTTGCCTTCTTAATGATTACAATACATGCCTTATGGGTCTTTAAATAGGATCCCATGCTTACAAAAATAGAACTCTAGTTACAATAATTAGACACGCAGCTCGTGACTATAATTAGTCATTTAACATGCAAACACTCGCTTCACTTAACTGACTGTTCGTCAACAGCAGTTCCGAAAATACATAGGCGACCGATGCCGGTCCCTGCTAGTCTGGTGCTGCCGACATCGGCCGACTCCCTGCCGTCGCCGGTATCTTTCTCCACTGCATCTGACAGACGTCAGTCATACTGCCGACGTCGGTGGCTCTGGTTCTTCAACATCCTTCCTTGTGTCTGTAAATAGTTGAAGCTTTTAGCTCCACACCTTAACAAAAAAAACATAGAAAAAACTAAATTTTCTTCCCAAAAAATGATTTATACTAGTTTTAGCTATACCAAGTCATACATACATGCTCAAGAGGAAGAATGTTTTTCTAAGAAATTTTTTTAATGTTACACAGGGTCTACAAGGATGTTCATGCAGGGAAACTATTAAAAATACAATACTTAGAAACTAGTTACAAGTTATAGAATGAATTGAGATGAGATCAACTAATTTTTTAGGCCACATATGTTGTACAATCACACTACATGAGGTGTTTAGTTGATGGGTGATTATTTAGTTTCTTAATTTACTTCACAATCTCTTAAATGACCTTAGATACTATGATAAATTACCATAGGCTTAGTAGTGATACCAAATTAATTTAAACCACTTTTTGTACCTCCTATGGTCATACAAAAGGTTGTATCAGGTTACTTTTAGAGACAAATTTTCTTATTGATTTTTTTTTAATTTTTAATTTAAATTTAATGATATGAAAATGATATTATAAATAGATTTTAAAAAGGTTATATGTAGTATAATCAATTATTTCACCATCCATGGATTATACCATAGGATTCAAATCAAGTTAGAGTTGTCCACAAGGGGTCTGAAATATTCCATAGGCCAAACTAAAAGTATTGCATGGGAAAATCTCACAAAAAGGTTAAAAACCAACAAATGTTATTCATTCATTGAGAAATAATTCAACCTAATACATTCTCTCTTATTTTCACTTCTTTTGAGAAACCCTTCTTCACACAACTCTTTCACAATATTTGAATATTGAATTTGTTGGAATGTTGAAATTGATTGATTTTACCATATAAAATTATATATAAATGGAGTGAACCATTGTAACTAATGGATTCAACCCACCACACAAATTACAATGGTAAATTACATATTCAAATTTTTATTATTTATTTACACAAGTATTAACCCACATAATATTAAATAATAAAAAATAAAAAAATTATTAGTTTACCCACATAAGTTGTATTAACTTAATGTTTTTAATGACATGATATACCAATTTACAATCATTTATATCTTTATTTTTTGAATTATGGAGAGTTTACTTTGTTACAAGGAACAACATTTTATTTCATACATATCCTTGTTTGATTATTTTTTGTATTTTCTCACATTGGATATATTATTTTTACTTATAATGTTTTACATATATTTTATGGTGTGTT
Organism: Torreya grandis; assembly: GCA_037957365.1. Taxonomy (NCBI): domain Eukaryota; kingdom Viridiplantae; phylum Streptophyta; class Pinopsida; order Cupressales; family Taxaceae; genus Torreya; species Torreya grandis. The sequence continues at coordinate 2,767,931 of JARHVA010001815.1, forward strand.
TTGCATTCACTTTTATCATTTTTTTACATATTTTATTTGTTGATATTTTCTATCTATTTTTTAAGATGCCCTTTTTAATTTTTATTTTTGACCATGCATTCTACTCACATTTTATAGAAAATAATAAAACATAAACCACATATCATAACATTTTCCCATAGCATGATATTAGATAGTAATGCATTATAGAAAGAAAATAATATCATACATCACAAGTCATACATGTAGATAACAAATGAAACACTACACACACACACACACACACACACACACACACACATATTATGATATGCCATATAGATACATAAAAATGACTATAATTGAATCTAAAGTAGGTTTTAGGCCTATGGTCCACCTTGACCCCCCTTAGGTGGGTGATTTACCACACTCTTCATGGACACTCTAGATTGTGCACTATGTAGACTCCATTATAGTTGTAGATGATAAATCTATATTTTATATGATTGTATAGTCTTATACACTTGGAAAATATCACTCATGGCTTAACCCTTCAATTCAAGACCTCCTTATATCCAAAAGGCTCATGTTCACTAGCTCAATATGCCTAAATGCTTATCTTATATTTTGGTCATCATATTTTTATTATCCAGATCACTTATAGCCCAAAATATACTTAAAACTTGATTAATAAATTATACTACTAGTTATATATCTTCAACAACTTCTTTTTCTCTCAGACACTACCATCTAGATTAGGACACTAACATCGAAGATAGTGTCCTAGGTCTGATGCTAGTGTTTATACCCTACAAACACTCAAATTTGAAAATATGTTTATATGTATAGTTTAACATTTATTATTATTTAAACCCTCCCATGAGTTATTTTCAAATGGTGTGGTATATAAAAAAAAATTCCCACTCATTATTCATCTAGCAAATACCAAGAAGGCATCTATGAGGCTCACTAAATCATCTATACAACTGAGTATTGCTACCCTATTCTTCCCTATTTTCATATCAGTCATAGGAGTAGTATTATTATAGTTTTTAAGCATTAAATAAGTGTCCCATTATAAATTATTTATCAATTTAAAATCTAGATCATTCAAATATAACATATTGCATAATTATTCACACAAAAACACACATAAGGGAAAGAAATACATCGATCTGAGGCCCTCTTAAGAGTATATGGATATGTAGGTAATGATAAATGATATATGTGTATTTTATGTGAAATAAAATTCACTTAAACCCAATAACCCTTATTTTTAAAGATCCCATGACCTAATTGAAGGAGCTAGGGTTTTGAGCTACACATTGATATCAAGAACCTATGTGCATGATCCAAATAGATAATATGTAAGGCGATAGTAATAACTAAAATGTGAAATTAGAATAATATAAAATACAATACTTAAATATGTAAATAAGAATCAAAACTAGGATAGAATCATCGATACTCATGTCTAGATTTTAATGGTAGTGTTTGGGCTGAAAAAGAGCTAATTTCCAAAAATTGACAAAACATACTTGAGCTTCATCTTGATTATTTGTACACATACATTTAAAAAATATACTTGTGAATCATTAAATAAGTTAACATAATTCCTTATTCATGTTTTATCCATCAAATTACTATTTGATATTGCACTTTCTATATTTATCATATTTTCATAATTAAACATTTTATCAAAATATATAATGAATCTGAATTATTTAATTGCCTAATTATTTAGAATAATATTATTACTAGTTGATTAAGATATTATCTCCCAACCCTTATTTCATAAAAGGGTTAAACATTTGGTGAGCTTAACCTCTGAGTCTTCTTATGCAAATTCTAGTTTACCATAGGATTTTCAGATTTTAAGGGTTTTAGATTATTATAATTATTCAAATTTGAATTTATTTCAATTATTATTAGCATCTTTATTTTCATTGAAATGGAAAATGTTAAAAATTAGCATTCTAAAATGGAATATAATTGATCCATAATTCATCGTCTAAATACAAGTGAGGAGTTAATTTATACATTTTTGTATGTCATAAGAGATGAAATCAATAAACATACTAAGGCTCATGTGTCCACATCTAGTAATGATGAATTCTTAAATGATACTACTATTTATCCAATTCCATCATCCTTCCCCTCAAGAACACAATTTATTCCTACATCTAGTGGGGGCATAAGATATGTCTTCAAGCCATTATTCCCCAAAAACTAAATAAATTTTTCTACATCCTCCATGGTGATAATCCATACTTGAACTCAATTACTAGTTTCAATGATTATATCAACAAAAGTGTTTTCATCCACTTTGTTGAATTCTCCAATATAAAATCTCAATTCCAATGGGTCTATTGTACAAAACCTTCTCTAAGTTATTCAAGAATTAGAATATATGGTTACCAATATTGATAAAAATGCTTCAAAATTAGCTCATGCTATAGATACACAATATGTATTACGTAATCTTATTTTTCTTGAGATATATTTTCACCCTTTGAAAATTATTTTTATAGAACCCAAGTTCATAATTTATGATGACAAGGGAGACCATGAGTAGCATCATTGCTCTTTCTATGTAGTATGCCTTGTTTATGATTTCAATGATATTTTATTGACATAATTATTTCCAATAATTATAAAGTACTATGCTTTGATATGGTTCTATAATCTACCAATACAATAAATAAAAGCATTCAAACCCTTAGAGAATTAGTTTCTAACACATTTTTATATCGACATTTTTAAAAATATGTCATATGTACAAATTAATAAGATCAAACAAGGAACCAATGAGCCAATCAAAAAATATGTTTTTAGGTACATGACAATGTTGGCCAAATGATAAATGCAATGGTAGATAAAGAGATTCAAGGTATTTTTAAGAAATGCTTGCTATCCCCACTACATGAGTCTATTGTCTTCAATAAGTTTAAATATTTTTATGACTTATACCATATTATTTGATATAAATAAATGAAAATCACTACACTGAACAAGATTAGATATGTAGCCAACACACTGACTACATCAAATACTAAGTTTCATATTAAGCCAGGATATTAGGTAAAATCTACATAGGATAAAAATGAAGCAATAACAATGGTGAATACAATGTCAAAATAACCTGATTGAATCATTTTATCCAAGGCACCTAAGAGAAAATTTACATGATTACCTAAGTATTCATCTTCACTCCTTAAGAATCTAGTAGAGTGTCATCTCATATCTCTCCCTCCTCTCATAGAGGTTGATATGAGCCAAAATCTAAAAGGATATGATGCCAATTTTAATGTGACTATCACCAATGTGTTGATAATTCTACAAACAAAATTTTCAAACTAAGGCATAATATACAATATCTCTTTGATATTGAACAAATAACCTTTGATTATGTTCCAAAAGATTTAGGACCACAACATGGTTACCATCAAAATAAAAATATATTCAATAATCCATTACAAGATCATTATAAAGAAACACCAAAAGTGGAAATGGCATATAATTAACATACTCATCTACCAGAATATGGGAACCCATTATATGAGATAATTGGCACACTTACATGTGAGATACCTCTTATGGTTTAGGGGCCTTATATTACATTTTATGATAATGATATTATGGATGATGATTCCTATATTCATGCATTATTATTAGAGAACATATTAATCATAAATATATACACAATGTTATGGTTGATAATGGTTTTATTGATAATGTATGTACCATGAAATTACCCATACATTTGGGATGTACACATGATTATTTATACACTTCAACAAAGATGGTTAGAACATTTGATGGGAAAACACATGTTCTTGGTGAGATTGATTTACCTTTATAGGTTGGTACAACACATGTGACCACTACATTCTTAGTTATGCCACATATTAGAGTCTTTGATATGTTCTTGGTAAAACCTTGGATTCATAAGATCCTTTAAGTGACCTTCACAATGCATATATGACTTAAGTGTATTCATGCCAACAAGGTAATCATAGTTTTAGGGATTTAATATGAACATCCATTACAACAAGATAAGTTTATTTGAAGATAGAAAATCATAAAACCTACTTAGGTTAATCATGACTGAAAGGGTAATAAAAAGGAAATATCCTTTCCTAGGTGATTAATACTAGAGAGGCCTTTGCATCAGAGATACATAATAGACTCTATGGAATCCCCATCCACACCTGCATGACCTAACTAGTTTTTAAGTTTAGATCACCATGTTTCAAAGGGTATAAATAACCATAATTATAATTACACTAAAAATCGATAGAGCACTAAAAAATATGTTCCATGAACCACTAAAACTTATACTACTAATTCACATCCATAGATTCCTATGATTCGAAGTATTATAGATTCATCAATTCTAGATTTGAAACATATATGTGATCCTTGAAAACATGACTAGTTTATTGTATATCCTCCTAGGCTTAGAGAATTTTATGATCATCCCTTATATGGGATCATCTAATAGCCCTTAATTTCTATAATATTAAAAAAACAAATAAATAAATAAATAAAAAGACAAAAAAAATCAAATACAACAAAAATACATATCATTTACATATTTACTACATTTTGCATATGTTGTTTACTTTATGTTAGTAGATATCATATCCTTTGTTTTCTATATATACAAATGTTTCACTGGTAATTGAGTGTGATACATGCATACACTAGATCCATGATACATGAACATGTATATGTTAAACCTTTCCTCTTCCCATGTGACACGTTACATTGGTGGCATATTACTTTTATTGATCATGATCAATATAGGTTCTATTATTTTATGATAATTTACATTATTATGTTGATATTATATAATAATACGTACAAATACCTATACTTATGTTTACATCTTACATAGTATGTTAGGTATGCTATTTTATAGGATATTTGGCTAACACATGTATGAAATAACTAGTATGATTTGATTATGTTAGTTTATTTTACTTCACTTATTAATTTTATCACATGGCTTAATTGAGAGTAATTATTATTTATTATATTGTTTGTATTGTGGAATTTTTGAACATGTTCCTTATTTGTTGGCCCTAATGCCCTACATGTTTATTTTTTTGAGTGTGAGACATTTGAACATGCCCCTTGTTTGCAGCCTATTTATACACTCTTTGCATGACATTGAGTGCTCTTGTGTGTGTATTATTAATTATTTTTTGAGTTTATGCTTATTCATTCTATATGTTTCCATGATCCATATCATGCATTATAGGGATTTTTATGTTTTGATAATGCAAGATTCATTGATAAATCTACTTATTCATGATACCACTATATAATTATTTACTACAATATTGATACAAATAAATCATGGTTATATTATCATTTTGAGATAAGGTGACTATCACATAACATTCTACTCACCATAAAAATAGGGGCACGTCATACAGACACGAGTCCACATACAAACAATTGAAAAAATTCTATACAGTTTACATTATTCAAGTATACACTTGACACATCATTTTATACATTTAGAACATATTTTCATAGATTTGGGATAATTTTTTTGAATTGTGATAGATACATAGTTTATGGACTAGAGGTTATATTTTGATATATGATTTATGTAGATACACATTATAGGTGCATATGACATGTAAATACACCAAATTTTAGATACACATTAAGATTAAATGTATACATTTATGCAATAACCATACCAAGATGACCTTTTGAAATTTTATCTATCTGTAGTAGTTGGATCCCTTGAGTGGTGCTATCAATATTCAAAACACTCATTGGCCTTGGAAATATTCCCATTTTTAGGTTCATATGGTTATACCATTTAAACTTGGCTAGATTGACTAGATTATATATACACTTGAGTTGTATGATTGAGATTCACTGCTCTTGATAGCCTTGGAAAAACTTGAATTTATATCAAATTAGGGGCATGATCACCCTCAAAATATACTCTTCACATATGTAAGGTTCAATTATGAACCTATATCCAATGCTTTAGCAAGGAAGTATCATTACCAAATAAAAATACAAGGGGGAAACATAGTTGTATAGACACACATGTGTACTCCTTTCATATAATTTATTTTAAACATTTTAATTATTTAAATTTTAATATTACATGCACTAATTACATTGTAACATGCTATTAATTGTAGGTAAATACCATTTGATCATGGATAGATTGACTAGATTATGTATACACTTGAGTTGTATAATTGAGATTCAATGATCTTGATGGCCTTGGAAAAATTTTCCCTTACATCATATTGGGAGCAAGATCAACCTAAAATTATACTCTTCAAATATTTAAGGTTTAGTTGTGACCTATATCCAATGATTTAGTGAGGAAACATCATTGCCAAATAAAAATACAAAGGGTGAAACATGGTTACATCAACACATGGGTGGACTCCTTTCTTGATCTCTTTTATTTTAAGAATTTTAATTATTTAAATTTTTAGATTATATGCACTAATTAAACTATAAAATGTTCTTAGTTTTAGGTAATACAAAAATGATAAAATTTAAATAGGTCTCAATTCAAATAAAAGTGTGTTGTACACACTGTGGTATGCATTTATTTTCCTTTAAACTAATAATTTTATCCTTATGAATTACTAGACTAAAGGAGGTAATGTAGATGTTAAATCTGAAGTTTATATGATAAAATAGTCTTGTACACTTAAAAAATATTTCTTATAGCTAAACCCTTTAGTTCATGACCTCCTTACAACCAAAAGGCTTACATTCACCATCTCATTGTGTCTAAATGTTTGTCTTATAATATAAACCTGATATTATGATTACCCAGATCACATGTAGTTCACATCTTGCTTAAAACCTAATTACTGTATTACAGTTTTAGTTATAAATATTCAACACTTCTTATTCTCTTGAACACTAGTATCTATATTAGGACACTACCATTGACATTAATGTCCTAAGTCTAACACTAGTGTTTGTACCATACAAACACTCAATTTTTTAAATATTTAGATATATAAGTTAGCCTATAATATATTTTAACCCTCATGCTTGATATTTTCAAATGGTGTGGTATAAATACAAAATAAATCCCACTCATTATTAATCAAGATAATACCAATAAAACACTTATTAATCGAACTTAATCATCTTCATAACTAAGTTCTACTACCCTATTATTCTCTATTTTAATATAATTCATAAAAGTAATTTTATTAAAGGTTTGAAGCATTAAAAGATCATCCCATGAGCATTATTTTTCAATATACAAGTTATATCACTATATTCACTCACATATAACATATTTCATAGTTGTTCACACATAAACACACATAAGGGGGACCAATACATCACTATGAGGCCCTCTTCAGATTATATGGATACATATGTAACACTCATTGATAGATGGGTATTTTAGGTTAGTTATACTTAACTTAAGCCTAATAACCTTGGTTTTTCAAGATCACATTCCTTAATTATAATACTTAGGGTTTTGAGCTACACACTATTATTCAAAACCTATGCATGTGAACTAGATAGAGAATTTATAAGGTGATAATAAGACCTGACATGAAAAAGTGGAATATCTAGAAAAATAACATCACTTCATTGTGTATAGAATCATCAAAACTAGGATAAAATCATTGACACTAGTGTCTAGATTCTAATGATAGTGTCAAGCCAACAAAGAGTTAATTTCCATAATTTGATGAATCATACGTAAGCATCACCCTAATTATTCATACACCTACATTTCTTAGATATTAATATTCATCATAAAATAATATAGGTATCATTCATTATTATTATTATTTAAATTAGATTAATATTTGGTGTTGCACTTTCTATATTTAACATATTTTGATAATTCGACACTATATTAGAATATGTTGTGAATTTGAATGATTTAATTAGTATGCTTTTTTAGAATTTTATTCTTCTTAGTTGATTAGGATATTATATCCAACCATTACTCATAAAATGGTTAAATATTGGTGTTTGTGTCCTTGATTTTAATCCTTGAACCTACCCTTGTATCCAAGCCACATGTACATATAGCCTTGATACCTATCTAATTATGGCCATGTGAGTAGATCTCTCTATGGCCACTTCCTCATCCCCTCCCATCCCTATTGGTTTAGATACTATAGAAAAAACCTAATGTTATCATTAAATCTCCCTAATAGCCTCCCCTACCATGTGAAAACTAGCCAACATGTGCTTCAGTTGCCAGTGTCATGGGATCTGACATCCATGTGATGTCTTCATAAGGAAACATGGGGTCAAAAATATCATGATTGGTATCATCATCTATATTAATCCACTAATTATCCTTCTCTATTGTCACATATATAAATTTAAAACCAAATTAACATTATATCTCATATGTATATCCAAATCTACAATATATCTATCACTAGTACCTAGCATGTATATCTCTACCCAAATACATTTAGTTAGAGAAATTAGTCTCATCACCATGGCTAGAAAAAACACAAGTACTATCATGACTGTATTCTAGTGGGAATCCTATAAAACTCCCTAATAGGACCATTATAACCTAATGAACTCACTCATACACTCGTCACTGTATGGTTCAACTATCTGTTGGATTTACATGTGGATCCCAATGTTGTCTTCAAGCCATGAATACCACATATATACCTTATCCATCATATTGGGATACTTGATACTACCTCCATCATCATCTCACCACCATTAAATGGTAATCTCTCATAATAATTATTATAGCTAACACCCATCATCTTCTTATGCCTCATGGATTTGTAGCATGTTAGGCCAAAACTCCTAGGACCACCACAGGAGTTGACAGGTGAGAAAGTCAAATTACCTTTGGATGTAATCACATGGGTGTGTCTCTACCCACCACACATAATGATCGATAATGTGACTTTAACCCCTATTCTATACTATGGTTTATCATAATGGCCATCCATCCATAATGTCCCTATATGGAATCCACAAGATTTAATCCCACCATATGGTATCTTGTGCTAATGCATGTAGTATCACTTAGAAAACATGGTTTTGAGCCCACCTACTCACTCATGATAGGTGATCATATACAACATAAGGTATTCCTATAGGGTTGTACATTGGGAACCTATCATATATATAACAAGTGAATAATATGATAGGGCCCATAATTTTCTAGCCCCTACTTAAAATATGAAAAAAATCATGCACTAGTTGTACTCATATGACTGATGTCATTTCAAAGAGAGTGCCTTACTCTAGCATCAAGTGATGCATAGCTATGTTTTATAGTGGCATGACCCCATCAAACTTATTAAATAACACACATATGGTCATAAGTTTGATCAAAGCCTTTAGAATATCCTAAATATTTGAAACATATACCTAAAATAATCATATGAGAAGCTTATGCCCATCATAACTATTTGATCATGTAGCCCACTAGGCTAAATCCAATCTCTCATCTATCATATTTGGAGTATTAAAAAACATAGATGTGCTTGTGATAGGTAGACTGAGGATCACATGTACAACATCCAAGGTGATACCATCTTAATGGTATCTCCATCCACCACCCAAAAATTTATCAATGAGTCTTTCCCATCACTATAAAACAAGGTGATAACCTTTGAGCTTAGTCTCACCTAACACATCTGCATGATGCCTTAAAGTCCTAGTGTGGTAAGTTGCACATGATCAACCACTATAAATCTATTTATTATATCTACCAACAAACTCACATCAACATTATACAAAAATATCATTTACCTTTTCAAAATATCAAACAACAAATTATATTCAAATTTTGATACAAACATATGAAATAAATGCTAAAAATTAATACAAAATAGAAAACTTAATCATTTTCTCATTTTTCTACTACATTTTTCAAGTGCCTAACTCTACCAATAATGTTTAATTTTCTATTTCACTAGCCATATACTATGGTATTATCCAAATAAAGCTTTCAAATGCACCAACCATACCATAAAATATCAACCACCACTTTAGTCTACTATATTAGCCATACCCTATGATATCAATCATTTATTCTCTTACTACATCAGGCATACCCAATGGCATTATGCATGCTAACCCTTTATACTATATCAACCTTAAACTAAATTTTATCAACGATGTTTATCCTTTAACGCCTTCAACCATACCATAAGATATCAACCAATCAACTAATTTCTTAGTGCATCAACCATAACATTTGATATCTCCCAACATTATAACTAATTACATCAGCCATACCATATGATATCAGCTAGGATATCTTCACTACCCTAACAAACTACATCAATCTAGTCGATACAGTTTCTTGAGTTTGGTGATTTCTTTATTTGACCATATTAAATGCCTTTATCCCTAGTTTTGACTTTTTTAAAATGACATCCTAATTCAAGTTTTATTTTGATGCTTTTTGGGGTAAATTCCATTACATGAATTTGAATTGGTGCCTATATTTTCTAAGCTAGTTCATTTTATTCCAAAAATTACAAAATAGACAATAAGTTCAAAACATACATGTACTTCTCCAATCGTAGTGGTGATATGTGCCCCCACATGTATGCCTTTATGTCCATGAGCCATGATCTCTTAAAGTGATAAAATTATATAATGTATAAATAGAAAATGTATAGATGAACAATTTCCACCTATTTATACTTTTTTTTTCAAATTTTGTAGCTTTCATTTATTTTCTATGAAATTATGGATTTCACCTATATATTTTTTATGTGGGTCTTTTTCACAAACCTAAAGAAGCTTTAGAATTATGGTGAAATAGATATTTTTTAGGTGCTAACTAATTTTTTTGTAAAAAAATGAAATTTTATCTTATTTTTTAGGTCTTCCTCTTGATCTCCTTGCTAGGTGCCTTCCATCGACTATGACATAAAAATATTCTAAAATTAGTAAGGTAAGTGAAGGTATGTATTTTCATTTTATTTCCTTTTAGTTATTTCAACATTTCATTTTAGTTATGATCTTTTTTATTTCCATGTTTCTTTCCCAAAACACCACCTCACATTACACTATTGTGTCACGTGATGAGCTTCACATGGGGCATATGTATACACATAATATTTTTCAATTTATTATTTAATAATGATTTGTCTTGTAGTGGATTTTCATCACATAAATCTCTTTGAGTGCATGCATTAAAGGGTGCACCAAAGATTGGGTGGGAAAGTCTCATGTTGTTTTATGAGAGAAGTTATTATTCTATTATAATTACACTATTACTACTGTTAGTTTGACCTCCTCTAAGTGTTTTTCCATATATGTCTCATGTTTATCTCTTTTTTTAGATTTGTTATAATCTCTACATCCTATAGAATTGGCTTAGATGACACCATTTATTTTAAACCTTCACCCTTCCTATATTGTATAAGCCAACCCAACATAGTTTTGAGTGTGCTATTTGACATTTTTTACTATATCAATCTGATAGATACCATTCTAGGTCACATAATACCTTCTAACTATATCAAGCAGGCTAATATCATTGGCTTAAAGTCTAGGGTTAGTTTTGGGTATTATAAAATTATATATATAAAGGTCATATTTCATTCATATCATATCATATACCATTTATTAACTTTGATTTCTCTTGCACATTTACCCTAAGTTCCATTTAGGAGAGTTAGTGTCTTAGAACCTTATCTTGAGGACTCTTGTCTTGTGGTGTCATTGAAGCTCAGTAAGATGAGTCATTAGGAGTTCCTAACTGAGGATATCTTAGGTATTCATCCAAAAATTTAATCTATTAAACCTGTAACATTCTCTTACAAAGATCCACTTGATCCAAGGGGGATATTGAATCATCGACAGGTCCACCATTAGATAAGTATTTTTATCCCTATAGTCTTTCCTTTATTTACTTAGTAAACTAGATATTGCTTATTTATTTCTAGATAATTGTATGTTTGTCCTTGTTTAGGCTCTCTCTATACTAAATAAATTAGTGTATTCATAGGATTTATTAGACTTTCAATTAATCACTTTACATTGTATTTTATCCCATTTGGTTTACCATTGTACCTTACCCATTTATAATCATTATAACCCATCATTTATTTTAGTATACTTTGTATAACTAGTTACCTTTATTGAGGTCTAGTGATAGATACATCATTGTGATATATGCTTAGGATTTGGAACCCTTTCATCTTGTCATTCCTATTATATTTTACCCACTGCTATGTCTACAAAATTCATTTAGCACTTTCCTAATTGTCCAAGTATCACATACTTTATTTTATTCACCGTATTTGAGTCCTATTCTATTAATAGAAAGAGGATAGTTTTAGGTCATCTTAATCTATGCATATAGTATGAAAATGGGCATTAGATATGTTTGAATCCTTAAAAGGTGATATATGGTCTTAAGGATAAATTAATCCTTTTTTGTCAAGGTCGATAGCCATATGAGTAAGATAAGTGAATGATTTGAAAGTTGTGTTGAGTATATTATCTTTGATAGTTGATATGAAACTATTGATAAATATATGTTGTATTTAAAGATCACATGGTTGATAAATCAATGAATACATATGATAATATAATATAAATATGTAATCACACATATCTTATTTCTAACCTTGTTTAAGATTTGGATACTCTTGTATGTGTATTTAGGTCTATTATTGGTAATGTATCAATCTAACAAGGCTTATTATAAACATTAGAATGAATGTAAGGATGCACAAGTTAGAACAAATAAAAAATCTATGTCCTTAACATTGAATGTGTTAACAATTAACTAAATTAAGATTGAACAAAGATTCTAATATTTTACTATAGATAAAAATATTGTGTGAAGGTGTACTTGAGGGTCCCCATGACCATTAAAATAATTAGTATATTAAAATAACTAATTCATGAGGAATATTAATCTCAAACGCATAATTTTAGATAGGATAGGATTCTATAATATTATACATAATCCTAGCATTGAAAGTCTCCATATGAAGTGAAACATTACACACTCTTATTTCCAAATTATCTATAACATGCATTATAGCCATTATAACCTATGTAGGAATGGTGATACCCTTTTAAGTTAATTAAAAGGTTAAGTATTACCATTATTAGTATCCATAGGAACAATACTTATTATGGTTTTATTAATAAACCACTCATTAAAAATAATAATAGATGTAGGAACACATGTACAAACCCTATGGGTGTCTATATGTGAAAATTTTGCATTTTTTACTTCTACAACTACATCATTAAAAATATTAGGGTTTTAAATAATAATTACTATAATACTTTATAAAAATATATTGATTAATTATTTAATCATTTGAAACATTCATAATTTTTAATTTAGCATCTGTCAAAGCGAAAACATACTCATCCATTTCACTCATATAAACCATAATAAATGCCAAACAAAGCAACACACAATGGAAATGAAATATTAAGGGTGGTATGAGGGAATAAAAATTAAAAATTATAATATGATATGAATTAAAAATAATAGTACCTAAGGGGAAAGAGGGTTTAAACCCTAGGTTGAGTATAAGAATGTCTGGTTCACCAAAATGGTTTAGAAAAAGTTAGATTATATTCAATTAATATGCACAAAAATTTGGTAAAATAATTACATATGGATAAGTATATGATAAATAGGTAAAATATAGAATTAAAGCTATCCTTTTGTTCTAAAAATAGTAAACATGCAAAAGGAATTTTTTTAATTGAAAATTTAACTTGAAAGAGAACCAAATGCTAAGGAACAATCACTGATGATATGATTTATGATTTCTGAATGTAGATTTGTGCTATGATGACTCGTAGTTGAATTTGTGCCAAATTTAAAGTTTTTATTCCAAAAACATGGAATGGTAGTTTTATCATTCATGTCAAGTGCAAGATTAATGCTAGACAGATTTGATTGTTGTTCATGTCCTTATATGTAGTTTTTTTCTAGTATAAATTTTTGGGTTATGTAACTTTTTATACTACTTTCCAACTAGATGTCAAGGATGTTTGTATTTACACTTTTAAAATTTTATGGACACAACATCTTGATATTCATCTTTAGTGCTCTTCACCTGACTTGTCATAACAAAACACAATGCAAAATGATAATGGAAGAAGTAGGTGGGTTGGGAAATCATAAAGGTGTTAAAACTACATATCCTAAATGCATTAATTATACACATCATAATTAATTTAATGTGTGAATGGATAAATTGAATAAGGTATTTAACCTCATCTTCCCTATTTGTGAGATACAAGTACATGCACATTATCTTAGGTCTTGTTTTGGTATAACATGTGATATAAGATTATGAGTTGTGATAAATAATTATAGTGTTCATATACTTGAAAATGAATGACTAGAAATATATTGTAAAATACTTAGGATCCTCGATGATATTTGTTATAGAGTGTATTGGAAATAAAACTTATGTTTTAAAATTATTATATATGTTTTATATATGTAGGATTTTAATGTTTTAATTAAATACCTTTTAGATCACAACATCTAACAAATAGAAATGAAAACAAATGAAAAAAATACAAACATCAAAAGTATGTGAATATGGGAAAAAAGACCATAGAATAAGTGGGGGAAAATGGTGGGCCCACCATTTTTTATAGGGTAGAATCGACAAGACCAAAATTTTCATCCTAATAAAATAAAAAAAACATAGACAAAGAGATGAAAAATAACACATGCTAATGGGAATTAAATAATAATAAATAATTATAAACAAAATAACAGAGGACATTAAATAATAATAAATAATTATAAACAAAATAACATAAGACTATAGTATGACACAAAGATTATTGATAGAATAAAACACACAAACAAGAGCCAATAAGGCCCTAATTAAAAGTGATGACTTGCATACATAAAAAATACTAAAAAATATATAATAACAAGGATTTTACCAAACTAAGATGTATAAATATATACACATGCACCTTAATGAGTTTGGATACCAAGGGATCATATCATATACTCACACAATTACAAGGATTACATCTAAGGATTTTATATACTCTAATTTTATTACATTTCAAACTATTGAAGATTTATTGTAGAATACTTGTATCAAAAAGATGACTTGTGGAAGACAACATAAAATTAAATACTTGTTGTAATCTTATACATGTGGATAAGGTTTGGGATTATCATACATATGTATATGCTTATTCTCATGAATGAGTGTTTATTTTCAACTTGTCATCAAACAAGAGAGTGATTGAGGTAGCCTCTTAAAAAACAACACAATTATTTTTATGTCCTTTTGAGGTATCATGGATTAGATTGGGGATTTACCAAAGGAAGACTAATTATGGCAGTTGTGCACACCAATTAACTAATATGAGGGAGGCTTTATGTCCAGGTGTAGACAAAGGAATTAATTGAGTTTTAGATTAATTTGACTTACAAAACCACTACCAAGATAGACAACTACTATCAACACTATATGATATTAGTCTGATGGTATTGGGATAGTCTGATTTTGATCATATCATCATATTATAGTCATCTTTCTTGATTCTCTAATGCACTATTTTGGACCTTATTATCAATTCTTTCAACCTTTGTCATAGTACATGAGAGTAAAAAATTAATTATGTATCTATAAACCCCTTTTTTAATTCATAATATTTATATGTACTTTCATTCATCTTTTTTAGGTATATTACATGCCTTTATTAGCTATTTTTTTACTGTATTTATATCATAAATTCCACTTGGGCTTATTTTATGGTTTAATGCAGTGTTAATAAGAATGAGATATTTTTACCATAAAACATTTTGGTAAACCTATGTTTTATTACATCCAACCTAGTATTTCAGTGATTTCAACTCTCTTCTTAGGGTTTATGTCATCCCTTTCCTTATTGTGCTCTATCATTAGAATTATCCTTGCATTAAATCATGTCTAGGGTATTCTTTAAGGATTAATTTTTTTTTATAAGTTTCTATTTATAGAAAATATTTTTATATTGAAAATTATGAGACATGTATGATTGGTAAATTCTAAGAAAAAACATTAAAATTACTATCAATGCATAATTTTTTTTGGTGAATTAAAAAAATTTATTTTAATTTTATAGGAAACTTTAGAAAATATTTATTTGATATCTTTTTTACATTAATGAATCTAAAATTTAATAATTTTTTCAAAAAATAGTTAATTAACAAAACAAATTCTATAAAAAAAATCATGACCATGTCTACTTGTATACACCCTATTTCTCCTTCCCTTTGTATAATGTGTATATTCTTGTGATTCTTAATTTTCCTCATAGGTAGAAGTGATTCATATATGACATGTGATTATATGGTATTATTTACATGGAATGTTCCTATATTTTGTATGTTATTAGGCATGATGATATGGTTGTGATTTAAATGTTTATTAATGATTACATGTTTATTTCCATGCATATATCATTGAATGTTAGTATATGGTTTGAAACAGGAAGGGGTTGTGTGTAATAATGAAGCTTTATATGTTGAAATCCTTGCATTTGACAACTTTTCTTTAGTTTACCTTAGTGATAGTTATTATATGGTTCATTATATGATGGCTCATTATGAGCTAAATGTTATAAAAACATGGAGGGGTAATGCATAAAATGCCAACATCCATATTAATTATTCTCAATATTAAAGATTATGATATTATATATCAATCCCACTCCTAAATTTCCTCCAACATAAAGGCTTAGAGTGCATGCTGCCAAGGATTATGATATTATAGATCAATTCATGAATAATCATGATAATATATCCATATTAGAATTAAATACAAGGTATAATTTTATAAGGATTTAATTTATTAGGAATTGCATGCCACTAGTTTAACACATGATACTGAACCTACACACTTTTATTATATTTTTAAAATTATGATAGACAATGAGAAACTCATCTCTTTTGAGTTGAAGGACTTACCTTCTAAGTATATTATGGATCAACATTTATCCCTATAAATTTAAGTTATCATAAAAAATTAATGGATTATAATGGTTTAAATTTTAAAATTTGTAGTGATATAATTATGCATTGGTAATTAGAATAAAATCCCTTACAAACTTTGATCTGATTATAATAGGATTTGATAATCAACCAATAATAAATCTTGGGGTAATTACATTGAGCATAACTATTGGACCACAAACCATGCCTACTAATCTCATATAATATAAAATTATGTGAGATATAAAAATTTTCTTGGTAGGACATAAATTAATGCCATGGATGTGGTCCCCTCTATGTTATATAGATGATTAAACATTTTTATTGAGAGGTTTATATATACTTATCTTGTAGCTGATGTCCTTTTTTTAAAAAAATGGTAGAACCCACTAAGAGAAACATTTCACATAATAAAACACCATAACCATCCATTAAGGAACCTAAGCAAGTTATTCCAATACATATATTAATATTACACATATTAATATTTGGTAATTATAGTAACACTCAGATGATAATGAGGAGGATGATTAGAGGATGATTATAAAGATGGAAATATAGATGAACAATTATCCATGTTAAAATTTACACCAATTTTCTTTGGTATATATATATATAGTGTTGATATGAGCACATTTGACATTGGACAAATATATCTTACCCCAAAAGACTATGGAAGACCTAGTCATTCATATGTGACTATTAATACACCATTTTATGATGATAAAAGTAAAGGGAATATGCAAAATAATTATTGTAATGTTGCTAAACCAAAAAAAAATTATAGTATTATTATAGCATCATTGAAACAATATAGTTTTGGACTCAATAATGTAAAAAAATTGGACATAAAGGCCATGGTCTAGGTATACATGAGCAAGGCATTAAAAAACCTATTATTACAAATGTTCATCACTTTAACTATGATATTGGATAGAATGAGTATTTTAGAGTAGAATATATACCTTTAAAATTGAATCATGGATACTAATGATCTTATAATAATGAGAATGATATAAAGTACAAATTGTTGTATAAATGTTTTTCCGAATCCAACAAGAATAATACACAACAAGTGATTGGATTCATGACTATATATTTTGGACATTCAAAATTGATTAATAAGGCTAATTCACCTAGTAATAATATTTAAGATAAATTTTATAAATAAAGACACTAAATTTTTGTAATTGATAATTGAAAAAGTTAGTTTTCACTTTCATCCATCATACTTGACTTGTGCATACATACATTACTCCCATTCACCATTATCTCACATCTACATGCCTCCTACGATTATGAACTTCCAAAGTTACTATCAGTCACCTAAAAGAATTACCACAATATACCTCAAACTAGTTTTTAAATCCTACTCAAACATCTCTAGACCATTAGATCATTTGACTCTGACAGTTTCATCCCATGCCAAATAAGGGTCACATTTAAAATTAATATCATTCATATGGATCAACCTATATGTTTCGCATGGTCATGCCATGATAAAATAACCAAAGAGTCTTATATGTAAATCACTTACTGAGATTATAAAACACTTGCACATTCAATAGAACTACCTTATTCTTCCCAATTTACCAATTAGTCACCAATCCAAGTCTGAATCACTCAAGAGCCAAGCCAAAGTTGCTAGTTTCCATGTATAAAGGGATAGATTAAAAGTTGAACCCCCATTGAAAGATAACTATTAAACACACTTACCTAATAAGGAGAATTACAAGTGGTTTGACATCCTTATTCAGAGTATTGGATATGTAGGTAATTCTCAGTCATTCAATGTTGAATGGTTAGGTGTGGCTCAACCCATCTTTCTTCCCCATTTGTAGGCATAAGTTTATAGTTTCACATGAACCAAGGGTTTTAAGTGAAGCAGAGATTTATAAAAGTCAAAATCATCATTATATCTTGTTATCTCATATAGAGAAAAAGATAATTAATTGCACTACTTGTATCAAAATATATAATTAAACTCTACATAGACATAACTGCTTGATCTTGAACACAAGGACTAATGGTACTTACTTAAGTTTGTCATTACTCTATAGGTGCATGAAAATATCTAGATCTTAATTTGATCTACACATAGTCTAGTCTTGTGCATTTCCTTCCACCTTCATATACTCTTAGGCCTGCACAATACATAAAACTGATATGTAACATATCCTTTATTATAATTTATATATATAACAATCTTGAGTGTTATATCAATTTCAAGCTTTTACATATAGATTTGTACTTTACTATATATATCAATAATATGAATTAATTTATATAATTCTATATTATTAAGGATTAATAGACCACCTTAATAAAACATAGGGTAAAACATTAATGACGGGGTCCTTAAATAATATTTTAGAATTAATGTGTATTTATCAAATTACTATCATATGAATGATTCCATTCTAAAAATGAATAATCATAATAAATTGCTCAATAATATACATCAACTCTGAGTGAACCATGTGCATTATCACAAGGAATGCACATTATTTACTAAAGTTGTTGATAGCCCATGTATAATTTTGATTAGTTAACCAAACTATAACATGAATAGTTTAGCATACATTAAGACACAAGATTTCTATTATGAGTATCATATAGCTAAGGGGTCTTTCAATAAATAAATATTTTTCTTTGAAATATAAAATTTAAGACCTTATAAACTATGGTGATATTGAAATTAAAGAAACAATAGTTAAAAATCCATGACAAAAGTGTCAATTTATCAATATTTATTGGATATTAAAAAGAAAGCCTCAATATGAATTCAAATGGGTACTTAATAAAAAAATGCATAGAGATAAGATACAAACATAAATGATAAAATATAAATAATCATTACATAGAATGATTTCAAGGAAAGTTTAACTCATTCATACATCTAATTGCATTGGATACACCACTTTTGATAATGATAACTTACTAGAGTCACTTCCTAGTTAGGATAGTGGAAATAAATATGTTTTCATAAGTTTATCCTATGATGATTGTTTAGGTGATGGTATCACTAGTTAGATTCACTAACATAATTTATGCTTCAATGCTTATTGGCAAGTATAGTCTAGTATAATGGTCATAGGTGCATTGGTCCATCCATGTTCTCCAACATACAATGAATTGAATCCTATGTTGACATTTCAAAAATTATCCTTACACACTTGCTTGAGGTGGAAATTAAGCTATGCCAAGGTTAGTTGCATAAAATGGGGTGGAAGCATGTTTTTTCACTCTTCTACTCATGCGTGTTCATTTATAGATTGTGATTAGAGATATCGTATGGAACCACAAACATAAGCTATATCAGATGTGCACAATCTATAGTATCTCCTTTGATGACTATAAAAACCATGATTTAGCATCTAACAAATAGTCCTAAGACAGACATCAATGTCATTCATTTAGAGGCATAGGCAACCATTATAGAGTTAATAGCACAAATTTATGGATTAACATCTCAATATTACATAACTTTTATTGATTTATAAGGCACTCATGAAGATTACAATACTATATATTTCACTACTAGTTATATATCTATTCTAAGCTTTCAATCAATTTCTTAATGCATTCTAGATACAGTTCAAAATATTTTTTTTAAGGAGTTAGTATCTCTTTGAAACAAATTTATTGTTACCAAGACAACCTTTTTATCCTCTAAGATTTTGCCTTTTATAGGATCTTAAGAGGCCTTCTTACCACCATCTACAACCAACTAGTAGATATTGCATCATTTTTCCCACCTATAAGTTAATGGTTTGGAGTTCCTAATGCCATCTACCACTATCTTTTGCCATTACTTCTCAACTTCTTGTCATGATCAGCTATTATTATTAACTCTTGCATTTATCCCCATGATATTTGATGTAGTTCCTAATGTAGTTGTGTGTGTATTGATCTTATTATTTTATAATTTATCACATATGCACATGATTTCTGATTGATCCACATATCTTTACATAATTTCATGATGGGTGCGTGCACATGTTATGGGTTTGGATTACACACACCAATATTTAGCTATTAGCACTAGTTTATCTTCACTTTTTTCCTACTTGTATTCTTTAGTATTGGTTTAGACTTAGATGATTTTATAAAATTAACATCACCCCAAACTAAACCATTTGTCCATTCCCAAAAAAATAACTCATCTCTTCAATACATTCCTTGTTAAATCTTTCTATTGCGAAGCTGAACCATAATAAATTGCTTCATTTCTATTTTGAATTTTTAGTAAGCCTCTATGTTACATGCCTCCTCATGAAATGATACTTGTTTTTATGGTAAAAAGTGAAAGCTTGCACACTTTTACATGGCTTTTCCATAGTGCATTCTTTTTGATTCTAAGTCTTTGGGATCCTTATTTCAATGTCTATCTCCTAACCTTTTACACTACAACTATAATAACACTACCCTCTCTCAGCATCAATCTCCTTCAACAAAAACTTTGTATCACAACATATTCCATGGTACAAATACCCATATTTATATATGTGAAGGTGGGTTTATAGTTGATCCAATCTATGTGTAGACAATTATCATTCCAGTCAGATTGCCACCTATCTCAAGCACTTATGCTAGGGTAGTTCATTAAGTCATTAGGCCTTTAAACTATGACATGCACTATCATAATTCATGCTTTGAGTGCTTCTAATCTTGTCCTATTGAGGTTGAGTCACTCTTTAAGCATCTCAATTCTAATAGCAATTAATTTGAATCAAAATTTAGATTTTTCATTCTCTCCTATCCTTTAGTATTATTCATGCCACATATAATTTATTTCAACAAGTCAACTAACCTTATTTCACTTTCAAATTGGTCAAATAACCTTATTTCACTTTCTATCCTCAGGTTCTGAGTCTGTTACTTCATGTTTTACCTTTGTCTTGTTCTACACGTCAACCCATGTTATGTGTTATCTCCTTTCTTCATGTTTCCTGTCCATGTTATCCTCATTTTACATGGGCATTTTCCTTATCTCTCCAATATACACCAATTATATTATGATTCTACACAAGACCTATACATGTAAGAATGTATTCCTTTTGGGCACCACCACCCCATATAAAATTCAACAATTGGTCATACAATGCAATGAATTTTAATTGTTGGGCCTCTAAGGTCATGACTGCATGAATGTTACTATTTTTCAATAGAGCAAGGAACATTTTAATCATTTTTAAATAAAAAAATACTCACCAAATACTTATATGTCTAGTGTAAGGATTCTAAGAGAAATCCCCCATTCGACTTGCTAGACCTGATTTTAAGATGTATGTGCATATTATTATAGTCTATGCTTATCTATTGTGCTTAGGGGTTAATGTTATATATCTTACTCAAATAAAAAGTGAAAAAAACAAATGGATTTAAATATCCTTATTACATTGATAGCTAAATCCTCACTTCATCCAAGATGATGTGGAATTCCATTCATGGAAGTTATTATGAAGCACTTTAGATCTTACCATACACGACCAACACTCTCTTATCTAAAAAATGTCATAGATGGGGGCTCCTTGTAGTGAGGTTTGGTACTTATCATTTTGGTTAGGTATTCTTCATGGATGGATCTTATTCATAGATATACCCCTCCTTCTCATGTGTCATTCACCCTATTGTACATGGCTCACCATGCATAATGTAACTAATTATGGTGCCTTGTGTTGACTCATGTGTGAAATGTGCAAGGATGGACCAAGAGTTTATTGGGACACCTTTTTTATTTTTAACTCACAACATATAAATCTTCTTATTACTCAAAGTGTGCTCAATTTTGACACACAAGGAATTTCATGCTTTTTAGGGCCAGGATATTGATTGTATCATGCCACACCTTCATCCAACCAATTTTCATAAAGGATCACTATTAGTGTGTATGTCCTTGAGTTCATATTCAAAAATGGGTTCAATTTCACTACACCATACCTTATTTTCTTAACCTCATAAGAGTCTTACACCAATCGATCATAAAAGACAATTACAACATCAAAAGTGGATTAGGTATCATCCTAGTTTAAGAAGCTATCTCCACATAGATCTAAGTCATCCATGTCATGTACCTTGACATTATATACTATGTTGAGTTTGTTTTCCAACTTAACACTTTAAAAAAGGGGCAATAGTTGGTTTCCATGGGTATCAACATATGATCACTTCCATTTTCTAGGCTCATGAAGCACTACTTGAAGCTCAACTCTACAAAATTTGCATAGCACTAAGGCCTTGTGAGAAATGCTAATTAATTTTCAGAATTAATAGGATCCATCACATTGAATTCTATGTATAACTTGACATCCATTATCTTGATATAAACATTATAGAGAGTGTAGCCTATGGGGTGCACTCTGGTCTTGTTGGCCATGAATAATACATGATGTGAAGTTTTAAACATGGGGTTTCCCAATTTATTCCATGCATCCTCAGTGAGGATATTCACCTCACTACCTATATTTATAATGATATCATAGACTGACCAACCATGGATGTCTACATTGATAAGAAACTCCTAGCTATATGTTTTGTTATGGGCATCTCTTTTCTCATATCCACGTGTTAGACCTAGGGAAAGCACATTAGTTGGATAATTTTCCTCATGTTGGGCCAATAACATCTTCAACATGTGAATCATCCACTTGAAGTGAAATAAATCTATCATGTCAAAAAGGTCATCAACCTATTCTTAATTTGTTTAGAGTTCCAACAGATCTCTCTCCTCTGAATCTTGATAAAGTTGAAGCTCTCCCTGAAATCTTTGGATCTGTTCATAGCTTCACACAACACCTTATCTTGGTAGGATCTATTTAGATAGAGTTTGATCAGAGGTTTTAGGTGTGTTACTTTAGTTTCTAACCTACTAGGCTCACATCCTAGCTCAACCCTTCCCTTGGCAATTTTTTTGGGATGTGTATTCACACCATCACATGTCATTGTACTTACATTGGCTCCAAAATTATTTCTTTTTTATGCCTTGGGGATCTATAGGTCAGGATTGTGTGTACACCTAATCATCCCTATGCATTTCTCATGTTTTTATTTATAAATTATCTTCACATATAGGTTTTGTAATTTCTTTACCTTAGGTTCACCATGATAATATGCAAAAGTAATATATTAGGGATAACCATGTTAAAATTGGTATAGCAACCCAAATTTATAATAGGATCATTATGGAAACTTACCACCTATACATCCTTTAGTATGGCCTCTTATTCCATGGTATTACCCATAGCTTTTATAACCTCAGTTAGGTGGCCCACCATAGCCTTGGTTCACAAGTATCTAATTAGAGGGTCATGTAGTAGCCTATTGCATGCTTCACTCTTACACCTCATGGATTTTATGGATCACCTACAAAATTTAATATTGTTTGGGGAGGCATCATAGATATTACAATACAAGGGCATAATGTATGAAGATTATCATGTGCACACTATAGAAGTAGGAAATAACTCATGGCATGGCCCTCCAAACAAATATCACATAAAGCTATCAAGGAATGCACACTAAGCCTTGGGAAATTATTATTATTATGCCATTCAACCTTGTAGTCAATACACCAAAATATAGAATGTGTGTCATGTGCACAGTTCACTATTATCCACTGCAATAATGTCTCTATCAATATAGTATGTTCCTCTATTTTTAGGTTGACTCTTGTGTCTAATTTATTAATAGCTTTAGCTCTTAATGTCTCTTCTAGTGCTTCTCTTGGTTCAAATAACATCATCATAGAGATGTTATGTTGAATAAACATAAGTAATCCCCCAATAAACCATTAGGAATGTTGCACTAGGTGAAGAGCGTACACGAGCTTAGACATGAACGTTTTAAACCTCACATCATATGCATGAATGCCTTCCATCTATTCCTACTTGATTTCCTTGAGTTAAATGATGCTCTCTTGCTAAAATTTAACGATGTCAAATTCCTTTAGGAATGCATCCTTTAGGAATCATAGTCCATGATCATCTAGTTAGGGTCCAATTTCTTATAACATGTGGTTGTGATCCAACATAGTAGTATCAAAATGGATTGATTTTCTCTCTAAAAAAGTGATGTTTTCATGTAGTACATGATTTCAAAATTATGAATGTTTTCAATGTCATGATCAGCCCCAAGATACTTAGGTAAGCTCAAGTAAATTCCATAGTATAATTGAGGGATATGCATAGCCAAAACATGCACCCCAGGGGTTTGAATCATTGACACACTACCTAAATACACACCTAAGACTTGAATTCCTTTTATTGGTAATATGACTCCACCAGTGAATACAATGGGATGTACCATGACTCTTCCATCCAATTTGAGCACATGTTGGGCTGTCAATAGTCCTCTAACTCCTAACACTCTACTATGGATTAAACTACTTATATAAGGGCATGTACCCTGTTTGATGGGTGGAATATTAAATTGCATGGTACCCACTTGTTGTGTAAGTTGTGTTATCATTATTTAAGACATCAAGTAAATAATCACTTGCTATAGTAGAATTCCTTCTTCCCATCTGGTGATAAATTCTCTTATACCGCTAAAATTTTCAATGTCTTGATACTATTTTTTTGAATTAGAGTGGGGACCATGAGCATGCATGTTACATTGAGGAGAACATGTCACTCCTTTAATAGATTATTTGAATCTATCCCTACCTTGGGATCTTATAGGTTCATCTTCCAAGTCTCGCTCTTGCTCATTGGCACTCAATTCATCGTCACTTGAGTGCAAACCCTCTATGCAAGAGCCATCCTCATGCCATTATAAATATACACAGTTATTCATGGCATTTTCTGAGTTAGACTCCCCCTTTCCCTAGGGTCCTTCATGGTCTTTACCTTCTATTGATTCTCATCATATCTATACCTTTTGATCTCACAATCACTTGATCCTTCCAAACTAAAAATCTCCTCGCTACCCTCCAAATATCATGTTACCTCTCCTTCAACCATCAACATAGATCACATGCATAAAATCTTAGGCAATCAAATCCATGTTCTATTAATCACTCCCACTTATCATCACTTAAAAAAAAGTGACCCATTCAAGTAATGAAATCAATTTTTTTTTAAAAGTCTAGTCAATTCTATTGGTCACAATTATGTTAGTCCATCCACACTATCCAACATTTAACAAATCAACTCTTGCATCAACATATGACACAAGTATCCTTGCACACTCATTTGAGTCATAAAGAGGGGAAACTAACATAGGTCAGGGTTAGTTTCATACAATGGGGTGTAAGGATGTTATCATGTGCTTGTATCTAGATCATACTTGGTGCTATCCTCTTGAACCACAACCAAAAAAAATATTAAACATGTATAGTCTATAGTAAATCCTTTGATGACCAACGAAACCATGTTTTAACATGTAGCAAACAATCCTAAGTAAGACAATAATGTCATTAATTTAGAGGGATAGGAAATCATCATAGAGTCAATAACAAATATGTATTGATTAACTTCTCAATATTACATAATTATTCATGTTTTATAGGTTGCTCATGGCATTTACAATACTACAACTCTCACTTCTAGTTCTATATCTATTCTGAACTATTGTTTGACTTATTAATGCACTCTAGATATAGTTCAACAACATTTATTTAAGGATTTAGTCTCCCTACAACTAGTTCATTGCTACCAAGATAACCATTTTATCTTCTAATAACCCTTCTTGCCACCAAATTCAACCACCTAGTAGTTATTGCACTTTTTCCCCCACCCAATAGTTAATGCTTTAGACTACCTGATACCACCTACCACCATCTTCCACCATCACTTATCAACTACATGTTAGGGTCAACTGTTAGTCTTAACCCCTGCATTTATCCCCATGATCTCTATTGGAGTTCTTGGATCCATGTGGTTACAGCTCTTGATCCTACTATTTTATCATTAAGTACATGTGGACATGGTTTTTGGTGGCTCATGCATGTCTTGCTAGAATTTCATGATGGGCATGCACACATGTTAAGGTTTTTGATTGCTCACACCAGTCTTCACCTATTGGCATTGGTTTATCTTGGCATGTTGTGTGCTTGACCACTTTAGTCTTGGTTAGGTCTTAGCTAATTTTCTGGGGTTAACAATTCTTCATCATCTACTTACATAAAATATAATGATTCACTTGATAGTTTTTAGTTAGACATGAAGATTACACTATATATATGATTATGGATTTACAATAGACTTTGAGAGAATTTTGATGGCATTTTATTTTCTTTTGTTCTCACATTGCTTTGATTTCTATTTTCTTGATTAGTCATTTTGTTTTATTTTAATGGATTTTCACATATTTTATTGGCCATTTGAAATTGGTTGTTACTTCTTCATTTCCTCTTAGGACTTTTTTTTTTTTTTCAGATAATTTTATTTGTGCACTCATATTTGATTTTGATTTTAAAATTTTGGATTAGTCATCACATGTCCACGAATCCATTATTTTCCATGACCCATATCATGTAGATGTTTTATATTCTTGCCTACATTATCATGATATATATCATGTATCTATTTAGGACAAAGATATATCCAAAATTGATCATATATTTTCTACCAAAAAATATAAATTATATAAATTACCCATACAATTTATCCATTATATTTTTTTAAGAGAAGAATATATATTATTTGTGTTTTCAATAATTATACCATACTTACATTGAGAGAGAACTATTTGTTCACCCGTATTGATCACATATAATTTTTATGCTTTATTACTTATACATTACTTAGTGGAGGCATGACATGCCTTTATATATATAGACTAGATACTACAGCCAATAAATAATATAAAAATATATTGATAAGATTTACTGTTTAAAAAATGAAAAATCTACTTAAATTGTTCACCCATATTGATCACATATAATTTTTATGCTTTATTACTTATACATTACTTAGTGAGAGCATGATATGCCTTTATATCTATAAACTAGATACTACAACCAATAGATAATATAAAAATATATTGATAAGATTTACTATTTAAAAAAATTGAAGAAACTACTAATGTGTGCCAATAGATTTTTATATTATCCATCGCCATAGATATAACGACTGATAGGTAATATAAAATTATATCGACAAGATCCATTAAAAAAAATCAAAAAACTAATAGTGTGTACCAATAGATTTTTATATTACCCATGAGCATTTCAATGGAATCGAGAGCACATGTTTTACAAGAATGAAGAAATATAAAGTGCAATTTGTAAATTGTTTCTCTCTTACAACTGCATTTATGAAAGACTCCAAAATACTATATGTATTTATATAATTATTATTTCAATGATATTGCAGGTTGATTTGGAACTCCAATGCCAATCTATTAACATGTTGGTATAGTTTGCGTCTGCTGAAGCAAACATATGATCATAATAGCAATTATGATCTTTAATACCAATGTTATCCATCATGCTTTTTTGGATATGGATAAATGTGCTTTCTGTAAGAAAGATTCTGCACTCTTTTCGCCTTCCATCTTAATCACATTTATTGTCTCTCGAAGCCCTTTGATGTCCTATTCATGTCTTCTGTTATAATCTCTACTCTTTTCCTCCACTGTATTCTGCTGGTGTTCGTGGACCTTCTGTGATGATTATTTATACCACTTAGACTCTGCTGTACGTCACCAAATAATATCAAGGGAAATTCTGGTTATTTGGTAATGGTAAAAATGGGCCTATCTTTCTAATTTCAAAACAGAAATTGTGTGTGTACCAGGTAATGGTATCTCACACAAGGTCCACACCCACTTCTTAAGCAATTCATCTCCCTCTGATACATAAAAACCTGCTCTTTCGAGCTCCCAAAATACTTGATCAATGCCTTGTCATGTGTCGAACAGACAATCGCCTCTACCTTATTTAATGGCGAAATACAATCCTTTATCACATTCAAATAGCATTTAAATGGTATGTTTTATTCTTTATCTCTTTTGTATTATGTATAATTAATTTGGTTATTGGTTCAATTGATAAAGATGTTTGATTTATAAAACATTCATTAAAAATTATTTCTTATTAATGGTGAATATGATTAAATGTCTTTTTTTATATTAATTGTGTAAACGATATAACTTTTTGCAAAATAAAAAAAATAAAAATAATAATAATAAAATATGACAAAAATATTATATTCGAAAATTTTAAATTAAATATAAATAATTATTTTTGTATACTTTAATTTTATAAATCATAAATTCCAAATTATTAAACTTTAAATATAAAATAAATAAAAATAAAACAACATTGTTTTATATGTTTCTAATTTTGAAAATAATTTTCCCAACTTTACTCTTAAAAGTATTAACCTTTAATTTTTCCTCTTAAAAGTATTAACCTTTAATTATATTTAAATAAAAATTAAGATGTAAGTCATAATTTTATAAACTCTTATTTTATAATCTTTAATTATATTAAAAAACAAAACAAAAAAATAAAATAAGAATAATAACATCACAATGTTGTACGTTTTAATTATATAATGAATTCTAATTTTATTAGTTAATAATTATTAATCTTAAAATTATACAATAATAATTATCTAACAAATTATAATTTTATAATAAGTTATAAATTCCTAAAAAAAATTTATAAATTTTAATTTAAAAATTATTAAAAAATAATTTGAAATTTATGAAACTTTTAATTATGTAACAAACTCTAATTTCATTATTTTTATTCAATTTTTAATTATGTTTTTAAAAAAATAAAGATACAAGCCTTAATTTTGTAAACCCTTACTTTGTAATCATGAACTATATTCCCAACCAACCCAAAAAAAAATAGAATATTATAAGCTCTATGTATATTTATTAAACTCTAATTTAATTAGTTAATGAACATTAATTTTAAAATTATATAATAATAATAATTTTCCAATACACTATAATTTTATAATAAATTACAAATTATTAATATTTTTATAATTTTTTTAAAAATATAATTTTAAAAATTATTAAACAATAATTTAAAATTTATGAAACTTTAATTGTATAACAAATTCTAATTTCATAATCTTTTATTAATTAAAAATATATATAATTTAATTTTTCATTTTTTAATAATATGAAAATTTATAATCTCATAAATCATAATTATATAATTAGTATATTTATCTTAGATAAATTTATGTAAAAGATATCGAGAGATATTATTCTTGAGGCATTTATTTTATATTGGATTTGTGACATAAGTAGAATAAGCACTTTGAGAATGATATCTCTCGACGTCTTTTACATAGATTTATCTAAGATAAGTATCATAGTAAAAACTATGTATTTTACATATTTTTTTGACATAAATTTTGAAATGTATATTATACACTACATTAAATAATATAGAATTGTAATACACATTAATTTAATTTACATAATTGAATATTCTCAATCTAAATAGTTATTTAGTACTCATCAAAATGTACCATACACATCATATAAAATGTCAAATAATGAAAAAGTACATGATTTTTTTCATAATTACATGAAATTATTTTTCCTCTAAGAGTTTCAATCTCTCTTCCTCAGCTTTCCATTTGGAATGTTAATTTTCATTTTTTAACTTTTCATACCAGTCATATGTAAATAGAGGTAATATTCTTAGTCCTTCTAAGAACTTTACATGAGATATAGCCAAAAATATTAATCATGTTCTTTCTCTTTGACCTATATCAATTGTGGCTTTTAAAAGGGTCAAACCTTATGATTTGTGTATTATCAATGCCTAAGCCAACCATAAAGGTAATTGGGTTGTGTGTCCCCTTTCTATTAGTGCAATTAGAACTGCATATGGATTTATATTTAAATGATATTCCCAAATTAATTGTCAAACTCAACCATAACATATGTTGGTGGTTCTAGTGGGGCACTCCTAGGTTTGTAGATTATACTTCTGATATACCCTAGAACTTCATTTATAAGACCTACTTCTATCTAAAGATTGAAAGTTAACATGACCCTTGCATCAATAAAAACTAGTAACTCCACATCAAGTTCATCATTTGGACCTCACATTGGTGCATTGGCACTTCCTACCTTGGTTGCAATGCTACATGCAACCGGTCTTTTTAATGAATATAATTTTATTTTATTGTGGTTACACACATTATCTGCCAATATCTCTTCTTCCCAACATATCTATCTCACTCACTTCTATAAATTGGCCACATTATAGCCTGGATATGATCTCCCACTCATGTTCTACTCGTTTCAACCATGGTTCTATCCAATCAAATCTTCCATCAGGAAACAATGTTGGAAATACCATATCAAGTAATCTTAATGTGACATACTCATTTATAAGATATGCTCCAATCCCTAGCTAATCAATCAGTGATCCAGGATTCGCATTAGGGTTATTTACCAACACATGGATTAATTCCATCTCCCTTGGTACATTTGGGGGTTTAGAGGCCATTAAAGTTGTATAATCAATGATATTTTTTTCATCCATCTCTATCAGTGGACCCACAAATACAACTTCATTTTCATCAGAATCAAATTACATATGCATAGAGTTCAGCCGGTTAAATATATTTTCATCAAAGTCAAGTGTAAGATCATTGGATGCATTTTTATCAATCTGAACGTCTGAATAAAACATGCCATTTTCTATTTTATATTTCAGTGCCTTGTATACTTTCTCTTTATTGATAGTAAAGTTATAATTTGTTCCACATTGATCTCTTCATCGAACTATAATCATAGGCAAATATTTTATTTGATGTGGTAAAACCTTAGCAATTTCTTTTAATTCTTGTGAAAAATTGATTATATGTCCTTTATATTTATATTGGCCTCTTGTTGTATGTGTCACTTGTAAGATTGGGTTGACACGGGCTATTAAAATTTTCTCAACTTGTGTTAAGTTTACAAGTTTTGGGGGTTATGGTCCAGGATCCATATTATTCGATGTTGAAAATCGATGATGACCTTTCTCTTGGCAACATCTATTGTATGCAGGGCCTTTAGGGGTTTGAGAAATATTTATTCCAATATAACTTTCTTGACAAATATAGCACATGCTTGGTGAAGAAATATTATCTAAGCCATGTTAGAAAATCAATTGAAATGTTTTCAAATCTCTCCCAACCATTCTATTGGGATCAGTTATGTTTTTCTCTCTTTTAATTTTTATATCTTGCATTTTTATTCTCCTTTTAGGTTGTGAAGTTGACTCTTCTTCTAAATCATTATTTTCCATTCATCTTCTTCTTATAGGTTGAGATGTTTGCTCTTGTATATCTTTATTTTGTGATTTGTGCATTGTTAATGCCCAAGCCAACCATAAGGTTAATTGGGTTGTGCATCCCCTTTGTATTAGTGTAATTTGAACTATATATGGAGTTTCATCTTCAAATAATATTCCTAAGTAATTGTCAAACTTAACCATAACATATGTTAGTGGTTATGGTGGGGCACTCCCAAGTTTGTAGATTATACTTATGATATACCCTAGCACTCCATTTATAAGACCTACTTCTATGTAAAGATTGGAAGTTAACATGACCCTTGCATTAATAGCAATTGGTA
Organism: Torreya grandis; assembly: GCA_037957365.1. NCBI lineage: Eukaryota > Viridiplantae > Streptophyta > Pinopsida > Cupressales > Taxaceae > Torreya > Torreya grandis. The sequence goes on from JARHVA010001815.1 coordinate 2,800,407, forward strand.
TTGTTGTATTGACACTTCCTACCTTGGCTACAATACTACGTGAAACCATACTTTTCAATGAATATAATTTTATTTTATTGTGGTTATGCATATTATTTATCAATATCTCTTATTCCCAACATATATATCTCACTCACTTCCATAACTTGGCCATGTTGTAGCTTGGATATGATTTCCCACTCATGTTCTACTCGTTTCAATTGTGGTTATATCTAATCACATCTTCCTTCAAGAAACAATGTTGGAAATGCCATATCAAGTAATCCAAATGTGATATACTCATTTATAGGAGATGCTCCAATCCCTGTCTAATCAATCAATGATCTAGTATCCTCATTAGGGTTATTTACCCATGCATGGATTAATTTCATCTCCCTTGGTACATTTGGGGGTTTAGAGGCCATTGAAGTTGTGTCATCTATGATATTTATTTCATTCATCTCTATCAATTGACCCACAAATACAATTTCATTTGTATTAGAATCAAATTACATATGCACAGAGTTCAACTAGTTAAAGATATTTTCACAAGAGTCAAGTGTAAGATCGTTGAGTGCATTTTCATCAATCTGAATATCTGAATAAAACATGTCATTTTCTATTTTATATTTTAGTGCCTTGTATACTTTCTCTCTATTAATAGTAAAGTTTTAATTTGTTCCATTTTGATCCCTTCGTTGAATTATAATAATTGGCAAATTTTTTATTTGATGTGGTAAAACCTTAGCAATTTATTTTACTTCTTGTAGAAAATTGATTCTATGTCCTTTATATTTATATTGGCCTCCTATTGCATATGTCACTTATAGGATTGGATTGACATGGGCTATTAACATTTCCTCAACTTGTGTTAAATTTGCAAGTTCTTATGGTTGTGGTTTAGGATCCATATTATTCGATGTTGAAAACTAATGATGACCTTTCTCTTGTCAACATCTATTACATACAGAGCCTCTAGGGGTTCAAGAAACATTTATTCTAATATAACTTTTTTGACAAATATAACACATGATTGGTGAAGTAATATTGTTTAATATATGTCAAAAAATCATTTTAAATGATTTTAAATCTCACCCAACATTTGATTGGGATCAGTTATATTTTTCTCTTTTTTAAATTTTGTATCTTGCATTTTTCTTCTTCTTTTAGGTTGTGAAGTTGACTCTTCTAAATCATTATTTTTCATTCATCTTGTTCTTTTAGGTTGAGATGTTTGATCTTAAATATCTTTATTTTGTCCAGTATTTATAACATCGACATCTATTACAACTTTAAAATGCATTATTGGTGTTCGGAGCACACGATCTATCGATATCGAGTTTGTTTCTTCAAAATTGATATCAACATTATGAATCGATCATTGGTAGTGCCTTTGATATGCTTCATGATGAAGTTATTGGTTGTGTTATCTTTATGCCTTAGTTAATTGATCTGAACGCATTTGTCATTGTAATTTTGTTCTTAATACATATTACTCATCTTGAGATGTTTTTTCTTGAATGTCTTTCATTTTATATGCATGTTGCCTCTTTTTTACTTCTAATTGTTCAACGGTCAATTCACCTCAACTATGTTCTTGAAATCTTTATATGTCATTGTTATTTCAATTTTTTCTTTCTTCTTCTCTTTGTACATCTATCATTTGTTGTTGTCTTTGATATTCTCTTTGTTTTTCTTCATTTCCAAATTTTAATTTTGGTGGAGCCATATCTACACAATTTTTAAGTAAATCATATTACATTAAATATAGATAAATATATTATATTTGATCATTATGGGATATGTAAATCATATTCATAATTCACAGATATATAGAAATATCAAATAAAACAATTCACAAATATATAAGAACATCAAATAATATATATATATATATATATATATATATATATATATATATATATATATATATATATATATATAATTTTGTGTAAATTAACCAAACTTATGCATTAAAAATAGCCTAATTAGTAGAGATATATGAATAATTGATATATCAAATATAGATAGATATATTATATTTGATCATTGTGGGATATGTAAATCATATTCATAATTCACAAATATATAGAAATATCAAATAAAATAATTCACAAATATATAAGATCATCAAATAAAATAATTCACACATATATAAGAATATAAAATAATATATATTAATAATTTATTAAAATTATATTTAAAATTTTATGTAAATTAAGCAAACTAATATATTAAAAATAAATTAATTAGTACATATATATATATGGATAATTGATCTCTCTACTAATTTTAGTAATCATATACACTTATAAGGAATAATTATTTATCTAAGTTAACCTTAAATCATTATAAAGATAACCTAAAATAATTTAACTAATTAATCTATAATTATCTTACATTTATAAAGGAAAAAATGAAACGTAAAGTGTATAAATAGACAGAAGGAATAAAAAGATGCTTAACCCAATATCATAATAAAAATGACGCCATAAAATCAATATATATATATATATATATAAAATCAATATTGTTATGTATTATTAAATATACCCATGTTTAATCATTGCCATATCCTAGGTATGCTTTATTTTCCTTACTTTAGTTAATTGATTGTAAATTTATAGAGAACTATAAATCCACATAATTCTACTTATTCCAATCTACATAGATACTTATTCCAATCTAATGCCTCGATAATGAATTCTACTTATTATTATAGATAAGTCATAATGAAGTATAGGTATGCTATATGAGTCAAATATATTTACATAATTCGATCTATCCATTTTTCCCAGGTTCTGACCAAAACGTATTGTGCCCTTTGGGGTATACAAAAAATATAAATACTCACGCTTTCAAACCATTTTAAATCTTATAATATATTTTTTCTCAGCTGGTTAATTTAATAGAAAAAGAAACAACATTAAACCACGCAACCTTGGCATTTGATAACATAATTTAATCCATTTAGCAAACATATATACAGTTGTAAAAAAAAGGTGAATGATAGGAAATCAACTTGGATATTAGCTCATTTTACTGATTTGGCATGGGTGCAGGATTTATTGAATGACAAACAAATGTTTTAATTTGTTTTCGTATAGGTAATTTAGAAAAGCAATCTCTCTCCACTATTGTTGGTAATTTTTCTCAACCGTATAATCATCCTTTTAAGACAAATATAAGTTTCAATTTATTCCCATATAGGCATTTAAAGAAATAAATAGCCCTCCACTTGTTTTAAATCTGCATAAAAAAGTTTGTTGGTGGTATCCACAAAGCCAATGCTGACAGACAACCATTATTTTGGAGGCTTTGGGGCACCACTCCTCCCATAATTACATCTAGATGAACCAGAACCATTCTTATTCTCATTTGTATTTATGTTAGGGAGATTTTGTGTTGTGGTGGCAGCAAAATCCATTCCGTGCTGATTGTCATGCTCAAAATGGATTTACAGTTGGATGGGGTTTAACTAGTGCGTACGTTTGCTGCCAGCTCAATGTTTCGTACAGTCTGAACATAAGTTGTTAATTTTTGTGGAGGAGTAGTTGGGAACGGGTACAGAAATTATGGGCGGCATTTAAACAACTTGTGGGCATCGCATCTCAACTTATTACAATAACAACTCTCATAATTCCTATTACAACAATGAAACAACTGTCTTTGAATATATAACACAACCGTCCTATTCATTTTGTGAAATAAATGTTCCTTGCAAAAACAGTGGTTTAAATATAATTGATGTCCTATTAATTTTATTTGTACCTACCACAAAGGAAATCTTTTTATTCTGTATCCCAGACATTCTAGTTGATAAGATGATATAGAAATATTTGGACAACATTAAATACATAATTAAAAATTCATTCAGTGATTTAAGTTTAGAATATAAAAATTTATATACTTTATTTATTTCTTTGTTTCTAATTTTTTGATCACTTTTTTTTTTGGGGTGCATTTTGATTTATTTATTTTTATTTTTATTCTACTTCTATATTTTTAGATTGCTATTTTATTATATTTTAATTAATTTATTTTTATTTTTATTCTTAATATATCACTTGTTTATAAATTAATATTTCATATTTATTATTATATTGTGTTGAATTTTTTCATAGTAATTTTATATGTTCAAAAAAAAAAAAAGATATCAGTGATTTGTTTTTTACATGGACATGATATCAAACTCTCTCTTTCCTCTTTTTCCATTATAAAACGTCTCTCAACATAATAAATCTAAATTTTAAAAAAATTAATTTAAAAAAAACAACAACCAACCTATTGTTTAAAATACAATATAATAAATCACTAAACAATGATTTAAAGTTCATGAAACCATAATTATACAACAAACTCTAATTACTTAATCACTTTTTCAAAAGAAATGCTAATTCATATACATTAATTTTGAAAGATTTAATTATTTAATAAAGTGTAATCTCGTAAGCCATAATTATATTAAAAAATCTTAGTTTATTATAATTTAATTTGGAAAATATTAATATCTAGTATATAATTAAATAAGAATAATAATAATGTATTATAATATAATTATTATAATATTATAAAATAATAATTATTAATATATTATAATTATTTTTTAAAGATAAATACTAGGTTTGATGGGATCGCTGCCCTTTATTTATAATAGAGATTATACGAAAGGGCTAAGTGAAAACGTCATGGCCATACAAGAACTAATTACAACAAACGACTAAAAAGCCACAAGCAGATTAATCCACAATTTTAAAAATAGCCAAATACCAACAACAGCGACAACAAAGCCTTCAGTTAGTGGGAAAATAATCTAGAAGATTGCATGTCTTTCCCTTTTTACCTTTTTTCTTCTTTACCTCTTGCCAAATTCCTTGATTGGAGTTCACCGTAACTAATGCCAAATTTTTTCTTCTTTACCTCTTGTCTCTTGCCGGTATTCAAATGCTCTCCCACTAATAATAGTGCCATCCTCGATCACTTTTCTTGAAAAATATGCAACACTAAAATCCTACGCCATTCTCTTGGATCATATTGCTTCATGTCAAAACAGACCATTAACAACTTTACTCTGCCTCACCATGTGCTATGCCTCTTACTTACCAACTGACCCCCCTGCCTCTACCACTCTCTTCCCGACCAACCTAATCTCCACCAACCCTCCAAACGCAACCTCCTTTGACGATCTCTCAATCGTCACTGCCAAACCCTGTTTCATGCCATCGCGATGAAAACCTCATTTCAGCATCGATGCTCCCATCTATCCTAGTATAGATAATATATTATAATTATTATTATAATATAATTATAATTATATTATGATCTAGTTAAATTATATAATATAATATTATGTTTTTTTTATTTTTATATAAAATGTATTATAATTTTAAAGTTATAAATATATTTCTATACTAATATATTTGGATTAAGTAAGCCAACTTTTCGCTGGGATGGGTACTAGTCCTAGATATATCAAGAGGTCCAATCTCCCCCTGGTCAGAAATAGTTGACTAGGAAAACAAGGACCCAACTAAAAAAATATAAGGAGGTCTGGGTTACCCTTTAGCCAAAAACAACTGACCAAGAGAACAAAGAGGACCCGTATGAAAAAATAGAAATAGTTAAGAGAGCCCACCTTTGACTAGTGTGGGTACCATCCCAGACACAATAGGAGGTTCGAGTCTTCCCCTAGTTAGAAATAACTGATCAATGGAACCAAAAGGACCCAACCTAAGAAAACATCTAGATGTCCATGTCAACAACTGGTCAAAAATAACTGATAAGGAGTACAAAGAAGACCCAGCTGAAATATGTAGCCATAGCGAAGGATCAAAAGTGTCCAAAATTAGAGGAGTAACAATTATATAAACAAACACATGTAAAGGTTTGGGTCTCCAAGTGAAGGGCCAAATAAATAGTCAAAATTATAAGGGCATAAACAGAGCACAAGATCAAATTAAAAGAGACAAGACACATCAAGGTGGCCAAAACAAAAGTTTAAAATCATAAATATAGAACAAAAGCCACTTACGAAAACTTAACGGCCCAAGGACCCAAACATAATGATGCACAAAGTTTCAATAACAATGGCTAAATAATGGTATAACAGTCACATCATGAACCTTTCTAGCCCAAGGGAGCAACAAAATTTCAAATTCAAAATCCCACTTATTAGATTTAAGATTAAATTACTAATGGAAAACAATCCAACAGTTCATAGCCATCCATCAAAGTAAATGGTAATATGCATAAAAAAGTGTGAGCACATGCTCCTCCTCAATCAATTGGCATTATCCTTCTTTCAAGCATGGGATTTAGGTTTGAGCCACAACCAGGAAATCATGGAGAAATGAAATAGTCAAACAACCACCTTGCTCGCCAACCAACATCTTATATGAAACTATTAAATCAATTACTAGACTCATTAATAAAACAACAATCAGGTGTCATAAATGCTGAAGTAAGTGAACATTTCACTAAGGATCCACATTTTTCCTTCTCATCCACCATTTTTAGGATCTTGAAGGGATTCCTACCTAATTTTTTCTTTCGATTTTGCTTTCCTTTCCCATAATGTAGAAAACTTCATGACATTTATTGTAAAATAATTTGGGGATAAGTGTTGGGGCACTATCTAAACTAGCTATGAATTTAGTAAAGGGATCCTTATCCATGATAGATTGCTCGATATCAAATCTAGTTTCTTTAGAATCTAACATTTCACCTTGCACTTGTGCATATAGTTAGCACACATCCTTGTATCATTTTGAGGTAGTGTAGATCTTATGTCCTCCAATTTATTATTTTCCTTAGGGGATTGGCTTCAGAGTGAAGAGGCAAATGTACCTCCAATTTTTCCTTCCTTATCTCACTGAAGCCAATGGCCAATTCATCTTCCTTTTTTTATTCAAAGTGCATCCAGACTCTTTATTTTTATTTTGAAACTTCCTCTCTCCTTCCACCATATCCCAATGAGAAGACACCTTGGTAAGGAAAAGATATTTTCCAAATGTTTGGCCCATAATGTCAACAACACTCATGGAAAGAACTTACTGGGAATCTTCTTTTTTGTTTCAACATTTATGACCAAAGATATGGCACCTTGAGAAAATTTCATTAGCTTTTTCATACACAATGCTATGTGTTTGAATTCCAAGTTTTGATTTCATCTTAATAGACATGGATAAGACCATTCCTATATTAACATTAACGTAGATCCTATAAAAAATAAGCCTACTTCTTGTTCTAGTCACTAAATCAATTGCTACAAGAGAACCAATAGAACTCATAATCCCCATTAAGATGTTATTTTTCTAGTATTCTAGGGGGAGGTTTGGGAGTCTGATCCAAAGAGGGATGGTTTTGGGAACCTCCTTAAATAGATCAAAACCATACTTCCATTTCTACAAAAGCAAGACAAATTTACCCAAAGTCTAGGGCCCTTGTTCAAGAATAAGAGCACATTCCTCTTGGTTTGAGAAGGAGAACGACAAGAAGCCATTGGGCATGGATGAAATCTATAAGTTTCCTCTCGAAGCCCATGTTCTTCCAGCCCATTCTCTCACAACATCAATATTTTTTTTGGATACTTTGAGCTTCCCTATAAGACTATTTCAGTACTCCTCTTCCACCTGATCTACTTCCATATCTAGGATTTCTAGTATGGCTTCCTTGCCAACATCAGATGGGATGAGTTTCTTAAAGCTTTCTTTTTTACACTTCTCTCCTCTATCCACTTCATCTTAGGATATTCCAAATTTATTTGTGGCACATAACGTTCTCCTATCGCGTCCATCACCATCCTCCTTGTCTTCCCCTGCAATACTCTCTTCCCCTGCAGTGCCTTCTTCCAACACCATCTCAAAAGAAGCTTATTTAAATACTAATATATTATTAAAATACTGCATTATATTAAATAATATTATAATATATCACATTAAATTTTATATATATATATATATATATATATATATATATATATATAATTTTGGGTATGTTCACGGAGTTGAGGGATAATTCCATGAACATTATGGTATATATACATATATACACACACACACACACACACACACACACACACACACACACACACACATACATACATACATACATACATATATATATATATATATATATATATATATATATATATATATATATATATATATATATATATATATATATATATATATATATATATACATACATATATATATATATATATACATACATATATATTTATATACATACATATATATATATATATACATACATATATATATATATATACATATATATATATATATATATATATATATATATATATATATATATATACATACATATATATATATACATACATATATATATACACACACACACACACACACACACACACACACACACACACACACACACACACACACACACACACATATACATACATGTATATATATGTATGTATATGTGTGTGTGTGTGTGTGTGTGTGTGTGTGTGTGTGTGTGTGTGTGTGTGTGTATATATAATTTTGGTTATGTTCGCGGAGTTGAGGGATAATTCCATGAACATTATGGCTCTATAATAACCAATCCATAATGCAACCACATTATGTATATGTGTATATAATTAATTTTGGGTATGTTCATGGAGTTGAGGGATAATTCCATGAACATTATGGCTCTATAATTACCAATCCATAATGCAACCACATTATTAAATAATGCAATCATGTTATTTAAAAAAATAATGCAATCACATTAATTAAAAATAATAATGTGATCACATTAATAACGTGACCATGTTCGTTGTATCACTAAAAAAATAAAAATCGAACCCGAATGCAAAATTTTCTCATTTTTCATTCGAGCATTCTTTCTTTCCCCTCACTTTCCTCCACCCCATGATTTCATTTTACCTTTTTGAGGCTAAACCTTGCTGCAATTCATCCTAGGAAGCTACTAATTGATGATGTCTCCCTGTAGAAGAGGCAAGTGCTAAAAATATACACTTGTTAACCTTAAATTTTAGTATTTTTTTTTATTTTCAATCTTTAATTGGTAATTTATTTGTTTTAAAAATCCCATCTTGCTAACCCTCCTATTCCTTTGCCTAACCATCCACCCAACCCTCTTGTTCCTCCTCCTAACCCTCTACCTAACCCTATTGTTCCTTAGCGTAACCCTCCTACAGTTCCACAAAATCCCCTAGGTAGTCATGAGAGTCTAGTTGACCACATTGTGGAAAATAAAATTGAAATTGAATAATTAAGTGGGAGAATGAGGGATCTCACTTCCACCAACACCCACTGCACCTATCTAGCCAATTGCCTATAGACATTATTAGGTCAATTTGACTCTATAACGAGTCAAATTGATAGATGGGCTTCATATCAAGATAGTTATAGGTTATGCTAACAAATTATCAACACATGAGTTTAAGAAAAAAACATATCAAAAGCCTCCATCTATGCCTCATTCATTGACCTAACCACCAATGCATCATTTCCATTAACTGTAAACATTTTCCAATCCATCACTTCCAGCATGATTTAATCATGCAACCAATTTCTAGGACTGATGGTGGATGGTGTTTAATTATCCACCATGTAACAACCACGAGGTATCATTGTAATTTTTTTAGGAAACTCTACTATGAGTTTATCCTCAATGAGATTCTAAACTATTTTGATTATAGTGAGTTTCAGGGCCAAGGGAAAGGCTATACACAGGGTCAACCAGGTGTACATTGTGCACCTAATTAGCCCACAAGGATCTGTATCCAAAAGCCACTTGAATTTGAGATCCCTTCTATAGTTCAGTAGGTCATGGAAATCAAAACTATCCATTCACTTATTTCACTCACTGATACACTCATTCAACATATGAGTCAGATTTCACATATAGATGTTAGAGATACACCACCTAGTGTGTATACCCAACCCCACCCTTGAAGATTTTTTGGAGATATATACACTAGACCTTTTGATGATGATGGCACTGGTGGTTTAGAGGAATTATATAATATACTTATGAGTGATGATTTTTTTGCATGCACATTTGATGTGCAGACATCAACCACTACACAAAATAAAGGTATATTTTATATAAATGTTGTTAAATTTAAGTTATATTTACAAAATTAATTTATCTAACAATTAATTTACATATAAATTTAATAATATGTGTCACTTTTTATGTCCCAAGAGGTTATGGTGCCTTCATCATTACAATCGACATTTACAACATTTGATTTAATGCATCTATTGTTTATATTTTTAGATCCATCTGCTAACCCATCCACTACTGCATCTATCTTTGTTAGGAAAACACCTTTTACTTATACAAAGGTAAAATTTTGAGTTAATCTTATGCTCTATATACAATTAGTTTATGTATATTTACTTGTGAGTTTAAGTTAAATTTATCTATCAAAGATCTCATAATTCAAGTACAATACTATTAAATACACTCTTGGTTTAATAAAGGAGAAAAACTTGCCATATATATCTTTAATACTTTATATAAAATTAAGTGAGACATTGTTTACATTCAGTTGATCACTCAAGAAGACACTCCTCCATCATTGTGAGCCGAGATAGACATAGGCATTATTTTTGCAATGTCATCTGCATAGGCATTGACAGAGGTATATATTAACTTGTAATTTTGAATTGTAAAAATAGACCTATTTTAATAATTTTACTACATAATTGAGGTAAATATAACTTATGTGAATATATTATGTATGCAAGTTTATCCCATGACATCTGATAGTCCCAATCAAATGATTAGTAGGGAAACTTCTCATGTTTCTTCCCTATTTCATAATGCTTATTCGAATAGTTAAGCCTACCACTGACTTATTTGAGCATCAAAATTAGATTGAGGAGGACTATAAGCTTACATAAAGTGCATGCCTAAATGATTTTTTATTCTACTTTAAAATTAATTTCTTTAACAATTGGTTGAATGTATTTTATGTTAATTTTGTAATAATAATTGTAGTTAAACAGGTTCATCTGCAAGCAAGCTATGAGAATAGGACCCACATTTGGACCTTGGATAAATCGAAAGCATTAGAGGGATCTCCATATACCCTTAGATCATCCCAGGGAGAGTCTTCTTCAAGGAAGGCAAAGAGAGGGATGATATTTCATGATTAGAATGTATTACATGAGATGTGCTTTTTTGTAAGCCTATATGGCAATGTACGCATTTTTGGCATTGTATATACGTATATGAATTTCACTCGACATTAAATACTATGTTGGTAGATGTTATAATTTTTTGTATGCCTATCATGGCAATTTATGTGTTATTGACATTGTATATGTGCCTATATAATTTTTGTAGAGTTTTAATCTAAATTATGTTAATCTATCTAATTTATATTCAATTTTAATTTAAAATGTTATTGTATAGTGTTGTTTTGATTTTCTAAACTATTATCTATCAGGTCTCATATTTAATGTTGTACATAAATGAAGATTAAAAAATTATTCTTTTCAATGCTATAAATCTCTGATTGCCCATATTTTTTTAAATGGAAGTTTTTATTTGAGTGTGTGTAGTGGAAATGACCAATGACACTCTTATCTATTTTGAATTTGTCATCACCCATTTAAAACTTTTCAATTGACCATTAGCATAATTTTATTTCACGTAAGACCCATACCCAATCATGTTCATAATTGTATAATATAGAGATAAAATCATTCATAAATTCTTGCAAATTTCTCACTTACATACCTATACCTGCAAGTTACCCGATCTGTCACCTTCACCTAGTTCTAATGATTTTTTGACTAGATTTTCTTGAAACTGGGCCTACTACTTATATGACTTATATTATTCTTGTTCCTTTATATTTTACCTCACCTCTCGAGTAATCTCTTTCAATACTTCTTTTGCACTCAACTCCTTTTAGTGACCATGTACATGGTCTACTTCTTCCTCTTTGCAACTTTATCTTTGCTAAAATTTCAAGATGAACTTCTACTTGAAATTGACTATAATGTCTTTAGTATGATAAAATTCAACCTTAATGACTTGAAATAGAATATTCACTCTTGAGACAATGATCCATCTTTGGCCAAAACCCTTTATCATCCCTTAATACCACCTAATGCATAGTTTGCTCTTCTATGTTTAAGAAGGCTATGAAATTCCTATTCATATGATATAAGATCATGAATAATTACAACCTCACTTATCCACTCTTTTTCTCAACTCGATTCAAAATCCATTCTCAAATAATCTTATTTTAAACTAGTCAATTACTGATTAGGTATGCTCTAAAATAGTCACCAATATCTTAGATCTATTCTCTTTCCTTTGAACATTTATTATTTAAGACACTTTTTATATGTCTCAAGAAAACTCAAGGATTTATGTAGGTGTGAAAACTTACAAGAAATCAACCAACTATAGGTCTCTAAGAGATTTAGCTTTCATTCTCAAATTCTATCTTTTTAAGTTTCTAGGTCTCTAGACCTAGTTGTTGCTCCAATAGGTTAATTTCTCAAAATTGAGTTTTTAGATCTTAAAAATTATATTTATATTAGTCTTTTAAAAATTATAACATGTTTTAACCCTTACCTAAGTTTATATAACTCAATTCAACCAAAAACACATCTTACCTTATGCACAAGTTTTCTAAAAAATGGTCTTCTATAGGAGTACATAAAAATAGTCTGTTGTACCTATAATTACAAACCTATTTTCAACACAATGACACTTATAATAAGTTATAAGATTAATTCCTAATTTGATCAAAAAAATTTAGAACTTTTTATTCAATCATTTTATTTTTATAGGTGTTTTACTCATGAAACCCTTTAGATTTACTCAAAGTTTCTACAGGTTGAGAGCTTAGCTAAGACTATTGTCAACATATATTATACATGTATTTGGTGATGCTCATGCATCACCTTTACCATCCTCCAGCCTAACCTTTTTTTCATTCATTCTTCACACTCTCTCACTATAAATTCCCTAGGCTTGGCTATGCCTAGATACCTATTTCTTATTTAATAATTTCTAAACACTTCTTCTATCTCTTATATCCACCTATCCAACCTTCATTCAACCCACTTAATATAATTTAAAAGGCATCCAAACTCCTTTACACTTTTTTTTACTTTTTACCTTAAAGGAATATTTAGACTAATAGTCCTGATGCACATTCTTGAGACTGGTTTTTGACCTTTCAACACCTAACTCATTTAGCACCTTTAACACCTCACCCCTAACATTTTATTGCTTTCTAGGCCTATCCCTTAAGGGTGATAGGCCTCCTACAACTAATATTTTAAAAAATATATTTGAAAATATCACAAACCTATTCTAGCCTCCAAATCACCTTGAACACTTAAAATACACTTTCATGCAAAGGTGGGTGATAAAAGGGAGAGAGGAGCATGGAAACACTGATAACAAATATTGTCAAAGTTTAAGTTGTGGTTGCATAACTCTGGTTGTGATTATTCCTAACATAAAAATTACACTACCAACATGTTCAAGGAGCTAAGATAACATCTATTACAAATTTATTGGCCTCCCATCAGGATCGATCAACAAAACCACCACCCATTATGGCCTCAAAAGTGCCCTTCTGAATACAAGAAAAATGTAGTTTTTTAGCCTAATTTCAAACATGCGTAAAATAAAAATTTTAAGTCATTTATGTGAACCATAAAATCCCTCACCTTTATATTTAGTCCCTATAATATCACCCTATAGCACTCATATGGAACCTTCTAAATCAATCCATTGGATAAGTTGTAGTGACAGGTCTAAAAATGCAACTTTTTGGCATTGAATAGGCAACTTCTTGAGCTCCAAGTGCCATTTCTAATTTTGGGACCTCCACTTTAGAATTTATAAATTAAATCACATATTTATATGTAATTTACACATTATTACACTACCATGATGTTTAAAGTGCATTTTTAGTACCGTTCAGGAGCATGAAAACATTGACAATAAATGTTGTCAAAGTTTAAGTTGTGGCTGAAAAACTCTAGTTTCAATGCTTCTTGACAAAGAAATAACACTACCAACCCATCTGGGGTGGAATAAAATCTAGGACCATTTTTTTGGTCTACCATCAGGCCCAATCGACAAACCCACTAACCATTTTGACCTCAAAAATGTCCTTCCTAATATAATAAAAATGTAGTTTTTAAACCTAAGTTTAAACATGCATAAAACAAAACCTATAAGTTATTTACATGAACCATTAGATCCCTAGAATAAATATTTAATCCCTATAATTTCATCCTGGATAAATCAGGTGTAACCTTCTAGACCAATATGTTGGATATGTTGCAGTGGTGGGTCCAAAAATTCAACTTTTTGTCATTGAATAGGCTACTTCTTGAGCTCCAACTGCCATTTCTATTGTTGATACCTCCAATTGAGAATATTTAACTTATATCACATATTTATAGACAAATTAAATGTTATTATGCCACCAAAAGATTCAAATCCACCTAGAAGTGCATTTTTAGTATCATTCAAGAGTGCAGAAACACTGACAATAAATGTTGTCAAAGTTTAAGTTGTGGTTGCAGAACTCTAGTTTTGATGCTTCCTAACCAAAAAGTGACATTGGAAACATGTATAAGGGGGTGGATAACATATATTAATAGTTTATTTACCTCCCATCATGGCTAATCAACAAACCCACCACCCATTCTGACCTCAAGAATGCCCTTCCCAATAGAAGAAAAATGTAATTTTTAGCCTAAGTTCAAGCATGTGTAAAAAAAAATTGTAAGTCATTTATATGAACCATAAGATCCTTTCCATACCTATTTAATACATATAATCTCACCTTAGATCACTTAGTTTTAACCTTCAATATCAATCCATTGGACAAGTTACAGTGATGGGTCCAAAAATGCCATTTTTTGGCATTAAATAGGCAACTGCTTGAGCTTCAACTACCATTTCTGCGTTCAAGACCTACACTTGAGAATATATTACTTTGATCATGTAAATATAGGGAAATTTCATGTTATTACACCTTCACAACATTTAAATCCATTTGGAAGTGCATTTTCACTATTGTTTAAGAGTGCAAAAACACCAACAACAAATGTTGTCAAAGTTTAAGTTGTGGTTGTAGAACTCTAGTTTCGATGCTTCCTGACCTATAAGTGCATTTTCAATATTATTAAAGAGTGTGTAAACACTAATTAATTAAAAATTTAGCTTCTTTTAACTTTAAGAATATATAATTCTCTGCTGATAGTGCTAACCATGTGAAGGTGAAAGTTTGTCTAGCACCACTAACCTACAAAAAATTATTAGTAAGTAATTAAAAATGAAATTCATATGTACTACCTAGAAAATAAAAAGAATTTGGTAAAATTGATTACATATACATTTTAAAAGTTAACATACCTATGTATTTCAATCCAAAAAACATTAGGATATAGTATAACATTGATAGTATCAAGAATAGCTTCATGGTCTAACTCCTGAACCTTCCACAGTTTTTTGATTAATGGCCTCCCATGATATTTTTGAAATTGAACATTAATTACACGAATAAAATTTGAATAGTGAAGTATCTTCTTATGTATTTCAAACAACCATTGATCTGAATTTTTTATAGGATATCATCAAAACCAAGTTCTAGTGATTATGACTGATCTAATGAGATAATCAATGTTTTCTCCATCTATGACTGGGGAAGTCATTTTTTTATCTCTCTACACACTGACACAAGTAGTAATCAATGCCCTCTTCATTGTCCTCATTTTTAATAACTATAAAAGCATTCCTTGTGTCATAAAAAATAACATTTTTAGTGACACTATGAAGGTATATAATGAGAATAAATTATACATAATGAAAAATATTCTACCTGGATACACTAGATCAAATACATGGTCAAAGTCATCTAATAATGTCATATTTTTAAGTTTAAATTTTTTTGGAACCTGATATGATTTGATTAGAATTAGAGGTTTGGAACTCCAATCATCCACCCAATCTTATGACTCACACTCATTCCAAATAGAGTCCATGCATGCAGAACAAAAATAAGGCAAGTGTCTCATTTAAATAGTCCAAGAACTTGAATTTGAGCTATGAAATGAGTGGATGTCACTTGAAATAATTAGAATCATATAATTCTCATACTTTGCCAAGTGTTCATCCTCCATTATCCAAAAATGTGTACAAATAATATAATTTGGTTGAGCACCATGACACATGTTCTCGTTACACCATTCAACCATAGTTTTTGCATTTGTTAAATCAACACCCTCTTCATAATTTAACTCCTCCCTTGTAATATCTATTTTTACACATGCTCTAACACCATCATGTTCCCCTTTTCCATGGACAACCTTAGTGAAAATCCAAATGTGTTCTACACTTGTGGTAACATACATCCTACTCAACCAATAAAACATTTGTGCATTTTTGAATTACAATGTGTAATTGTCTGACTAAATGTAATATTGATTGAAATTAATGTTTCTCTGACTCAAATATTCATAGAGATTATCAAAATAAACTTGCACATACTCAGAACAATGTTATTGATCATCATTGATATATAAATGTTACTCAATATTTTTCATTGCTACTCTATACTATCAAGTGCATGCATGAATGTTATATGCACGAATATGGAAACTTGTGATAAGTTGTAATAATGTGATTAAACTTCCATTTAGGGTTTGAATGTGTAATTTTTAGCAAAGTCAACTATTGAAACAATCTAACTAAGTGGGAATTTATCCTTGCTTATCTTGAAATGTTCATCCAACCATCCAGCGCTGTGTGTGTGCCTTGCATACTCATAAAAAAATTTCACCCTAAATTTGACCAAAAATTTGGAAACAAGTATCTTTTTTGTAACAAGATCACACCTTTTATATTCTTTTCCATATTTTACTTGATAAGTTACTGATTTATATTTCTTAAACCAACTAATTCCTATCCAATTGCACTTATATTCTCCTCATGGATACAATTTTTTAATTTTGGCAATCCACCATAAATGCTATAGTTTCTATTTAAACATGATTTGTTATAAAATAATTATCCATTTGATCTTTTGCAAAAAATGGTTGGAATAAATTCTCTAGCTGATTTTGATGGAAATTCAATGTCGAACTCCTCTAAAATATTGTTAGTATGCAAATTACAATGAATATGAAAAGAAAGATCGTAGTGCATTAAAAATTCAACACATTGACTACAATAACAAGTGGTACATGTGTGATTTATTTTTACATAAAAAGGTTTGGCCATCTCAAATTATCTTTGACAAATATAAATTTTTGGATGTTTTCCCAAAAACTTAGAATACAAATGTGTTTGAGTCATATCCAAAAAATATTTCAAATGTAGTTTATGGTTACAAGAACCAACTCTTCTTTTCACTACATCTCTTGCATTGGGAAAAATTATTGTATTGTCTTTCCAAAATTGAGCAAGTAACTCTTTTAGAGTATTGGCTATAGCCTTGTCCTTTCATGGAAGTCTACCATAGAATGCCCAGAGCTCATTGGTATTAGGTTTATTAAGTATTTCACATCTTTTAATTTCTTTCATTAATGTTTTTTTAATTTATATAAGTGTTTGGATTATTTTTAAAAGAATTCATTTTTTCCTTGTTTGGCCACTTACTACACAAGTTGTAAGTATACACCGGGCAACATTACAATCTTGGGTACATGATTTTGGGCCTATAATAGGATATGCATCATGTAGATTTTCAATAATTTCATTATTTTCATCATCCATGTTAGATGTTCTTAGTCCTAATGTGTATATTATACGTCTTATCTTAATCAATTTTATTAATGAAATAAATAATTGACATCTTTGACTACCATAATCCAAATTATGAAATAAACTTCTCTAAATTTATTGAGCGAGTCTTCTTGAATGGTGAAAATATATTTTGTTATGCATTGGTTCTAAAAAAATTTCATCGAATTCAATTAAGTAATTATATTTTCTACGCACAATTCTTGAAGGTGTTGTTAATGGTGGAATTTATTGAGAGGGTATTCCAAAATCATTATTGATTTCATTGTTTAGAGGTGGGATAACATTTTATTCATTGTTTATTTCTTAGTTATATGTTTTCATGAAATTTTGTGGATTGTTAATTTCATCATTATTTGTTTCCATCAATTTTTTTTTCATTCATGGTGGGTGAAGCATCATACATAGACTCATCATCAATAAAATCAAAAACTTGAAACTTTTAATGTAAACTTCTAACATTATCTAATTCATTAATGTCAATTTCATGATTATTAATTTCATTATGGTCAATTTCATCATTATTCAATTCATTATGGTCAATTTCATCATTATTTAATTCATTATTTTCAATTGGGTCATTATCTATGGAATTTGATTCATCAAGATTAGGGTTTGTACCTTGTCTACCATAAAGTTTTTGCATTCATATCTTGTGTTTCTCTCTCAACTCTTCTAATTTCTCTGGTGTTTTGTTTTTAAACATCTTTCTCTTCCTTGAACGTGATCTATCACCAATCAAGGATAATTGACATCTTTTCAAAGGTGGCATAAAAAGTACATAGGTCCTATAAATCCTAGAGAGAATGTTTGTGGGGACAAAATTCTTGATTTGGGTTAAAAATAGACATTGAAAAGTGATCTTTGTCTATATTAATAATAACACGATCACATTATCTAATAACATGATCACATTATATAACTCAATCACATTATTCTTAATACTTAGTTCAAGTTAAACATAGATGTTGTAAAGATAGTTTTATCTATATTAAGAATAACACGATCATGTTATTTAATAGCGCAATCACATTATTTAATAATTTGATCATGTTATTTAATAATGTGATCATGTTATAATTAACATAGATTAGGGATTAAAGAATTAGTGCATAGGGTTTAGGGATTAGGGATTAAGGCATTAGGGCTTATAATTTATGTTTTAGGGTTTAGGGATTAGGCATTAGGGCATAGGGCTTAAGTTTAAAGGTGTATATAAGTTTTAATCACTCTATGCCATGTGAACCTAATTCTTACTAAAAAATATCTTAATTGGGACTAAATCAATTGGTAAATAGGGAGAGTTTATGGTTTATAATTTATGGTATAGTGTTTAGGGTTTATGGTTTAGGTATTAGGTTTTAATGTATATATGGTTTATGATACATAAGGTCAATCACAAAGATAATTCAGGATAATTTGAATCACTTGGACTCATTTGTGATTATAGAATGTGTTTTTGGGTTATCATTATACCCCATGTCGTCATGAAAATTGAGAGAATTAGTCAAATGGGGCAATCAGTCATGTGATTTAGGCCAAATTAAGCCTATTGAACTTAATTCTTAATCTAAATGAAGTTAATTTAGGCTGAAATGATTGGTTTAGGGTTTGAAGAGTTTATATTTATTGTCTAGAGTTTAGGGATTAGAAAATTTAGGGATTAAGGCTTAGAGTATAGGTTTTAGGGTATATAAGGCACAATAATGAAGGTGATTAGGGCAAATCTGAGCTCCTTGAACCTAGGTCTATGAGTAAAAAATGTGTTTTTGGGCTCAATTATTCCCCACATCATCGTAGATTGAGCCAATTAAGTCAA
>JARHVA010001815.1:2825000-3071496 GCA_037957365.1 Torreya grandis
CTCCCTTTGGAATTGAAAGGATACAAGTATATATAAGCTTAGGGAAGGGATGCCTCATCCTCAAATTAAATTCTAAATTTACATTTCAAAAAATAGAACCGTGTGTTAAAAATTCATACATGGCATGCATGTTTATAATGTGATTATAATCAATCTTTAGCCTAAAGAATTATAAAAATAAAAAGGTCCCAAAATAAACTTCTATTATAATTATAACATGCAATCATATCAAAATCTATCTATGACATGACATCATTAGGAGGTGGGACTTGTATGCTCGCTGATGTGGATGACACTATAGTTATAACTTGAGTTACAACTACAGTTGACACTGTTGCTATAGATACACCAATTAAAGTTATAGTAGAAGTTGACATCAATGTAGTTGTAGTAGCAAAGGTAGGAAGTGGCACATATATTGGCCATGTTTGTGTTTGCACCAATGTATAATTTGGAGACTGAGATTGAGTACCTTGAGGGGGTATTGGTGGTACTCTTACTATCAAATTTGACTACTTTGTCACCTCCATTTTTAAATACAAGGCATGATTGGTTTGAAATTTAGTATCAATAGTTTCAAAATTCAGCAAATACCTTTTAAATAGTTATGGAATCTTGTATATGAACTTCATGTGCATAGTCAATGTAGATTTAACCTCCACATGAAGTGTCTTTGTCTCTATAATTATGTCTCTAGTAAAATTCACTAGTTGCATAATTTTTTCATTGGTTTTATAAATTTTTCCCTCCATTTTCGCTCATAAGATATTAGTTGTAGCTTGGAGGAGGTTCTAAAAATGGTCTTAAAAACTAACTACCCAAGATGAGTGCTTACCTTGGTGACCCTCATATCTTTCAAAATAGAGAGATCCTCTCTCTCTTGACTTGTAAACCATTACACTAAAATCTTCATCTCTTGATGTCAGTTAAGTAAGTTATCCCTCTTAATTGCCACATATTTTTTGGCCCATGTAGGCTTTGGTAGTGTTATTAGGTTCAAATGGGCATATGCCTTGTTCCTAATTGATTGGTTGAGGAAGTGGATATTACCATCCATATCCTTCATTTTATTGAATAATTGAAGTATATCCCACCACTTAGGTTGGGATGTAGCCTTTGTAGACCTTATTAATTAAATGGTGTCATATAGATTTTTAGTTTCACCCTATACACTATCTATAATCTCTTTTAGAACTTAAATAGTGCTCCTGTCTTATGTCCTCTATATATAATGGGCATAACTCTTGAACATCTAATTTATTACATCCCCAATATCATTCACAAAACTATAGGGATATTCCCTATATTGAACTAGGTCCGAAGGATTTGTTTTTCTTCTTTTTGTCAAAGAAAATATATCTTCTCTTAGTTCTAATTTTATTTGTTCTCTATCTACAAACACATTCTTCCTCTTGAACTTCCTTAAGGTATTGGTGTGTTTGTCAAAATATAACTTAATTTTTGGTTAGTCAAAAATCATAAAGTCTTATATGCCTACTTCTTGTTGTTATTATTGAATCCATGAGGGGAAATTCAATGTAACTTGTTGTTCAGATTACTTTGTGACTGGAAGAGTAGAATAAGGAGATTGTCCTAAAGGGTGCATTATTTTAGGAGAAGATGTCCCCAATTGAGGTAAAGGAGGTATAACCTTCTTATATCTAGTAACTTTCTTCTATGTTGGGTATCCATGACATACTTAATTTTTCCAAAGGAGGGGGTAATGAATTTTGTTAGTTCATATTTGGTAAGAATGTGGTCATAAATAAGGGGGTAATTGAGTAGTAATTGTAGTTGGGCTATACAAGGTTTTAATCTTAACACTAATCTCATTAGGCTCATCATCATCATAATCTAATAAGTTAGGTGGTATAGGAAAAGGTTCAAGGGTAGGTATTCTAAAAACACCATGATCTTAAAATTATTTAAAATTGCATGGTTTAGTGTCTCTTAGAAGCTTATATATAGCACTATTATGGGAAAATTTGACACATTAGCATGTTGAAGATTCTATAGTTCTCATGCAATGTGTCCAAGGTCATCCAAGTAAAAAGTTATAGGATAAAGTAAAATTAAATATCATGACCTTAACTCTAATTGTGATGGGGTGGGGATCATGATTAGGAGACAAACATTACCAAGGGGAGGAATTTGATTTCTATCATAGCCTTGGCACGTACTTTGGGTAGATTTAAGATTGCATTCAGAATATCCAAGATTCCTAATGAACTCAAGGTAATCAACACAAGTGTTGGATCCTTCATCGATCAAGGCATGTTTTTTTTAATATCACTGATTTGGACACTAATGAATAAATGAGGATCATCCATGTAGAATAATATTTCATTCAGAATCATTAAAGCAATGGGAAATTTGAGTGAGAAATAAGTATATATAATTTTATTAATGTGTATATACATTTCCTCACATTGTTATTGAATACTATCCTCAGATCTAGATAAGGTAGATTCTTACCCCATGTGTGGAGGTTGAGGGATATTAATTTCAAATAAAAGTTACATTAAATGATTACAATGATTAGGGGAAGACCTTATGGATTCTAGGGAAGGAATTTGAGATGGGAGGAGAGAATGTTCAGTTATAGGATCCTAATCATCGTATCTAGTTATAACTATATGAGATAAAGGTGCATAATGTTGAAGCAAGCCCATTAAAAGAAGAGCAAGATGGGACAAAAATTAATGATGATAGGAAGTATGTTATTCAGACTTGGATGGCATAGGTTAGCTAGGTGGATCAAAATACATTGAGTTGGTTAAGGATATTTGTGGCATAATTGGATTAAGAACTAATTCCATTGAGGTAGTTTATGCTATAAGTGGAGATTTAAACATAGAATTGACTAATTCACTATTTTTGAAGTAGTTAGTTCTGAGTAGGTAGAGGCTAATGCTATCAAATTAGTAGTTACCATAGCAATGGAAAAATATTGAGAATTAAATTATATCATGTTGTTTGATATAAGTTTTGTTTGATGTGGTCATAGATGTGGGATTAAAAGGTGTTTTCATATGTTCAACATCCATGAAGTGAGATGGATAGGTATCTGAATAGTGTAAAAAGTATGAAAGTTATTATAATTGGAGTATGGATAAGGATAAATATACGATACTATATGCCTCATGTTGACTACATTTTCATCATTAGTTTGATAATTAGGGATAAGTGAATTGTCCACAACATTGGATGAAGGAGGTTAAGTAGTATTAGATTGGTGATTATGAAATGAGTATTTATAATGATTATGAAATGAGTATTTATAAAAAACAAGGTGAACATTAAAATTATTAAGACTTCATTTCTTACTTTGTAATCATGAGATTTAACTACTTTTTCATATGCTTGTTAATGTTCATGAATCATAGTTCCATGATCAAAATAGACACCAAGGAGAAATTCAGGAGAAAATTTTCTAAGTTTCATACATGTTTCATGAGAATGCTTCCAAATTTCATGATAAAAAAAATAGCATGGAGCATACCAATTTTTGGTAGGGAAAATGGGGTCAAGTTCTTGTGTTGAAGGTTTATGAATATTATTTTAGATTCCCACCATGGAAAGTGGTTTATGAATATCAACATTGTTTACATATGATGATGATGAGGGAGGTGGTTGGGAGGGAATTTTTGTGAAAGGTAGGGAAGGATTTGACTTGTTGGGGATTTTAAAAAGAATAACATGAATGGTATGTATATAATCATGAGTGTGTATAATACCATCATTGGTAACATGTTTGTTTTTAGATCTCATAAGTATGCAGGTGGCTATCAAAGGTTGGGAAGATTGATGTTTATCTTAATCAAGGGATTCTTCAAAATATTTTGGAGAGAGAGTCCTAATATTATATTAGAGTTTGGGATGAATAGCATTAGTGAAAAAATGAAATAGGTTATCTTCTGGCATGTTATGTTTAGCTTTGTTATATAAGGCTTTCCATCTTTTAATGAATAATTAAGTGGTTTAAAATTTTGATTGTTTACAATTAATAATCTGGATTAAACTATTTTTAGGTAGATCATTGTTTTTAAACTATTGAACCAATGCATTGACAAAGTCTTTTAGACTAGAGATAATGTTAGACTTGAGTTGTGTACCAATCTAAAGCATCACTTGAAAAGGTTTTAGCTATAAGTTTGGTGGAAACAAAGGTATATAGCTTAATCTAATATTTATAAAGGTTACCAAAATATTTCAAATGAAAAGTGGGATCAGTACATCCATTATAAGTGATGTTAGGAGTAATACCTCCTATGTCTATGTTTTCAATTTGAGGGATTAATAGTTCATTTTGAAGATGATTGATGACCTTGTTAATAAGTGGGGATTGACAACTAATATTACCTTGTGTACCTCTATCACAAAGGGGGGTGAATTTGGATTTTTCAATCCCCATTGATGTCGTTTAAGATTAATTTATAATTTTAAAATTTGATTTTACGTTTTCATCATTTGGTTTGCATAACTAGCTTTAAAATTAGTTGTTTGATTTATGGTTTACAACAATATTTGATTAATATTTAGAGTTTGTTGGCTAGTAGAAGTAGTTTGAGATGCACTATTGGTAGCACTAACATTATTATCAACATTATTACTTTGAGTATGCCTACTAAAGGAAAGACATGCCATAGTAGTGGTTATACTTGGAATAGTGGAAGAAGAAGGAAGAGAAGTCATGTATTTATTTTCCCCAAATCTTATCAAAATGGTATGTGTAGATGATAGGGGGAATCCTTAGTTGGGTCCCATCATGAGGTTATAAATTACCATCACATCATTGTCCTATGTTGAGGATTTTCATTGATGAAAAGGATTATTTCAACAATGTATTAAATATCACTCTCATCCTCGACCATGGGCATGTGGGGATGATAGTTAAAAGTATCTATAGGTTGGGATGTAGATAATAAATTATCATCAATTATTCTAGTATTTACATGATTATTTTAAAATGGTATGTGTAGATGATGGGTGGATCCTTAGTTGGGTCCCATCATGAGGTTATAAATGACCATCACATTCTTACCCCTATGTTGAGGGTTTTCATTGATGAAAATAATCTTTTTGATAGTGTATTTAAGATCACTTTCATCCTCAATTATGGGCATGTGGGTAGGATAGTTAAAAGTATCTAGAGTTTGGGAGGTAGAGACTGAATTATAATTGGTTATTCTAGTAATTACATGATTATTTATTTTATATGATTATTGATAACATATTAAAACTATATTTAGGATCTTTATGGGAGTTAGTCAAATCCATCATATCATGTTTTGTTCTTTGTTAAAAATCATAAAAGATATATTGCACAATGGAGAGTTGAAGTGAAAATTGTATCAGTTAACCCAAAAAATAATAAAATGTAATTTATTAGCCATGGTCGATGTAGTCACATAGACAATAGTGTAAACAATAAACTTTATTGATCCTGCTTGATGTAGTTAGTAAAGGAAAATTATAAACAATGATAAAAAATATTTATTACATCGACTATGGTTTATGTAGTTTCATAGACTAAAAGGTAAAACACATACTATATCTATCCTCATCAATGTAGTTAGTAACATAAAAATTGATCAAAAAGTGTACTATATCAACCATGGTTGATGTAGTTGCATAGATTGAGAGGTAAAACACAAACTATATTGAGTTTGGTTAATGTAGTCAGTAACAAGAATAGTGTTTAGAAAATAAACTATATCAATTGTGGTCAGTTTAGCTATAAAATGAAATGTTGAGATAAAATTATATCAATCTTGGTCAATGTAGTCAGATCTGGGGAAAATTTAACAATATTTTGAATAAATTGTATCTATCTTGGGTGATACAATTTGATAAAAATAGGTAGAGGAAAAGTAAATTTAGTAGACTATATTGAACGTGGTTGATGTATTTTATTCAAACATGGACAACTATATCAACACTAGCTAGTATAGTCAAAACACATATCACATAACTATATCAATGCTGGATAATACAATCTGCAATACAAAATAAAATAGAAAGTAACAAATTAGAAATTTAAATATCTTTGCTAATTATTTATTTGAAATGAAGATCATGTATATTTACTAAAATAATGTGACTGAATTGAAAGATCTCAAATACATTTGATTGTCCATTATATAATGTCAATCCAATGTTTTAGAGTACTCACTATGGAATAAATATTGTTCCCATAACCCACTTAACCCATTTTCAAGGGTAAGTTGAGAGTAACTTCCCAACACTAATCGCTAACTAGTGCAATATCAAATCAGATGGATGACTGACTTCCTAAGGTTCAATGAAAATGGAATCCTAGCCATTTCTAATATACCATGAGGCACATGGAAACTAAGTTTTGTGTTTATATTTATACTATGGCTATTAGTATTGGGGCAAGCCCCTCATGCTATGATGTCTACAAACAATAGATAAGGATTGAAAATAGAACACCATATAGTCCTTCATGACATTAGCTACATAGTTTGAAAACTAATAAAACACAATTTTCTTGGGAAAGCCAAATAAAGAGAAAATAAAAGTCAAAAAACAATGTCTAAAATCAATTTACAACATTTAGTGAATTTAAATAAACAGGTAAACAACTTGAAAGTAAATGTTTGATTAATTACTAAAATGAAAGGTTAATTTTCCTTATGCTAAAAATAAAAGTACACATAAAACTATATCGGTGCAGGTTGATATAGTTGCTCAAAAAAAGTAAAAAAAGTGTATTGACATGGGTTGATATAGTCTATGTAAATATATCTAAAAATAAGAAGAATAAACTAAATCAAACAATGTCAATAAATTTTTTTATAAAGATGCAAACACAAAATTATATTGGCTAGGGTTGATATAGTTTTACAGAGAGATAAAATGATTTTAGAACTAAATTGGACATGGTTGATATAGTTTTCTGAGTAAAATAAATTTTGACAAAAAAAAAAAAAAATTGGATACAAAATTAAATCTAGTTGCTTAATAAAGTTGATTGTAAAAATGAGTAAGTAAAACTATATCATAATGGGATGATATAGTTGGATAGAAAAATAACTTGGTAAATAAAACTAAATTATACTTGGCCAATATGGTTGGCTAACTAAAGAAAATAATACAAATCTAAATGTAAGACTGTATCAACATGCATCGATGTACCCTTATATAAAAACATAGGGTTCAAATTGTGTCAACTTACACTGATATAATTTCCTTAAAATGCACATAAATTAGACTAGATCAACCTACGTTGATATAGCCTATTGGAAAAAAATAGAGGAACAAAATTATATCTACCCACACTGGTATCAACCCACTAAATCGACCTGTATTGATGTAGTCTATTGAAAAAGATAGAGGAATAAAGCTATATCAACTTGTACTGATATAGCTTGCTAAAGGATAAAAATTATTGGTTAGTTCACAGCAGGTTTACCAAAATGTATGCAATGAGCTAGAATTGACAGACATATTATCCTATCTAAGCTATCTAGACTCAGAGAAGATAAATTGAATAGATCTCATTGATACTTAATGTATCAAGATATGATCAAATAGATCCACTAAACCTAATAAGAGAACACTTATGACACAACATCAATATAGAAGATTCCAAAGCCTCTAGGAAATCAATATAATGAAATAACCCTAATAATATCTTCTAATATTTAAATTAATTTAATCTAGTATTACAAAATCTAGAAACACAAATAAGGGGAATGGTTAAAAACCAACAAAAAAGGTTAAGGGATTATATAATGAAAATGAGGGCCTATGTCACCTAAGGTGGGAAATGACAAGTTTAAAAAACCTTATAGCTGCACTATGTCTATGTGTAGAGAATATTCAAACAAGGATTTATGCATTCATTCAAGCTAATATAATTATGCAAGTTTTATCTATCAAATTAAAGAACTAGGGTTAGAATATACTTACCTTTAAAGAAATATGTCGAGCCTCAATCACCCCCTTGGCCAATGATGTTTTCTAAGATATTATTATGGTTGCAAGGATTAAAAATGTTAAATCAATCTATAGGATAAAAGGATTCCTATTATTACATCCAAGACTCCAAAATCTAAGTTTTTCCCTCCAAAAAAAAATCTAAGAAATGGATTCTCCAAATGTAGGCTTTAGTAGACTTGCGAGGAATGATAATGCAAAAATAAATGTTCCTATTTATTGGATTGAAATGGGGAATTATATTTATAGTGGTGAGTGATACTAACCCTTCCTAAATTTTTATTTTATGCCATCGAAAAGCCTCAATGTAGTTGAAAATATGATGGTTTAACTTAAATTAGGTTAGCTAGTGCTAAATTAGTTATGAAACATTTGTCATAACTTTTGAACTACATTGAACTTCGCTGACTTAGTCTAAAAATTGGTGTGAATAAATAATATTACATTAGGGTAGGTTAGTCAAGTATAAAAATATGGGTCTTGGTATAATTAGGGGTTATAAGGAGGAATATTGATTAGGGGATCAAGTATGAAGGAACTATAGTGGATATAGGCATTCTAGATTAAACAACAGTGTCTCTCATGAAGCACCAATGGTATACCCACCCCTTTACCAATGCACCCTTTAAGGCATGCATTTAGAGAGATTAAAACTTGATAGGTTGTTGTAAGATAGAAAGCATCAATAAATGATAAAGTTTTAAAGTATTATGTGTATACACTCCACACTTAAAAAATTGTTAAATTTATTTTGGAGGACCTAGTTTTTGTATCATGGAAAAGGTATATTTCCTAAGTTTCTGTAAGCAATTAGAAGATATTTGTATTTTTTTTAAGTCAACATATTCGATATCAGATTTTTGTATCTTTTATAAATTTGGCTTTTAGTTTACATCCTTTGCCATTAGTGTGTGTCCTTTAAGATGAACTTTTATAATTAAAACCCACATGGAACAATCCACATGTTCAGTGATGTTTTTTATTGCTTCAAAAAAAAATGGTGATATGATGTGCAAAGTGACGATCAAAATTCCATAGTTCACATTACATAATTTTTTGATACATCCTTCTTTGAACAATGTCTTCATCTTGAGTCTCACCAAATAATAAAAGTGTTGGAAAGTTGGTTCTTCTGAAAATATATCTTGGAAATTTTGAAATGGAATTTATCTTTTAGCTCAATAAATTCATATATTGTTGTCTTGAATGGCATGAATGGATGTTGTATTTGTAAATCCATGCACCAAAGTGTGACCATCATTATCATTATCAATATCTGTGCTAACAACCTCATTTTTAAAAGTAGGTGAAGTGGCCTCATTTTCATAGTTAGGAACCATAAGAATAAATTAATGTTAGGTCCTAATTTAAATTTATATTTTTTATACATTATAATGTCCTTCTATGCAATAGTTTTAATTTTTTCATAATAACACTTGCATACAAATTTCCTAATTTAAAAGTACTTTTATATTCTAGACAAATTTTTAGTTCCATAAAAACTATTTGTGTGTCATATATCCAATGTGAAAATGCTCTTTGTATTTTATCGACCTTTGATAGAACATTTATTATTTCACATTTCAATTGAAACTATGGTTTTTTTATGCAAAAATATGTAAAATTTGTGAAAATCTTAATCTAGGAGTAACCATCCTTTCTTCAAGATCATTTAGAAGTGTCATAGATGGTAGCACATATAACCAAAGGCAATGTTTTTGGGTGATGAAAATTTTGGAAATATTCCATTGTTAAAATACATATATCAAGTGCATCATATTTTATTGTGTTGTTCTTCCAAATCATTTCTGGTCAATTTGGAGTATATTTCTTTTTTTTCCTTGTCTAAACATAGTCATATTGAGTCTTAAATTTAGTAGGATTTAAACTAAGTAAATATGAATTTATGTGTCTTCTACATGTTATTGGTAAATTCAAATATAATGACTGAATTTAGTGCTAGGTATATTTTTTTTTTTTAATTTCTAAATTTCAGAGAACAAAGTGAAAGTTTCAATGGTTGTTTTTTTAACATGGTAATGAGTTACTAAACAACTTCAAGTGAAACACAATTTGGTATAGTCTTTCATTGTTTTTTAAGGTAAAATGAACATGTTATATATTAATAATTTGTTTAACCTGTATTTCATATTTTAGATGATGAAGAGAGTTCATGATTTGTATTGCATATTTTAGATGATGAAGAGAGTTCATAATTTTTTTTGGCATTATAGGCTTTTTAGAAAACACAATATTCAATGATTATGTAGAGTATATTTATATCAATGTTTCATAATTAATATTCCAAGTGTCCAATGAAAAATAAATAAGATTACACATCAATAATGGATCTAGGCATGTTTAATGTACTCTAGCATTACTCATTTTTTTATGATTCCCATAATTAAATTTTCAAATTGATAAAAATGGACAACCATTATAGGAAGAATTCATTTCCTTTAATACCACAATTCTAATATGGTATTCCCATGATAACAACAAATGTTTTCTAAGATGAAAAATGTGATATATTCTTAATTTCTTCATTGCCAATAAATGTTTGCAAATGAAAAAACTACTTTATTTCTCTCTAAATAATATGCATTAAAAAAATATTGGCATGCATATTACCTAACATAATGCACATCAAAATATTCATTACATAGATGACAATATATAATTGACAAAACTTTCACCATATTCTTCAATCATGGGTTCAATTCTATAAAATCCTATTATTTTGAGCATGTTGGAAATATAATCCCAATGAAATAGAAGGTATTATACAATAAGATGAAAATTACATGTGTCTAGTCACACTATTAAAAATCATATTATATTTCCAATACAATAATTCATAATGTCCAAAAAGAGGATTTGTATGATGGAATACAACATGATTTTGGAAACTATAGGGTGTTTTGTATTGAATTGTATATAGTTAGTGAATCTTGTCATTGACTGAACCCATATTGGTATGTCAACCCATCTAACCAACCACTGTATGTAAAATATTTCACCCCAAATTTGATTATGTTATCATCTAAGTTGGAAATAATATAATTTCATTCAATGAAAATATATTTTAGTATCACAAATTTTATGCAAAAAGTAAAGTGTCTCAACATCTAACTCTAGTTTCAATGATTTTGATGCATCTAGAACACCTCTACAAAAAACTTAAGAAATGATCTACTATTGATCCAAAACTCAAAATCTTTGGCTGAAATATTCAAAGAAATAAGAATAACACAATTCAAATAATGCTATCTCTGAAAAGAGATGTTTTATTTATCAAAATTGCAGACCCAAACATATGCTTATCTCTGAGAAGAGATGTCTGATTTCCATTTCAGGTTACATCTTCATTTATACATGTTTTTAAGGTGTGGGGAGGATGTGGAAGGTCACCAATATTGAAGGAGATGAATTGGTTTGACTTCCATGATTTACAACAATACATAATTCGAGGAATTACTATTTTTAGAAACTTACTATTTTTAGACTGGATTAATAAAATTGAAATTTGGGACACTTCTGTTGGGTTTTATGGGGTCAAACTTCACTTATCAGATCTCATGCCATCTCATGACATTCCCCTCATTATTATCTTTCCAACGGTTCAAACGGCGAGTCAATTGGAGCTACGGTGCAAAAGTTATGGCTCCCGGAAGTTCCGCCATCAAATGGGGTGGACCCATCACCCAAATTGTTATCCGAATTATTGTCCGGATCAACTATACAAATGTGCAGCTCAAGATTTAACTATATTGAAAGTGAAAAACAAACAAAAATTGTATCTAATCTAACTAAAATTGATTGGTTGATACAATAATCAAATTTGGTATTAGTTATTCCTCTGCTAGTTCTTGATGCAATCAAAATCGATGGTCCCTTATCTCTGTTAGGATCTCATTATTTTCCTAGTCAGTTATTTCCAACCAAGAGGAGACTTGATCCTCTTAAGGTTTATTTTATTGGGTCCCTTTTTATAATCCTCATAAGTTATTTCTGGCCAGGGGAGACCCGGACCTCTTGATGTGTTTGGGGATGGTACCCACACTAGTTATTAAAGGTGGGATTACCCTAATATAAATAAACAACAAATGTATCACATGATTTTTTTCTAATTCTATATTCAAATGAATGTCTTCTAAAAATATTATGTTTTATTGGCCCCTAAATTTTGACTAAGAGTTGTCCCATTTTGGTGCAGGACCAACATAGTGTGGAAGGACCATGGCATTTGATGACCATGGTGCATAGTTGACAAGCGTAGAAGCACCATGATGTGGAACCTACTAGGCATAAAATGAAAATGGCATAGAAGGACTAGCATGAGAGGACCCAGTTAGAGGAGACCAAGTCATGAGGAACCCAAGAATATTGGAATTAGAATGGAAGTAAAAGACTAAGTGAGCATGTGGGAAGTGGGAGCAGTTAGAAGAATGGTTCAAATATAACACTCTAACCTTATTGATAAGAGGTCTTGCACTAGATCATGATAAGAGGAACACATGGTAGTAAAGATATAACATAGAACGAGGATATATGGGGCACAAAGGTTTGGTTCTTTAGGAATAATTGATTATTAATCACTACAACTCTCAGTCTGTTGAGAGTTCATTGGCCACCTAGTCATGCAATTAATAATTGTAAACACTTGGTAAGGGCAAAACAAGTATAAATACCCCTATTTTAAAGCATTAAGAAGATGATAGATGGATGAATTTTGTAGTATTATGGTGGAAAATCTTTAATATTAATAGATTATTATATCAATTTGTGTTACTATCAGTGATGGTAGGAACTGTGTTTAAACTCTTTGTGAAAGAAACTAGACCTTTTTTTTGTTTCTAGGCACTTAATTTTAAGATGACTATAATCTACATGATAATGCTAATCGAATATAGAAATCAGAGGATTGAAGTAGTAATTTTATGTTTTTACACAATATTTGTTTAATTAATGAATATGAATACATTACCCAAACTATGCTAAAAAACCTATAGTAACCGGTCTTTTACCATGCACTTTAGGTGAGCACACAAGACCCAAGTCTTATGTGAAAGAGCTAGCACACTATCACATTGGGTTAAACTTCAAAGCTAGAGCTAGACTTAACTAAAATAATCTAACATTTTGGTTTCATTTTTAGGACCTAAAGTACTTGAATCATATTAATGGAAGATGTTTGAGAGAATTACTCTTGATAATATAGAAGAATGGGTTCATAGTGTTGAAGATAATTTTGTCATTCCATAACTTGAGCTAGGAATCATCACATGGTAGTAGGTGGAGCAAAATATCTACAGTCCCTTATATGAAACCTGCTTTTTGGATGTCCCAGTTCTTTTACATACTTGGTTGATAACATATGCTCAAGGATGATCAAGGAATCTTGGAAGGAGGTGGTCTTGGATGCTAGAATGGTAAAGGGATTTATCATGACTTGGAGCCTCATGGATGTGAGCAGTCAACTTTTGGTGGAAAGGAGTTTTGAATGAATACATTTTGAAGTATGTTGTGACCACCTATTCATGCCTTAAAGAAGCCAAGTTTAAATTCCTTTAAGAATCATGGGTTCACTATATTAAGTTTTTTTTATTTTGAAATTAAGAATTTATTTGTTGATATTGGATTGGAAAATATACCACTAGAGGGCTAAATCTTCTTATGCATGAGTTGCACATTTAGAAGGGGAGAATAGGGGTTGATAAAATATTATGGGTTTAAAATGGTAGCTAACTAGCATGCATTACATAAATAGAAGTATGATGAAGCTCGACAAAGAATTATGGGAGTTAACAGTATGGGAAGAGATTGGGAGAACTTAATGAGTGATTTTAGGAGCCATAAGGAAGGGGAAACACACAAGAAACCCATCACTTTCAAGTTTTATTCTATGCCACTTCTATCCTATGAAGGAGAAACAAGCTGGATAGTAGGAATCAAGGAACCAATTCTAAACCAATTGGGCTCCCCCAACATAGTACTTACTCATGCCTTTGAGTCAGATGGAGTACACATTCAAAATTGGGATACAAATAGTTTGGAGATAGAAGCTGAACTAGTAAGGGATACTAAAACTTCACCATTTGATGCTCATTTAGATTTAACACCATGTTTCCCTCTTTAAGGGAATTCTATGGCATAACTTGGGATACATAGTGGACCTGGTCTTCAAGGATAGAGTACAATCCCAAACTTGGTTAACCAATTGGCTACCACATTCCATACCATGAACACTACTACTAAAGGCACTAGAGGAGGACTAAGCGGTGGTGCAGGAGGAAGTGTACTCCCTCCTCAAGGGATCAGAGCCATAGGTTCCCAACAACCACATGTTCAAAGACCTTAACCAACTATGGTCTACTATGAGATGACATTACACTTACTTGAATACTAAGGGGTAGAGAATGCAGTTGAGCATGTCCATAAATGTGAATTGATTTGGAGGGAATGAAGCATTACATCTTATAAATATAAGGAGACATAGTTTACAACTAAAATTTTAGAGCATATGCATAAGTGGTACCAAAATTTCAACCCTCAACAAGAAATGGTTGAATTTAATCATCTCAAAACAAACTTCCTTCAAGAGTTTGACATTCTTGAATTTGAGTAGCAGAGTATAATATCACTGAAGGACATAAATCAAGGATTTACAAAGAGTGTACGTGAGTATGACATAAGGTTTAAGACATTGTTGTCTAAACTATTGTTTGAAATTAAAGCTGCCCAACATGCACAATGGTTTATGGGAGGATTATTACTACCCTTCTGATGAACCTTGTCACTACAAAACTTCACTAACTCATGTGAGGATTTGGAAGCTGCTCTCTGCATTGAAGCAGTTGGAAGCATTGACACCAAGATTCATCCCTTTATGGAAGCCTAGATATACTCAATGTCATTGCATCTTGAAAATTTAATAGCTAATAATGAACATGAAACATGCAATGGTTTTTTATGCACAGATTCTAAATCTGAAGAACATACATGGAACAACTACCCATGCAAGAACATCCATGTGATACTTAGATAAACATGTGAAATATGTCACAAGGACCAAGATATGAATTTTTATCCTCTTATATAGTGAGCTACACAAACTAAATTATCTGAATATTGAAAAATCTATAATGCCTATACTCATGACATTAACAACTGTTGGTTGATTGGGGATATTCATGAAGCTCAAGTACATGGAGTATGCTACATCTCTATTGCAAACAATTAGGATAATGGAGGTTACCAAGGATGATGGAAAGGGTAAGGAAGATGAGGTGGATGTTTTCCACCTATTACCTATTACAAATGTGGGTCTCCAAACTGTTATTAATGGGATTGACCAGATTACTTAACATGCACTTACTATAAAAAGGACCACAGAACGGAAGAGTGTCCTAAATTGTATGTGAATATCACCAAGGAGTGAAATGAAAAGGGCATAAAAATTATTTTAATAAAAAACCCACATTTGCATGCACTCCAAACCATCCCTATAGTTTAATAGGTAAATATTACCACTCATAGTGGGGGACAAACCCAGTCGATAGCTAATCTGATCGAGAAGGTACAATGGGAAGAACCATGAGTGAGAAAGTACCATGATGTTCAATAGAAAAAGGATGTCCAAAAGATATGATGGAACTCGTACAAGAACTTTAGGGTGAGATTCAGATCCTTAAAGATAAGGATGCAAGGTATCATGTTGTTGTGTAAAGGGACACTGAACTTTGACCTATGGCATGAGATAAATTTCAAGAACTATGCAAGTGTATGTTGGATGAGGATATTGTCCCACATCTCAATGCCTGGATTAAAATTGAAGATCAAATACCAAATGAGTTCCACCCTCACATCATTAGGAAAATTGAATACCATTGTTTACATCATGCTCAGTGACATGACACTCCTAGTTCCTCTACTCCCCCATAATATAGATAGATATTAGTTAATGCTATCATCGATGGATGGGTCATCCAAGACATACTAGTATATAGCAGTGTGAAAGTCAATGTCCTCACTAAGGATGCATGTTTTAATCCCACTAGATCAAGCACAAGGACCCCTTTATATAGAGCCCATCAATGTTGATGAAGACATCAACCACATATATAATGTCACTACTAGAAGTGATGAACAACATGATCCCACCCAAGATAGTTTTCTTCAATGACTAGATAATTAGTCTATTTATGATACTACAAATAATGATTGTAAATTTTGGGCCCATGGTGACTATGCTCTCACTAGTAGGATGTGTAGCACTATCAACAATCAGAAGAACTTCTTGTGCCAGCTTCCTAAACATCACAAGTTTATTCACCTTAATAGGTTAGTAATGAGAGGGCCATTGGTATGACCACTGCTAAAAATAGTTGATGAATCCCCATGGTTCCAAGGATAAATAGAGGTATGTGATTTTGTCTATCACCTCAAAGAACTCTATGACACTAAAAATGACCAGATGAGGTTTATAGATCATCTTTTTGATGGCACCACTGCAAGGTGGTGCATACCCATAAAGAGTGACTTTCATACTAGGATCAAGTAAATTTTGATCTACATCATAGATTCTATTACGATAATAAGGTTAGGGGAATAATTAGTTACATTGGTGTGCAAGCACCTGAACCTCACATTGAAGCTTGTGATACAATATGGAGAAACAAGGAAACATACTTACCAGAGTACCTGTGGGTGTATGCATTCTATGTAAATTTATGCATATGGGCATGGGAATGGTATATTCATGAAGATCAAAACATGGGTACTATGTTCTAACAATTACTAAAGGAGAGCATGATCTTGGAACTCTCCTATTCATCACCAAGGATGGACTTGTGCCTCACTCTTTAGGCCATATGTGAATTAGTTATTAGAAACATGAGTCCCATGGAGGACCACCTAAGGAATATCCATTATGACCTTAAGGAACCTTTTCATTTTTTTAATGATCCTTCAACACATCGAGATCATGTGCCTATACCAATCCTTGATGAATATCGATGTGAAGAGATTCACCTGGGAAAACAAAAGCTTATCTTCCAAGTAGATAAAGTAGAAGGATTCACTCAACTTGACCCATTGTCCAACCATCTATACATTCCTAAAAAATTTGGCACAAGAACTATTCATGACACAAGTACCAATATGGACAACCCCTACCATGGACCTATTCAGACTATTCAGTAAAACATCGACTCAGACCAAGAACCAAAGATGGCCACAATAGGAAACTATTAGACTAACACAAAGATCATAAAAATATTTGAGTTACTAAAATAATATCAAGATGTCTTCCAAAGTAACTAAACCAAAATGAAAGGATACCACCCATCCTTGGGGAAGATGTACATCAAGCTAGTTGACGACACTCAACCAATGAAAAAATGCCCATACAGGATGAATCCTAAAATCTAGGTGCAGGTTAAAGAGGAGATTGAAAATATGCTAAGCATTAGAGTAATCACTCCCATTATTGAATCTAAGTGGGTCAATTTTTTTAACACACCTATCTACTAAGAGGGGGGAGAATCAGTAGATCTCAAAAACTAGTTCATTAAAAATTTTAAGATGAATCTTAAACATATGCAATCTTAAATAAAAAATGAAAGATATCACATGCACAAAATTAAATCTCATAACACCAAATTTATATGTGGAAACCCAAAGGAAAAATCCATGGTGAGAATGCTATTAGAAACTACTATTTTAATCTAGCCTCACAAAATTTGTCTCACTGACTGAACCTCACTGGTTACATTCTAAGACACCAATGCTAAGGAGAAACCTATCCCCTATTCTGAGCACCAACTCATAAATAAATCACTGATCATATATTTGAGGGATACAATCCTGAAGAGACACCAATCCCCTAACTGAGCATCAACTCAGCCTCACTGATGGCACCAACCAAGTAGTTGTGTGGAGTTACAATTCCATCTGATGAAAAATAAATTCATAACAGAATTCTAGTATGTTCTTTGTTTCAAGTCTGATATGTAATTTCTCATGCTCTATACAATACTTGTATGTGCATTCTTCCTCTTAGTCTCTCTTTCTATGTCTAGATTATTCTATTTGACATTCTTCTTAACTCCCTTTTTGCCCCCTTTTTCTGTGTCTAAAAATGTCTAATTGACACTCTGCATAATTATTTTTTTGTGTCTCAGTTTTTCTATTTGACACAATATTTGGCTCTCATTTTCCATCAATTCAACAACACATGCTTAGATGAGTCTTTTAACTTTATACACTCTTCACTCATAGCTTGACTCTTCTCATTCCAATCAAATGACTGTTTGTCTTCCTTTTTCTAAGCCTCTTATCTACCTATGTCACTTCAATTATAACATTCATAAGATTGGAATGATTCTATGATTAGCCATTTGCATTTAAAAATTTAAAAGTTGGCCTTTGATCTCCTCCTTCACACCATCCTTGAAACTAACTTGCTTCGTTAGATCTTTGAATGTTTTCTGACTTTACCTTTGGTCATCTTTAAGACACGTCCATCAATCTCAAGACTCTAACTCTCATGAGCCATTGGATCTCCATAGATGCATAGTATTTACTAAAAACATTGGTTAAACAATGAGCTCCTTGCATCATCTCACTGCCTCCTATGTTTTTGGATCACTTTCGCTCCATCGATGTCCTCGAAGATGCTTGATCCTTAACTGAGATAGTCATTGACCTTCAGCATGTAGACCTCATCTCACTTATTTTGATGACTATGGATTTATTCCACTCTGAAGATCTCTTCAAACTTGCTAGTACTTTATCTCACCTCTATGCCTTTTAGGATTTTATCATGGAAGCCTTTTGGCATTTTTAAATTGGTGTTATGTCCTCCACAATTTTCCTTCAAAACTTATTGAAGTTCCCTATGTCCTTCGAGGTTACCCTTCGACACTTTTGAAAGTGCCCTATGTCCTTTAGAACTTTTGACATGTACTCTTTGGGGCTTTTCAAAATTCCTTTCATAAACTTTACAAGTGTTCTCTACTCTATCCAAACTTTTCCTTTGGCACTTGTGAAAGTGCACTATTTCTTGAGAAACTTTACAACATACCCTTTAGAACTTGGGCAAAAGTCTACATACCCATCAAAGACTTTGATTTGGGTCACTTAACCTTCAAAAAATTTACTGTGAGATTTTTGTCAAGGGGACTTAGACCAAATTCTTGAAAGAATTCATCAAGACCCATTTCCTTCAAAAACTTTGTTGCGAACATTTTATCTGACATAGTCTAAACCAGTTTTTTGAAAGATATCCCAATGCACTTTTTATGAAAGAATTTAGTGAGGCACTTTATCTAAAAGAAACTCTTCCTTTGAGAAGTTTATTGAGGACATTTTTTTTGACAAAATGCATTTCCTTCAGGATTTTTGTTTAGGACAATTTTTTTGAAAAAATATCCTTCAAAAAGACTTAAATAAATTCCCAGAAGAATTTTCCAAAGCACTCTTTCTGAAATAAATCCCTGAAACATTCTTTCTGAAAGAAATCCCAAATTGCAAAATTGACTAAGTGTGGAGACCACACACTTTCCTAAAGCACTTTTTCCCGAACAAAAGCAAAGTTTTAAAAATGACTAATTGATCAAACACTGTTCAAATGCTAGGGAGTCCTAATTTGCACCTACATAATTTTTGCTTCTCTCATTTGACAGACATGAAACTTGGTCCACCAAGACTAGGCACAAACCTAAGTAGTCTGGTGTGATTGTTTCCTTTAGATGCTACCATGTATACAAATGTTGTCAGCAACAACTTGTGTACTCAGCCATATCCAAAAAAAATTGAAAAGGCATTCATATGACTATTCTTGGAATTCAAGGTACACACACAACTCCATGAGGTATCGATAACTTGACCATTCAGTTTAACACCTTTGTCATTAACGCATGCACATACATATTTTGTCATCAATGACAACCATGACATAAATCTCTTCTTGGGACTCTAACCTCAACCATGACTCTCAAATTACCAACAATCTCCCCCTTTGTCATTGATGGAAAAAACATCATTTGAAAAGTATCAAAATCTCTATTTTGCACCTGTGTATTTCTCTTTTCTCCCCCTTTGACATTAATGATAAAGCATCTCTACCAAAAGGTCAACTAGCTCCACCTGAAGTGCACTTCTTTAGGTATTATACTATTTTGATCCTTGGACCTGTTAGATAAGACTAATTTATGAGAAGATCCTCCTTAGTCCATGAAATAATTGCCTAAACTCTTCTTCTAGGAGTTAGTGATATTCCTTTTATACTCCCCCTGAAGACATGTCTAATCACTAGGAACTAGTGATGTGGTGTAGGAGCTACCACTCCCAACCACTATCTCAGATATTCAAATTGGTCCTTAAGCAAAGGTTTAGTGAATATGTTTAAAATTTAATCTTTTTTTGGAACATATTCTATTATGACCTCTTGATCACCAACCTTCTCTCAAAAAGTGATGATTGATATGTGCTTTGTTCTGGAGTGCATCACCAGATTCTTAGATATATTTATAGAATTTGAATTGTCACACAAAATGTGAATTGGTCTTTTGAACTCCACTTCAATGTCTTTTAGTGACTACTTCATCCACAACACTTGAGTGCAACATGTCACTACTACAACATATTATAATTCTATTATAGATAGTGTAACTAACTCTTGTTTTTTACTCATCCATGAAACAAGTCTATTACCAATGAAGAATGCACCACCACTTGTACTTCTTCTATCATCTATGCTTCTTTCCCAATTAACATCTATATATGTTTCCAAAGTGAAATCATCACTTGAAAGATACCATAAGCCATAGTCTACTATCCTTTTGATATATCTAAAGATTCTCTTTACTGCATTTACATGTGTTTCTTTTGGAGTAGCCTAGAATCTAGCAATCATGCATATAGCCTACATGATGTCTAGTCTTGATGCAGTGAGATATAATAAAATACTAATCATATACCTATACATTGTATGATTCACTTTAGGAGATTCATCACCTTTTTTTAATTTACATCTAGTTATCATGGGAGTGATAACTAGTCTGTTATCCTCCATACCAAATTTCTTGATCATCTCCTTCACATACTTGGTCTAGGATATTGCTATCCCTTCTTTGGATTGTGTAACCTATAGACCAAGAAAAATTAAAGTTCTCCTAGTATGGACATTTCAAACTCCTTTTACATTTGATTTGTAAACTCTTTACACATATTATTGTTATTACCACCAAAATGTTGTCATGAACATAGACAACTATGATCAACATATGTCTATTTTTAGACTTAATATACAAGTTACTATATATAGATCTTTTGATAAATCCTTGATGTTGAAAATATTGATCTAGCCTTAAATACCATGCTCTAGGTACCTGTTTTAGACCATATAGTGTTTTTTTAAGTTTGCACACATATCTTCTTCATCTGTCAGCTGAAAGCCTTCAAGTTGTTCAATATAGACTTCTTCTTCCAAGGATCTATTTAGGAAAACTAACTTAACATCCATCTGATAGACTTTGAACTTCTTATAGATTGAGAATGCTAAAAACATTCTGATGGCTTCCAATCTTACCACTGGGGCAAATGTCTCCTCAAAGCCTATTCCTTCTACTTAAGCATATCCTTTGCAAACAAGTCTAGCTTTGTTTCTCACAATAGATCCATCTTCATTCAACTTGTCTTTAAAGACCTATTTTGTGCCTATGACATTCTTATTTATGGGTCTTAGAACTAGCCATCAGGTTTTGTTCTTTTCTATTTGACTTACCTCATCCATGGCCTTTTGCCAATTCTCATATTTGATATCCTTAGCATAGCTTTTGGGATCAATTTTAGATAGTAAAGTAAAACTTATCTGTTATTTGCTCATTGCATCCCTTCTCCTCATTTAGACTCATTCATTTATGTTGCCATTGATTTGATCCTTAAGATGATCCTTTTGAACAAACCTTGAGGGTGCCTTTTCAATCCTCTTTATCTCCTCTTCATTATTTAATATTTCATCCCCAGCTTCTTCTTTTAGTTCCTCAATTATGATATCCTTTATAAGTTCAATTTATTCCTTGAGAATCTCTTCAACTTTAACATGGATGCTCTCCACTAGCTTATGCAATATTTTATTGTAGAAGAAATAGGCTTTGCTATGAGTGGAATAACTAAGGAATATTCCCTCATCACATCTCGACTCAAAACTACCTAGTTTTTTTTCTTTCCTTCGAATGTAGCATTTGCTTCCAAACACTCTAAAGTAATTGACTGAAGTAGGCTTCCCATACCATAGTGCATATGGAGTCTTGTCACTGTTCACTCTCAATTAAACTCTGGTTAAGATGTATACTGCTATCTAAACTGCTTCTCTCTATTAACCATCTGACAAGTTGGCTTTTTTCAACATTGTTCTAGCCATCTCCTTGACAGTCATGTTCTTCCTCTCAACAACTCCATTTTACTATGGATTTCTTGCAGTATAGTAGTGTCTCTTAATTCCATGATTTTCATAGTAGTCTATGAATTCATTTGAAGTAAATTTACCACCTTTGTTAGATCTGAGGCACTTGATATTTCTACCAATTTCATTTTCAACCATGGCTCTAAAGATCTTGAATCTCTCAAAATCTTGAGACTTGTCCTTTAATAATGTTACCTATGTCATTCTAGTGTAGTCATCTATGAACAACATGAAATAATACACTCTTTTGGAGCCTCTTGTCTTGGTTGGTCCACAAAGATCAGTATGAACTATCTATGGAGGCTTTTTAGTTGCATACTCTTTAGTTTGAAAAGAGACCCTAGTCTATTTACCAAGCTAACATTCTC
Source organism: Torreya grandis (assembly GCA_037957365.1). Classification (NCBI taxonomy): domain Eukaryota; kingdom Viridiplantae; phylum Streptophyta; class Pinopsida; order Cupressales; family Taxaceae; genus Torreya; species Torreya grandis. Next base: position 2,847,804 of record JARHVA010001815.1, read on the forward strand.
TACAATTTGTGTCTTTAGGCTTCGTTATCTTAGGCATGTTTCTTACACACTTGTTAGAACTTACTTTGACTAAATTGTCAAAGTTAACATGACCCATCCTTATGTACCATAATTAGCTCATCAATATTTATAATGAGATAATTTATATCATTTAACTCAATCAAATTATATATGTTACTCTCAGTCCTTTTTCCTTGTGCAATAGTTTTTTAGACCTTCTTAGTTCACAACCTTTAGCATCAAATATGGCTTTATAGCCATTGTCACACATCTGACTGATACTCAATAGATTATGTTTTAGCCCTTTAATATAAAGGACATCATGTGTAGGGAGCTTTCCATCAATATTCAAGGTTCCTTTGCCTCTAAATTTGATTGCAGTATTGTCTCCCAAACTGACAGTCCCTTCCTTACATCTGCTTAATTTGTTGAACTTACTCTTGTCACTAGTCATATGCTTTGAGCATCCACTATCTATGACCCATAGATTTTGCTCTTTAGCATGTAGTGGAATTTTAGAAATCATAGACTGATTCTTCTTTTTCCACATCTCCTTTGCCTTCTTGACTGTACTTTTCTTTGTTATGTCACTGACTTATGAGCCTCTATTCACTTTAGGAGTCTCAATCCTTTTAGCATTGTTAGATTTTGATTTAACAGAGTTTGTTCTATAATGATTTTATATATGCCCAAAATTATTAAATTTTTAGAATAAAACATCTATATCTAATAGAGGGGCAAATTAATTTCTACTTAAGAAGCTTATCCTTCTTTTAGGTACAACTTTACAATCAATTGCTCTATGGCCAAAATGATTACAACTATAACAATAACCATAAAATGATGAAGAATACCTCGTTATCATTCTCCTTTGAGGATATAAAGGAGGTCTCCTGAGCTCTATTTTCTTCACATTGCTTGCTATTATGTTACTTTTTTTAGAAACAACCTTGGTCTTTATAAGAATAGAGTCATTGTTTTTCTTCTTCTCTTCATGAATGTAGTTTTTTTCAATTCTGATTCTTGACTCTATTGATGTCTTAAATTTTTCATACCAATTCCCAATTGTGTTCAACATGGGACTCCTACCTTTCTCATACCCAATACCTAATATTTCCTTGGAGGGCCTTTGTGAGCTAATCAATTCATCTAGTATGACAGATCCTCCTTTTAGTTTTAGGCCTTTATCAATATGTTCTTTGACCTTTTAGAGTTTTTCTCTTAGTTCCATGATTTATTATTCCATCTTCAAGCATTCTAAGGACTTCACTTGCAGGTCCATTTTGACCACATCCTCTATCCTCTTTGCCTCCTCAACTTGGGTTTTTAATCTCACTATCATCTGATCTGATTTCTCATTTCTTTTAGTCAATTTCTCAAACTCTTTTTTACTAAGCTTCCTTTGTTTAGAATTTTCTTTTCTAAGCTTATCAATTTATTTTAAATCATAGATGAGTTCGCATTCAAGATTTACTTTTCCTTCTTCTCCTTCATCTTTATCTAAGTCCTCTTCATATTGGCATAAAGAAGTTGATTTAATTCCATGAATAAGACTTTATTTTGTTTGGCCACAAAATCACTATCATGATCATCACTTGAGCTACCACTGTCCTTTGCACTTTGATAGTGCATGACTTTGACAAACTCATTATTTGACAATCCACAAAGAATAACATTCTTTGCTTTAGCATTATTTTCATGTGCCTTCTTCACTACCTGATTATTAAGAAAAATAGCAGGGGGTATGTATCCATTCTCAATGGACATCTAGACATCAAAACCCAAGGAGGTCAAGAATGCTTCCATCCTTATGCTCCAAAAGGCATAGTTAGACCCATTAAACAAAGGTGCCTTGTTTGATGAAGTTCCTTCATGACTAGCCATTTGGCATTTAGACTCCAAGATATACCTAAGCTGATTAAGCTTCTCTCTAGTAACCCTAAGCTATGATACCAATTTTTGAATACACTGATCTATTGAGAAGGGGGTGAATCACTAGATCTCAAAAACTAGCTCATTAAAACTTTTACGATGAATCTTAAACATATGCAAGATTAAAGAACAAATGAAAGATATCACATGCATAAAATAAAAGCTCATAACACTAGATTTATACATGGAAACCCAAAGCAAAAAACCATGATGAGAATGCTTCTAGAAGCTACTATTCTAATCTAGCCTCATAATATTTGTCTCACTGACTGAACCTCACTGGTTACATTCTAGGACACCAATTCTAAGAAGACACCCATCCCCTATTTTGATAACCAACTCATAAATCCCTCACTAATCATATATTTAATGGTGACAACCCTAAGGAGATACTAATCCCGTAACTGAGAACCAACTCAGCCTCATTGATGGCAGCAATGAAATAGTTGTGTGGAGTTACAACTCCATTTGATGAAAAATAGATTCATAATAGAATTTGAGTTTGTTCCTTGTTGTAAGTTTGATCTATAATTAATCATGCTCTAAAAAATACTTATATGTGCATTTTTCCTTTCAGTCTCTCTTTCTATGTCTAGATTCTTCTATTTAACATTCTGCCTAACTCCCTTTTTACCCCCTTTTTCTGTGTCTAAAAATGTCTAATTGACACTCAATATAATTCTTTTTCTATGTCTCAATTTTTCTATTTGACATAATATTTGGCTCTCATTTTCCATCATTTAAACAACACATGATTAGATTAGTCTCTTAACTTTATACACTCTTCACTCGTGGCTTGACTCTTCTCATTCCAAGCAAATGACTGTTTATCTTCCTTTCTTTGAGCCTCTTTAAATTCTAGTTGTGTCACTTCAATTACAACATTCACAAGATTAGAATGATTCTATGATTAGCCATTTGCATTTAAAACTTTAATTGTTGGCCTTTGATCTCTTCCTTCGTGTCATCCTTGAAACTAACTCACTTCATCGGATCTTTGAATGCTTTCTGACTTTAACTTTGGTCATCTTTAAGACGTGTCCATCAATCTCAAGACTCTAACTCCTATGAGCCATTAGATCTCCATAGATGCATAGTCTTTACTTAAAACATTGTTTAAACAATTAGCTCCTTACATCATCTCACTGCTTCCTATGTCTTTGGATCACTTTCGCTCCATCGATGTCCTCAAAGATGCTTGATCCTTAACTGAGATAGTCATTAACCTTTAGCATGTAGACCTCATCTTGCTTATTTAAGTGACTGTGGATTTCTTCTACTCTGATGATCTCTTCAAACTTGCTCAAGATTTATCTTTCCTCTATGCCTTTTGGGAATTTATCATGGAAGCCTTTTGGCCTTTTCAAAGTGGCCTTATGTCCTCCACAATTTTCCTTCAACACTTATGAAATTGCCCTGTGTCCTCCGAGGTTACCCTTCAACACTTGTGAAAGTGCCTTATGTCCTTTAGAACTTTTGACATGTACCCTTTAGAGCTTTTAAAAATGCCTTTCAAAAAATTTGTAAGTGTCCTATACTCCATCTGAACTTTTCCTTTGACACTTGTGAAAGTGCCCTATTTCTTCTAAAACTTTGCAACATACCCTTCAAAACTTGTGCAAAAGTCCACATACCCTTCAAAAACTTTGATTTGGGTCACTTACCATTCAAAAATTTACTATGAGATTTTTGTCAAGGGGACTTAGATAAAATTCCCAAAAGAATTCATCGGGATCCATTTCCTTCAAAAACTTTATTGCAAACATTTTGTCTGATAAATTCTAAACCATGTTTCTGAAAGATATCCCAATGCAGTTTTTTTGAAAGAATTCAATGAGGCACTTTCTCCAAAAAAAACTCTTCCTTCAGGAATTTTGTTGCTGACATTTTTTTTGATAAAATGCATTTCCTTCAAGAATTTTATTTGGGACAATTTTTCTAACAAAATATCCTTTGAAAATACTTAAACAAATTCCTCGAAATTTTTTCCAAAGCACTCTTTCTAAAAGAAATCCCTGAAACATTCTTTTCAAAATAAATCCCAAATTACAAAATCGACTAACTGTGGAGACCACACACTTTCTTGAAGCACTCTTTCCAAACAAAATCAAATTTGTAAAAATGACTAATTGATCAAACACTGTTCAAATTCTAGGGAACCCTACTTTACACCTACATAAAGTTTGCTTCTCTCATCTGCAAGACATGAAACTTGGTCCACCAAAACTAGGCACAAATCTAAGTAGTATGGTGTGATTGTTTTCTTTAGATGTTGCAATGTATGTAAATGTTATCACCAACAAACTATGTACTCAGCCATATCCAAAAAAAATTAGAAAGGCATTGATATGATTGTTCTTGAAATTCAAGGTACACACACAACTCCATGAGGTCTCGATAACTTGACCATTCAGTTCAACACCTTTGTCATTAATGCATGCATATACATCTTTTGTCATCAATGAAAAACATGACATAAATCTCTTCTTGAGACTCTGATCTCAACCATGACTCTTAGATTTCCAACATAGTCCCATGGTCATTAGTATCAAAAAGGATAGATACATCTATATCTGTGTGGACTACCAAGTGCTAAATGCATCCTATGTGACAAATCCCTTTCCACCACAATTCATGAAGGAAATCCTTGAAGGTGTTGTTGGTTATTAAGTGTACTCTCTTGTAGATGGATTCTTGGGGTAACATCAGGTCTAAATAGCTGAGGAAGACCATCCCAAGATAACCTTTGCCACATAATGGGGATCGTTTGCCTATATTATTATGCCCTTTAGGTTAATAAATGCCCTAGCAGTGTTCTCATGGATAGCAGTTGAAGCCTTTAAGGACTTCATTCACAAGTTCCTCCAAGTCTATTTGTATGATTAGACAATATATGGTTTGATTAAGGACCATTGTGCTAATCTCAAAATCATGCTTGAGCATTGTTGGGTATTAAAAATCTCCTTAAACTTAAAGAAATCCCTATTTGTGATACCTTTTGGTGTGCTCCTAGGGCATATTATTTGTAAGGAAGGACTCCTAGTAGACCTGGCAAAGGTATCTATTATTCTTTGATTTTAGCACCCAAAACTTAGTGTGAGGTCTATACCTTTCTGGGCCACATGGGTTATTATAGAAAGTTTATTCATGGTTATGCCAAGATTTTCATGCCCCTAGAATAAATTTTAAAGCACAATGAGTAGTTCATATGGACTTGCTCTTGTAAGAAGGCCTTTGAAACACTCAAAAAAATTGATCACTGCTCCTATTTTATAATTCCCTGATTGGACAGAGTTATTTCATGTCCATGTTGATGCATTGGCATGGTCATTGGTGTGATTATTACACAACCAGGGGAAGGTCACTTAGATTACCCAATATACTTTTCTAGAAGGAAGCTCACACCAGCCAAAAGAAACAACACCACTATAGAGCATGAGGCATTGTCAATGGTCTATGTTTTGTAAAAGTTTAGATAGTACTTCTTAGCCACTCTTTTTATTTTTTATACAGATCATGAGGATTTAAATACCTTGTCAAAAAAATTGTATTACATAGATAGATCTATCACTAGATTGTTTGTTTTAATAATTCTAGTTTTTAGTTATGGTGAAACCTAGAAGGCCAACTATGGCCCTGACCACCTATCTTAGATTGAGAACAGAGAACCACCACATGCCATAGAATATGATCTTCCTGATGTATATATATTTCACATAACATGGATGCTTGAAGGGCTAGAAGACATTACAACATTTTTTAACATTGGCTCCACGCTTAAATCTCTCACCTCATAGGAAAAAAAGCAACTTATGATTTGTGTCACACCCTTCCAGCTCATAATAGGTGATATTTATAAAATAGACCATGACAAAGTCCTTCGACATTATGTAATGAAACACTTTGAGGTACTTCAAGAAGTTTATGAGGGTATTACTAGAGTTTAATATGCTACAAAAGCTACCACATGAAAGGTTTGCTAGCTAGAATATGGTGGCCAATTGTATTCCAAGATGTTAAAGCATATGTTAGGCAATGTGGCATTTATCAGTACGTAGGCAAACCTAACCAAAGAAATGTTATTCCTTTATGACCCATCCCTTCTCAAGAACCTTTTGATAAGTGGGTGATTGATTTTTTTGGTTCCATCACTCCAGTGGGACGATGAACAAGTTCTCAATACATTATTATAGCAACTAACTTCCTTACGTGCTAGGTTAAAGCTACACCAATGAAGGATTATACTACTAAAACTGCTACTCAATTCATTTGGGAGAACATAATAGCTCAATTTGAGTATCCCTTGAGTTTCAATAGTGATTGAGGTACCCATTTTTTAAATGAGACAATTTGTATGTTGCTATCTAGGTTCATGATCATGTATCACAAAACAACACCACATCACCCACAAGCCAATGGAAATGTCGAGGCTTTCGATAAGATCCTGGGTACCACTTTAACTAAAATCTACAATGTTGGTCACATTGATTGGGATGATAGGGTATCTACAGTACTATGGGCTTATTGAACCACCTATAAGCACCTAAACAAGAGCATGTCATTTAACTTAGTGTATGGCAAGGAAGTAGTCATGCCAGTGGAGTTTTTGGTGTCATCCCTTTGTATTACATGCATAAGACAACTAGATGAAGAGGCATCCTTGAAAGCACATTTATAAAATTTAATGTAATTAGATGAGACTTGGTTCGTCATTCATTGGAGTCAGGATGTAGATAAACACAAGCAAAAGGCATGGCATGATCGCCATATAAAGAACAAAAAAAATTCTCTAGAAATGAAGATATTTTTATATGACTCTAAGTTCATCCACCACCATGGAAAGCTCTACATCCATTAGGATGACCCATTTATAATACATAGCATTCGACCTATGAGACCATATTGGTTACAAAGGATGGATGGTCATTTCCTTCCTAGGCACTATAATAGAAGTTGGCTTAGGCTATATTTCACTTTAGACTAGTTGAAGTTTTTTTAATCAATAATTCTTATGCCATTAGTTTAGGATTAACCACTTTAAATAAAAGTGTTGTCTTTATTGTGCATCAATTTCCTTTTATATAATTTTATTTTTTAAGTTTTTATTCTTTTCATGGAGGACCATGACATGTTTTAGTGTGGCGTAAGAAGTCAGGTTTTAAAAAAATCACATAAGTTTCTTAAATGCATGAGTTATATGGGTGTGCAAGTTATTAAGGGCATGCAAGGTTATAAGGCACACGAGTCATTTAAGGCATGAAGGTGTAAGATTCCCACCATAAGTTAGAAATTTAAAAGAGATAGTTTTCTCCCACCTCACACAAAGTGTGGGACACAACTATCATCCACTTCAAATAAAGGTGTGAGATAGGACATGCCATGAATGTGATGAGATTAGTTATGGCAAGAAGAGTGCCAATAGTGTGATGGGATAATATCGTTAAGGCATTACTTGTAAAAGGTAAGGATCTAAACATGAAAGCCATTATAAGATCTACATTAAATTCCATGAAGTGATGGGTGACAAAGGGATATTAATGAAGGTAAACCCCCCTTGGAGCTTATAAATAGGCAAGTTAAATGCATTTTACACTTTACTTTGCATTTAACTTTGAATTACCAGAGCTGAGATCAAGCGATTACCAGAGCTGAGATCAAGTGACCACCTAAGCAAAGCAAAGATTTTTTCACATCCTTAGAAATCCACTAAGGTCATTACCAATTTGAGAAGAGATATTCCAACTCTGGTTTGGTGGTAAAATCTCTAGTTTCAAGTGTTACAGGTTATAGGTCTACCATTAAAGGGTACTTAAGCTTAATAAACTAAAGCATTATTATGAAAACATGTATTGCTTTAGAAATATTGGATAGCCACGCATTAACCTTTAGGCTCCTTGAAGGTTAATGTGGCCTAAGAAGAAAGCCAAAAGACTTGAAAAATTACCAATGATCCCTGAAGAGGAAGAGGTGAGCGAAAGAGATTGGGTCCTAATTAATGAAGAGACACCAGAATAAAAAGCGTAGTGCCTAAAATAATAAGTACATAGCATAGAAGGAGAAGATAAACAATGCGTAGAATAAGATAAAGAAATAATGGTGTGGAAAGCAAAGCAAGTGTAGACATCTATAGCACAAAAATCCCAAGCATTCTTTCCCCCATCTCTATTAATAGAAGAGGTACAGTACCCAGATTAAGTATTTCACAAAGAGAATTGGGTCTCCAAGGTCTCAACTTATACTATTTTTTATTACAACCATTGCCAACTTGGGAATGAGGTTGAGCTCTAGAATGATTATCAAGTAGAGACCACCAACACCAATAACCAACTAGTGTATGACCTCACCATCTTCAACCAATTGGACACTACAGGATTGCTCCAATTTTTCAACTTACCCTATTTTGGCAAGCTCATAGAGGTAGTTAAAGTCCTCCTTTCAAGCATCCATGAGGACTACATCTACTTCACTAGGTGTAGTATGAAGATTACCCCAAAAATAATTAGTAAGATCATGAGGCTATAGTTCTTGGGACTAAGTGTAATTGATGACTTGGCCAACATGAGGAGATATAAAAGACTATCATGGTGTTGATGTATCAAAAGCAGGGGAGTGTTATGCACATCAAGAACCTAAAAGATCTTTCCCTTTGAGTTACGACATATATCATCTCGACTAAGATCAGAGGGACTGATTGATGGAAAGAGATGGACATGATGTACCTCTACATCACTCATCAAGTCTCATAAGGGATGAAGTACAACTAGGTCATGTACTTCACCCAGAAGATTGTTGAAGATGTGGAGAGGGATCATCAAGAGCCAAAGTATAGGTTTCCATGGGGTGATCCTCCTTTTATTGTTTTTTTATGAAATTAGGGTACTAGATTATAGTTTTGGAGCACTAAAGTAGGTGTACCCCCCAACACATAGGTTTCATACTGAGCACTATAAGGTATTCACTTGCCCTGGACACATCACCCCATCTTACAAGATTAAGATAAGGTATTGGTTTGATGGGATGAAGGTGACATTTGGGGATGAGTGGCATATACCCAAGGATCTACCCCCTTTGGTTATATAATAGGCATAGTTTTTTATAAAGCAACACTTCTCCCTCACATGGATCTAAATGAATCCATCTGGAGATATTTTAGCATGGCTTAAGCTAGCTTATGCCTTTTTTATGCAGTAATTCATAGAATTCATCAATTAGATATATGATGTGTAGCCCATCAATTTGAAAGCTGAGAGGATGGATGCACAGATTCACACTCTCTAAAATTTATATGTGTATCCAAGCAAGAAGGCTTACATGGAGAGGATGGAGATAGGCTTGACTGACATCTAGTTCAAGCAGACTTAGGTCAGGGAGCAAATTCATAATTTGTTTTACATGCTTCACCCTGTAAGAACCCATAGGGTGGAAACCCTAAGTAAAAACTCCCTCTAGCACCACCTTTGAAGAAGAAGAAATGATTAGATGTGGGCGCAAGTACAAGTGGGCAACGAGGCCCCCAAAAACAATAAAAGACTCTAGAGGTGTAGCCCTCCAAACCTGCATCTTCCCATACCTCTATACCACCTCTACCTCCACCTCATCTATCTCCATCCACTCCCCATACTTCTCCATCTCCTCCCCACACTTCTATATCCCCTTCACACTCTAAGCCTCTGCACACTTCAATTTCTCAACCTTCATCTCCACAGCCCATTCCCCCTCTTTCTCCACCACCTTTTCCACCTCCACCTCCACCTTCTCGACCCCCACCTTCTACACCTCCACCATCTCCGCCAAGTAATACTGGAAGAGCTTCCCACCAATAAAACCCAAGGTAAGCACCCCAACTAGACTTTCTTGAGGTGTAGGTTCATCTTTCAGGTTTGAATTTTGAGAGAACTCCCTCCCTGATGTAGGAGGAGAACATCACCTCTGATGAATCCTTGCTTAATGTTGGATCACCATATAATAAGGGGGATGATGAAGATGAAAGTAAGACGGCCACAAATAGCCATGAAGAGGTTGAGATTAAATGAGACCCTAATAAGTGAAAGGGGATGATCGATACTTCTAAGGGGCATGATGAAGGTGTAATTGATAATACACATGAACATTATCAGTTTGACATATAGTAAAATATGCTCTATCTTTAGCCACGCTTCATCCCTAAGGAGGAAAATCTCAAAATGATGAAGCAAGTGTCCTTCTTAATTGGCATGTATAATGAGGAGTGTAAGTTTGAACTCCCATAGGATAACCTTTCTTTGCACCCAGATGCTCCAGTGCTGCCAAAACCACTATGGGTAGATCCCCAAAAGGTCTCCCCTCTTTTAGCAAGCACTAGATTTTTTAAGTTGAGTATGGAAATAACATGCCAAAATATTTTGTCAAATTCTAATGCACACAGCTAAATGGAAACATGCCAAAGTTATAGGCATGTCCAATAAAGAAGTTGTAGAGAAGAGAGTACTCATTGAGGAAGTTGCCACATTAAAACAAAAGCTCCAAGAGGCCACAAAGGCAAAAGAAAGGGTCTTAATCCTTTAAAAAATAATTTTGAAGGAAGATCCAATGCTATTAAATGGCGTAGCCCTTAATGGGGATACCATAGGAAAGTTGGAGACCCTGGTGGACCTACTACTCAAAAAATTCAAGGAGTGACCCACATCGAGAGATGAGGGATTAGAATTGATTGAATAGTTCACCATGACCATTGATGTTTGTAACCGTATTACAGAGAGAGTTGGGGAATTTATCCCCATTTTGGATGGTATTTTTTCATAGCTCATGTACCTTAATAAAGTCTTGGAGGCTTGACTCTAATCTAAAGAGGACCTGAGGTAGCACTTGGCTAATGTTGTACTTTTATTAAAAGACCACATCGAGTGTGCCAAAACATTTAGTGATGTATAGATGATGGAGAATGCTATTAATAAACATTGCCAATAGCTAAATACAAGTTTTGTAACCCTTTGAAGACATGTTGATAAAGAGGTCTCTACACTCAAAGATGTTCAGAAGGATGCCATCGTAGCCCTAGATGAATAGGCCAAGAAGACCAAGGAGATTCTGATCCAACCTGAGGAGATAAAAAAATCAATGGAGGCCATAAAAGGAATAACTATGAAGGTTCTCGAGACATTATCCCATTGGGACAATCTGAATAAGGAGCTCAAGTAAAAGGGGCCTAAATTTTTAGAGGATGCTAGTGCAGCTTAGTCTAGGATAGACTGAGAGCATAGTGTGGGGTAATGTTAGCCCCTAAGTTTTGACTAAGAGTTTTCCCATTTTGGTGTGGGACCAGCATGGTGTGGAAAGACTATGGTGCAGGAGTACCATGGTGCATAGCTAATAGGTGAAGAAGTATTGTAGCATAGAACCTACTAGGCATAAAAGGATAATGGCAATGAAGGACTAGCATAAGAGGACCTAGTTAAAGGATACCAAATCATGAGGAAATAAAGAAAATAGGACTCAGAACAGAAGTGAAAGATTAAGGGAGCGCATAGGAAGTAGGAGTAGTTAGAATAATAGTTCAAACAGGACACTCTAACCTTATTGATAGGAGGTCTTGCACTATCCCACAATAAGAGGAACACATGGCATTAAATATCTAGCATAGAAAGAGTGTATAGGGGGCTCAGAGGCTTGAATCTTTAGGAAGAGCTGATTGTTAAGTGCCATGAATCTCAATCTATTGAGAGCTAGTTGGTCACCTATTCATGCCAATAATAATTTTAAACACTTGGTCAGGGTAAAACAAGTACAAATACCCCTATTATAAAGCATTATAAGGATGATAAATGGATGAATTTTGTAGTGTTATGGTGGAAAATATTTAAGCTTAATATATGATAGATTGTTGTATCAATTTGTGTTACTATTAGTGATGGTAGAGACTGTGTTTAAACTCTTTGTCAAAGAAACTAGATCTTATTTTCATTTCTAAGTGCTTAATGCTAAGTAAGAAGATGACTATAATCTTCATGATATTTCTAATCAAATCTAGAACTCATAGGATTGAAGTATCAAGTTTATTATTTTACATAATCTTTGTTTAATTGATGAATATGAACAATTTATCCAAACTATGCTACAAAACCTATAAGAACTAGTCTTTTGTTGCATGCTTCGAGTGAGCACATAAGACCCAAGTCTTGTATGAAAGGGCCAACGTGCTAGCATATTGGGTTAGACTTTAGTGCTAGAGCTAAATTTAACTAAAATAATCCAACATGTTTTATCAAAAATATTAATGTCACATCAATTTTTTTGGTTTATATCATGCCATGTAACTAGGATCAAATGGGAGAACACATTTATTTTGATGAAAAAATAAATATATATATGGATTTTTATTTACAAATAGTGCAAATAAATATACATATCAACATACACATACACTGATTCAAACATTTAATTGAATGTTTTATGAACCCAAATTTAATAATAAATAATTGTCATTTAAACAAACAAATAGATGAATGTGAAAACTCATTGTTACAATGCACATTTGAGTGATTTTATATATCTAAATCTGAAGAGATGGACCTAGAAAATAAGAAAATAGAGCATAAGCACAATGGAAAAAATGTGAAAGAAGATATATTATACAAGTTGTTTTTTATAGTGTACATATGAAAATTAGTTATAGTCGTAAACATGAACAAAAGTAAAAAACATTTATTTTGTGAAAAAAAATGAAAACAAGCAAAATTATGCCATGGAGTTTCAAAATACATCAAAATAAAATAACACTATAAAATGAATATAAACCACATATATATGATTTCATCACAAAACCAAATAACATAGAAAATACCACTACTTAGTATATTAACAACTTAGATACACAAAGAACATATAGGTACATGCAAAAGGCCCAACCTATATCCATTTTTAAAAATCATATTTAATCTATAGACAACCCATATCAAAATCTAGGGAAAATGGTATAAACTATAAACAATATCTCTAGTGACCAAAAAAAACTAAAAATCACTTGAACACACCATTAATATGAAGAGAGGAATCAATTTCAACATGAATATGGATCAATATTCATTTAAAAAAAATGAAAAACTTTGGATCAAGACAATAATGACTATAAAAATGTCGTATATCAAAAACATAAACACTAATGATATAAACAACTAATTTGAGAATATAAAGTAGAATTAAGAATTTAATGAATCCATGAAGTTCATTGAGGCCACATTGAGATTAAAAAAGAGACTCCCTAACTTCATGACCTTGAAACAATGAGAAACTATAATGTGTATCACTATAAGTGGGAATGATGATAGTAAAATTAAAGGAGGTTTAAATTCTGATGGACCATATTTTAAGAGATTTTACCATGTCCATGGGAAATTGCAATAATGGAAAGTAACTAGATGCAAGTGAATATAAAGATAAATTAAGAACTCAATAGAACCGTAAAGGCCATAGTGAGGATATGAGTGCAAAAGTAAGAATTCATGACTATGTGACCTCAAAAATATATAACTGAGACACTTGGAAGATCATGGTGTTGATGAATAAATTAAGGCCACAAATTTAAACATAGTTAAAGTTATAGTTATCTAGGTTTTGATAAGTGATTTTTATATGTGTATATTGTCTCCCATCACTAATTCATAGTAAAAAAATAATATTAATTTTATAATATAAAGTGTAATTAAGAATTCAATATATCCTTGAAATTCATTTAGGTTACATTGAGAACAAAGAACTTGAGAAAACAAGAGACTATGAAACTTATCACTTCAAGTGGGATCAATGAAGGTTTGAAGTCTAATAGACCATATTTTATTTTATTTTACCATGTGGTTTTTGGATATGAAACAATGGAAACAAACCAAAAAAAGTGAATATAAAGGAATATTAAGAATTGAGTGGATCCATGGAGGCCATATTGAATATCTCAATGCAAAAGTAAGGCTTCATGACCCTGTGACCTTGTAATTATGAGATTGACACACATGTGTGATCATGATATTTAGACATAAATTATGACCACAAATTTATACATAGCTAAAACTATAATAATATAGTTTTTGAAAAGAATTTTTACACATGTATAACATCACCCACATTAATTCATGGTGGAAAAATATTGGGAAAAGAATTGGATTTGACACATAGTTACTATTTGGATTTAAATTAGATATTTGTTGATTAATCATAGTTAATTCAATTCATTAATCAACCCCATTCTCAATGGTTCTTTTTAATATAAAAAGGTGGAAGGAAATATAGAGAACATTCTTTTAAATTTGGAAATTCAAGTTGAGAAATAATCTTTAAAACATACAGATACCGTAAAATTCACCAAGTTTCACTCCATTTCTTTAAATTATAGGTGTTTGATATAGAAGAAAATAATGGAGGACAACACCATTGAATAGAAAAATAATAAATGAGAGAGAGAGAGAGAGAGAGAGAGAGAGAGAGAGAGAGAGAGAGAGAGAGAGAGAGAGAGAGAGAGAGAGAGAGAGAGAGAGAGAGAGAGAGAGAGAGAGAGAGAGTAAATGTACAGGGATTGAAATTCCCCCTTTTGCATTGTAGAGGTTGAAAGAAAAACAATAAACCAAGATTATCTACAAAGACAAAAAATAAAAACCTACAGAACATAAAGGGTTTATTTTGACCTATGTAGAACATAGATGAAATCGAGAAAAAATAAATAACATGCTCACAGTAAAAATTGCACACTATTTACCTTTGAGACGTAAAAACACGTAGGAAAAAATAAGATTTTGGTCCCTAGCTACTTGCAAACAATAAAAAATAAAACAAATGTCACATTGAGAACAAAATAAACCCTATAACTTTATGACCCTGGGACATCAAGAGATTGCCACATCTAGCACTCTTTCTGGGTGCATAAAATTAAAAGGAAAGGAGGTTTGAAGTCTGATAGATAATATTTTAAGATATTTTATGACATGGTGACAAGATATGCAATAATAGAGAGAGACCAAATGCAAGTGAATATAAATGGAAATTACGAAGCCAATGGATCTAAGTAGGCCACGTGAAGGAATTGAGTGTAAAATAAATATTTGGTGATCCCCTGATTCTAGAACCATAAGATAGAGACATATTAGTGATCACAATCTTCAAGTATATAAAGACCCAAAAATTCACCACGAATCACTACATTTTTAAAGTGAAGGTATCTGATGCAAAAGTAAATAGTGGAGGACAACACCATCAAATATAAAAATAATGAATGAGTAGATCTTGAAATTATTATTTTTATATTTTATGGCTGGAGGGAAAAACAATAAACAAGTAGGTGTTTATATACAATGACTACGAAGACAAAAAACTAAAAACTAAAAACATGCAATTTTTTCCTTTTGCTGCGTAGAACCTAGATGAACTGAAGTTAAAATAATGCATGAAAAGAAAGAACACACTTAAAAAAAACACTATTTTCTTGCAAGACATAGAAACACGTAAAAAAACAAAAAGAATATAGTCCTGAGTTACCTTTAAAAAACAACAACAATAACAATAAACAGAGGCCTCTTCAACCTAGAACACTGAAATTCAATACAAAATTATAGGAAAATAAAATTGTATTGATTACTAGGGAAAAGTTACAAACTACACCCATGGAGAGATGAAAATTGAGAACAATGACAAAGTATGGTGAAATTATCACTTTTGATAGAAAATTCGAATAAACAAAAACCATTGACAAATGAAGGACAATACCATTAAATAAATTAGGTTTGACCTGTAGAGGAGGATGAGCATTAAAGATTTGAACATGTAAAATAAAACTATAACCCTCGAGAAATTTTTTTACCAAGTAGTATCTTTTCACTAGTCAATATATAAAATATTATTTTCTAATAAAAATAATAATAACCAGGTTAAGAAAATATTTAAACCAAACACATGGAATATATAAATATTTATAAAATTTGGAAAAAAAATATATAAATTATAAAAAAGATGTAAAATTAATGATATATTACAAATAATACAATTTGTTGATAACCAAAAAAAATAAATATATAAAATGAAAACTAAATACATACCTTTAATATAATAATAATTTAAAATTAATAAAAATCGCGAAACTAAAATTGTTTATATCCTATTAACAAATATTTAAGAATACTTAATGTGTTTTATAAATCCCTTTATCTTTTAATTATAAATAATATGCATAAATGAAAAATCATTAATATAATAAATAAATAAAAATATATATAATAATTAAATATAATATTTATAATTTATTTTATTGTTATTTATGAGATTAATTTTATTTAAAAATATAAATAAAATTTTAAAAAAATAATATATATATATATATATATATATATAAAATTAAATATCTTTAATTTAATACAAGACCAGAAGAAATTAATAATATATTAAAAAATACAAAAATATTCAAAGAGGGAATCCTCTTAATTTATAATAATTATTAAAATATATACTATAAAAAAAATATCATCTAAGGACCCAATGAAAAAATCCCGGAGGATTTTGCTCGTATCATTTTCGAGCATTAACAGGCATTTATGTTGGGAGAATGAAAGCATTTTGCCGCTGATTTGACATCGCCCCCATATCTCTACTTGCACGTGTTTTGCTAATGGCCATAACCGGTTGTTTTACATCACATATTTCCAATAAAATCAATCAACATAGCGGAAAATTATACGACCACAGATAGGAGGAAGGCCAATCTAGTTTAATTATGGTGTATATGTCCTGGAAATTAAAACGAAGAGTAGAGAACGCTGTTAAAAATAAAAATACTATACTCAAAGCTGGAGCTGGTTTTGGTTTTGGCTTCTAAAGGCATCAAAATACACCTTGCCGTCATCATTGTTGAACCTGTGCCGCGTATCGCAGGGATACCTGTGGATGCAGTCGTTCCACACGTTTGAATGCATCTCGTAAGGATAGCTCTCTCTCATCACTTTCCAAACGGCGCTGTTGCACTTAAACCCCGAACCCAACGCAATCTGCAGAAGGCGGTCACCGGGCTTAAGGCGTCCTTTGGCTTCCATGTACGCCACCTCATACCAGATGCCGCTCACCGAAGTATTCCCGAAACGATGTAGCGCCATGCGCGAGGGCTCCATATCGAACTCGGTCAGCCTCAGGCTGTTGCCTATTCCATTCACCACCCCGCGGCCTCCCGGGTGGATGCAGAAGTGCTCGAACGCAAGCTTGAAGTTCGGATCGTAAGGCTCCAAATTCCTCCTGAAAAGCTTGATGCACAGCGTATTGTAGGCAGTGTAGTAGAGCTGCTCCCTGAGAGGGAGTACCTTGGGGCCCAAGGTGGATAGATTCCTCCTCAAGGCGTTGGCGGCTACTTGGATGAGACGAGGGAGGAGGGAGATGCCGTAGTAGCCATCGCCATCTTCTTTTACCATAACACACTCGTATGCTTCGTCGTCTGCGGCCACGTTTGTCCGGACGACGTGCAGCAGCCTCATTTTGGCCCGCCGGCCCTCCTGGGGTTTGTTGGAGAGAAGCAGAGCGGTGCCGCCCACTCTGAAAAGACAATTGGTAATCATCATGGATTTATCGTTCCCGGGATAGTTAGCATTCTGGCTTATATTCTCGGTGCCCACGACGAGCGCATAGGAGTCCGGATAGAGAGTGAGGAGATCCTTGGCCATGCCGACGCCAATGACGTTTGCGCTGCAGCCCATGCCGGAGACGACGAAGGCCTTGACGCTGTCCTTCATGTGGTAGCGGTTCACGATCCACGAGGCGGGAGAAGGGGCTGGGCTAAATGTGGAGATGGTTACGATCACAATATCGATTTGGTCAGGGTGGAGCTGCGTTTGGGCAAAGAGGCGGTCGAGGAGGGCTGCGAAGCACTCGTACATCTCCACCCGGGCCTCCTCCAGCGTCGCCTCCGCCCGACCGTCGAAGAGGAAGCGGCAACCGCTAGTCTCCTCCCCCAACCCGGATCGCAGGAACACCCTCCACTGCAGCTCCAGATTGTCCGCCACTTGCGGCTGGTATTCCATGGCAAAGTAAATGCTCGTCTCCGCGTTCATCTTTCGATCGTCGGGCGCTCTGTAGCAGCTGTAATCCACCAGGTAACATTCGCTCCGTCTCCGCGTCAACACCCATGTGACCACCGCACAAGCTATGGCAACACCCTCCGCGGCAGTCGAAGGATCCACCACACAAACATAATAGGCTCCCACTAGCAACACACACAGAAAGCCGATGAAGGACGCACTAGTCATGGCAATCGTCTCTAAATCGGGTGACGAGGAACCGGCTAACAGCAGCTTAGTAGTTATAATATTGCAGCCAACAACCCTAGTTGAATATAATGGCGACGTCTGTGAATACCGTTTTGTCATATACGGTAAAGGCATATCTATCATTTTCGAGAGTGCAACCGCAGTTTTATTGTGACGTTGAGTTTCACTAGCTATTCGGAGAAAAGAAAAGTAGAAAGCTCTTATAGTCAATATAGTTACGTTCTGAAGGGTTATTGGTTTAATTGGTGAAGTTGTTTGGCTCACCAAAAATTTATAGAGATCAATTTTTATTGTTAACAAAATTTGACACATGAAAATGTTCTTTAATTTTTAATTCTTAACTTAAAATCACGACATAAAAAAATTACAAAACATATTGACATTATACATTGTCTAAGTGTCCTTAAAAAAGTGTACACATAAATAAATTTAGTACTAATAATTATTCTTAAAAACACAAATTATATAAATTTATTGCTATGTTATTTTTAAAGGTAAAAAATACATAAATTCACGAAATACATACATAAATGAAATCTATTTTATTATAAAGATATTTATTTTATAAAACTTTTTCTTACATGGATCATTTATTATGTTTAGAAAGAATTTGTATTTATAATGGTCTCTCTAAATATGAAATGTGTGTTTTATTTAATATAATAATATTAATTTCTTAGAATCAAATAATGTAAGGGTCGTTAATTATATTCATTAAAAGGGTAGTCTTTAACTCTTAACTTAAGATCACCATGTAAAATATATATATACTTAAATGCGCTAACATTATATATAAATAAATTTACTACTAGCAATTATTCCTAAAGACACAAATTAGATAAATTTATTGCTATATTATTCATAAAGGTACAAAATACATAAATTTCACAAAATACTTGCGGAGATGAAATATAATTTGTTATAGAGGTATTTTTTTTATAAAACTTTTTCCTATATAGATCATTTATTATGTTTAGAAAGAATATGTATTTATAATGGTCTTTCTAAATATGAAATGTGGATTTTTTTAATATAATAATTTTAATTTCTTAGAATCAAATAATGTAAAGGTTATGTTTAGAAAGAATATGTATTTATAATGGTCTTTCTAAATATGAAATGTGTGTTTTTTTAATATAATAATATTAATTTCTTAGAATCAAATAATGTGAAGGTTTTTTTAATAAGAAAAAGGTAATGATTAGATGGTTTTGATATTATGAGATATAATATTGTATAATTTTTTTTTTTGGGGGGAGAATTTGAATTTAAATATATTTATTTTAAAAATGTATAAAAATATCTATTGAAAAAGTCAATAAATATAATATGTTTTAATTAAATGTATATGTCAAATGAGAGTTATAGATGTTAACATAAATTATACAAAACTCTTAATGTGTTTATTAAATAAATAACATTCCAATACATAATGTAATAAAAACATACATTATCTTCAAATTAAGAGTATTAAACCTCCTTTATTATTAATATATTATGTTAATTATCTCTCACATTTTATAAAATTTTGATTAATTTAATACATTAAAATTAATATATAAATATTATAATAATTTAAATAATATATTAATAATCTTATTATTATAAATTGAATAATTAATAATAAATTAAACTAATAAAAATAATATAAACATATCAATTGAATTTTCATGTTCTTTTACCTTTTTTTCATTTTATATTTTAGTATCAATGTTATTGAATTTTACATTATTATTTGTTTCATTATTTCTCTCCATTTTAAGAGTTTTCTCAAAAACTTTTTTATATATTCTTTTTTATTTATAATGTTACATGTTAAATTTATATGTGAAATTATAAATATTATATTATTAACTCTAGCATATGCTCCTTTTATATTTCTAATACCTTCATTTTATAAATTATTGTTATCACTCTGGAGTACACCTTACTTGAAGATGTACAAGCACACCTTCTCTCCAGTCGATACAATGAGAACTTCTCAGAGTGTGAGTAACTCTATGTTAAGAAGAACCTCTAGAGATAAATTAAATTTAATCTATTGTGATTTTTTATTGTGATTTTGGGGTGAAAAGGGGAAGAGGAAACTTAAAATGAATTATAATTAAAAGGGGGTGATACGCCTAAATTATCTAAATCCTCTGAAGTTACTAAAATCAATGCACACATACAATCAATGAAATTTATATTTTTGTCCTTAAATAAAAATGTTTCAGATGAAGGGTTGAAACCCTTTTCAAATGAACTACAAAAGGGTGAGATAGAGAGAGATAGGTGAGGAAGGGACCTATAAAAAGGAGATAAATCTCACTTCTACACTAATGCACAATCAAATACACACTATTCTTCTGTTAAAACTCAGATACTAAACAAAAACTCCTTTACTGATAAATGGTCCATCTTACAATTTTTTTCTTAAAAATTCAGGAATCTCTTTAATAATGGATTGATTAAGCCGATATATAAGTTTCAAACCCTAAAACAACCCTAAATAGAGTTCAAAATGGGGAGGGTTAGTCTTGGATGAGTCAACTCAAGACTCACCTTTTACAATGTTTAAAATATTTAATAAAACCTTTTCTTTTCACAAAACTTACATACTTTTCCCAATCTTGGTGTAGGAATTTAGTGGTGGGGCCAAGTTTGAGTCAAAAATTTGATCATGCATGATGCTACACCAATTTTCCAACATAAAATCCACATGAAGCTGAGTTAGAAGTGTTTAAAAAGGATTTGATTAACAAGATAAACAAGAGTGCATGCATGACTTGTCAACTAGTCAACCAAAGTACAAGACTAGCCAACTCTAACTCACTCTAGTTTGCATGAAAGGGGCATTAAAAATTGAAGTATGCATGAAATTCAATGTTAAGATTAGATATGTAGTGTTAAAACTCCATGTTGTTCTTGATCTCTTTTGCATTGAAAGCATGCAATTGCTTTGATCATGAGATCAACCATCCAAAATCATTGCAAATCTCCTCGAGCCCCTCACGCATTCAAGTCTCCCTTTTGGAAGTGAAAGAGTCATCCCTGAGGGTAGCTATATGTCTTTATTTTTTGCATGTTTGTACTCTACCTGGATGCATCTAATTGAGCTTGGTTCAATTTGCATGTTCCATATGTAGCTTGTAGACCACATCATCAAATTCAAAATTATAAGTCCTTGTTATATTTGCTTATTGGCTATTAAAATCCACTAGGACCCTTTGAAAACTTGGTCCTTTCTCGCCTATTGATCTACTTGAGCTTGGACTCCTGTGAACCATCGATCTCCAATAATGAGATCTTGACAAGTGTCAAGCTCATGGAAATCTTGATGAACCCTTTGAAAACTTGACCAAATGCAAAAAACTACTTGCAGGGGTTCAAAATTGACATTTGCAGGCTCATCATTAGATATTTGAATCCCAACAACTATTTTTTGAGGCTAAAGTTGACATTCATGCAACTGTCATCAATTCCTTTGGGTCATTTCTTATGAATTTTTCTCTCGAAAGAATTCATTTGGAATTTTTGCTCAAAGGAATTAATTTAGACTTTTTTCCTGAAATAATTCATTCAAAATTTTTCATTTTCCTCAGACTTTTTGCTTTCCTCAAACTTTTTGTGAGTGCCTTTCGGAAGGGAAAGTGGACCTTTGGGTTTTAGAAATGGTCTTTTAGAAGTTTTGAAGTTGCCCTTTCAGGTTTTTGAAAATGGACCATTTTGTTGAGAACAACCCTTAAGAACTTTGAAAAGTCCCCTCTATCTTTGTGAAAATGATCCTTTAAAAACTTGTAAATGTATCGTTTGTTGAAAATAAACCCTTTGTCTATCTTGAAAAGTACCTTCAAATTTTGGAAAATGAACCGTTCGAAGATTTTCTTTGAAATTTTTTCTCGAAGATAATTTTTTTGGACTTTTTCCAAGTGCCCTTTCCAAATGAAAAGTACCCTTTGGATTTTTTGAAATGAACCATCTGAACTTTGTTTGGTCCACTTCATCTTTTGAAAATTCCTTTTTCAAAGGGAAGGGACCCTTTGGGTTCTTGAAAGTGGCCTTTTTTGCTGAGAAAAGTGCCTTTCAGCTTTCTTGAAAATGCCCTTTGGCTTTCTTGAAAAGGACCTTCCCGAAAGGAACGTACCCTTCAAATTTTTTGAAAAGAACCTTTCGGCTTTGGAATGGTCTTTCAAAAAAATGCCTTGGATCTTTTGGAAAGGACAATTTGTATGAAAAGTTCCCTTTGAAACCTTTGAATCAGGTCACTTTGCTTGCAAGATATCCTTTGGGATTTTCACTAAGAAAAGTACCTTCAAGGAAATTGAAAGTACCTTTCAAAAATTTGTTTCAGACAAAATGTCTGAAATAATTCTTGGCACTTTAAATAAACACTTAGTCAAATTAAGTAACTTGCCTTGAAAAGCCTAGCCCAAAAATATCCTTGTCCATCGGGTTTTCTACTCTTTACTTACTTTAGTATTCTTTGGTGAAGTAACTGATATGATAAAACTTGAATATTATCTTTTGTGAAAGCTCAAAGTATATCTTCTATTTGTGAAAACCCAAAGTCTTCTACTTGTCCCTTTTGAACCGCTCTAAAAAACATAAATACCATCCTACAAAGAACAAGATAAGTGAAAGCAAAAACCCTAAATCACCTAAACAGAGGTCCTGTTAAACATGTGTTCTTTAATAAATCTTCAGGGATAAATAACTAACTCACAAAGTAAACTGACATGATTTAATGACTTTTGAAAACACTTTTGATGCTTTTACCCCCATTTTTGGCATTTTTACCCAAATTTACACTTTTAGACTATAATTGACAAGTTACAAGGGGAAATTGACCATTCTAAGAAAAGTTTAGAATAATAGGGATAGTAATTTGGCCTTGACAAGCCAAATTACTAACAATTTTGGTGAATTTTGGGGGTGGACCAGCCTGTTGGTCAGAAGAACTTAGAATTCTTGTAAAGATAGACCAAAACAAACACTAAAATTGGGAAAGCTTACAGACCAATACTTAATAAGAGAAACTATCTCAACAACAACATGTGCACATGTGCACTTAGAAGAAAGGACAACAACAATTATTGAAAGAGAAAACAACTACTATTGAAAAAATGTGCTAAAAATCACTTAGAAGAATGAAATTATGACTATGTACAAAGGAGTGACTCTCCTAATAGCATTATTTAAGAAACATCTCATTCACATGAATGGAAAGTTCTTCTCCACTCAATCTAGATACTTTGAAAAGCATTGTTGTTGTTACAATCAGCAATAATGTAAGGTCCACTCCAAAGGCTATCAAATTTGGAGTGCTTACCTAGCTTTGCACATTATTCATCACATTTAAGAACTGTCTCCTTACTGAAATATTTTTGATGAAGCTCTATTGTCAAATGTCTTCTTTAATTAATGTTGATTTGGCCATATGGTATGCATAGAATCATCTCTTATCTCCTCCAATTCTCTCAATTCATTCATTCTTACCTCCATTGCATCACTTTCTAGAAGCTCTAGCTCGTGTGTAAGCTCCAAACCTGGAAGCTCCAATGAGATAGACAGCCTTGATTCTCTTCCATAAATTAGGTGATAAGGTGAATGACCAATGGATTTCTTAAGGGTGATCCTATCAGCCCATAAATTAGTCTTCAAATTTATATGCCCAAATCTCTGATTATCCTTCATTGTTCTTTTCATGATCTAAATCAGGTTCTTGTTAGTAGACTCAACTAGTCCATTACCCTATGGATAGTAACTGGATGAAAATGTCAAATAAATATTATTTTCAAGAGCTCATTCACATACATTTGTATTGCTAAATGCCAAAGCATTATCTGATATGATACTAGATGGTGCTCTGAAATGAGTGACTAGGCTCTCATAGAACTCAAGCACAGAGTTCTCCTTTGCATCTTTCAAAGGCACTGCTTCCACCCACCTATTAAAATAATATGTAGCTATCAAAAACCACTTATGACTAGTAATATATGAAGGATGAATCATTCCAATTAAATCTAAACCCCATTGCATGAAAGGTTGCTCAACTTGAATTGGCTTTAGTGACATAGAAACTAGTCTCTATTTTCCTATAAACATTGCATAGTTTGTACATTTACTAACCCATGCATGTGCATCTATGAATAAATTAGTCTAAAAATAATCATCTCTAATAATTTTTTTGGATTTGTGGTCTTGGATGCAAAATGACCTCTAGAAGGACTATCATGAATTGCTCAAAAAGCTTGTCAGATTGGCTAGTTTCAACACACCTTAAAAGTATACCTCCAATATATTTTTAGAAAATCACTCCATCAATAAAAATGTATGGTATTGATTACATCCTAAAGTGTCTTCTTTGTGATGCATTCAAACCCCTTGGACTTTATCCAGTTTGAAGAAATCTGGCAATGTTTTGTGTCCAGCTTGAAGAAGGTGTATTTTTAGCTTTTTGTTGAGTGTCTTGAATTATCAAAAAAAATTATTTTTCTTATTTTATATATTTCTTAATATTCTCACATAATCCTTTACCTAAAACTAGATTTTTAATTTTGACTTCAATGTCATATTCCATGCATTTAGTGACCCATCCAGCTCTCTATTCCCTGAAGTCTCTATTGAGAATGAAGTCCTTCACACTTGGATGAGCAACCATGAGTATAAACTTATTATTTGAAACCAAACGCATAATTTTTTTCAGACCTCTTATAATAGAGATAACATGATTTTATACAAAATAATATCTCCCTTCATAACCTTTTTAAGCTTGACTAAAAAAAGCAATGGGCTGTTCCAAACCTTCATCATTATGTTGTATAAGCATGGCTGAAATAGTACTAGAAGTAGAGAAAGCATACAAGAATACATCCTTACTAAAATCTAGATTAAGAAAAGTAGGATCTTAGCTAATTTATTTCTTGATAGCTTCAATAATTATTTTACCTTCTTTACTCCAAGTGAACTCTTGGTGTTTCTTAAGCATTTGAATAAGTGGCTTTACTAGTTCTGCAAAACTAGGTATGAATCTTCTGATAAAGTTTATCTTACCCAAGAAGCTCTAGAATCCTTTTTTGTGTTTAGGAAATGATAGATCAATATTTCCTCTATTCTTTTTGGATCAATGGAAAGACAAACTTTGGACACCACATGCCCAAGAAGTCTCCCCTCATGCACTGAAAAAATGCATTTCTTTAGATTCCATGAAACTCCAAATTCTCTAAATCTATAAGAAAACAACTCTCAAATGTGTTAGATGATCATTAGGATTCTTTGAAAATACTATAATTTCATCAAGATATACTAAAACCATCTCACTCAAGATACCATGAAAATCAACATCCATTTCCCTTTGAAAGGTAGCTCCAAAATTAGAGAGTCCAAAAAGCATTTTTTTGTAAGCAAAGGTACCCCATTTAGTGGTGAAAGTTTTTTTATACTAATATTGTTCTTTCATCAATATCTGGTTATATCTTGAGTACCCATCTAATAAGGAAAACCTATTTGAACCTGAAACTCTCTACAAGATTTGATCCTTGGAAGGAAGTAGATAGTGATATTTCAATGATACTCTATTCAAATCTATGAAATCAACACAAACTCTTATCTCTCCATTATTTTTTATTACTGTAACAAGGTTTGCAACACATTTTGAATGTTCAATAGAAAAAACAATACATGATTCAATTAGCTTTATAAGCTCCTTTCTCATAAGAATCTCAACCTTGGGGTTGATTGGTATTTGCTTTTATCTTATCAGTTTTGCATCTTGTTCCAATTCAATAGTATGTTGTGCTAATCTGGGGTCAAAACCTTTCAAATCATGGTATTCCCAAGAAAAAACATCCATGAAATCTTGACATAATGAAATAAAATCTACTCTCTCAGAATCAGTATTCACTTTACCCAGCTTAAGTTGCCTACCTTCAGTTATGTTAATTGGCTCATAATGTTATTTTTTTGGAAGAAATACTCACTTTGTCTTTCCTTAGCTAATCATATTCATTGAAAATTCTCTCTAAATTCACCAAAAATTTATGCATTTTGTTTGATTTTAATTCCACAATTTGATTTCCATATTGATCATGTAATTTATCATGATTTCTTTGGCAAAACTCTACCTCATTATATAGAAAATATGTTATTTGCTTATCAAAATCAAAAAAATTCCAAAGTACATCATTATTTGGGACTAAAGGCCTGCATACCACTTTGATTTAGGTTTGATTTTTATTATCCTTAATCTGATCTAAAATATTAAACTGTGCTCCTATGGCAGTAAGTCTATCTACATGCTAATTTGCTCCTCTAGGAATAGAGCGAATGTCAAATGCAAAGAAATATTCCATGAGATTCCAAAATATATATTTGTATCCCTTCAAAATAAGATTATTTTCTATATTTAAATCTCTAAATTTTTGGACTACCAATTCACTGTCACTTTTCACCTACAAGAGCTTAATATCCCTCTTTCTAGCTCACTGAAGACCATAAATAAGAGCTTCATATTCTACAATATTGGAAGTACAATTGAATTAAAATCTAACAAAAAAATAATACCTTTTATTTTGTGGTGAAACCAACATCCAAACCCACTACCATTCTTTGTTCTAAATCCATCAAAAAATAGATTCCAAACTCCTTCTTGATCTTGTAATGAGCTAGTGAGAGTAGGCAATAAGTCACCTTCTTCATGCATACAGTAAACTCCAAAACCAACATATTCAATACTTTTATATGGGTCATGTCCATGATTATTTATATCTCACTCATCCAAGATAAGATCTGGAATGCCTCCAAGAGGCTTAGAAGGCTCTTGATTAGTGGTGTTATCATATTTTTCTAAAATACTGCAATTCACATTTGATATATTTGGCATATATGGCTCAAGGTGAAATATAGAAATAAGCTCTGATATAATAGTTACTTTGGTTCTATACCTAGTTCTAAAAACCATGTATGACCAATCTGAAGAAAGGTAACCTCCTATTTTAGTAGTGAAATCCCTGGATAAATATAGTGCAAAATATGGAGGTAGATCAACAACAACAACATCCTATAAAATGGTGAAATTGGGACAAGTAGAAAGTATAATTTTTAGATATTTTAACACACCTACAGTGTTGGTAGAAGACCCATCTAATTTCAATACACTTTTCTCATGGGGTTCACACTACAACCCTAACTTATCAGCTATTGATTTGGGCATGATAGAAGTATTAGCTCCACTATCAATCATACAGTTATGAACTAGACAATCTCTAATGATTAAAAAAAAGGTAAAATGGAGGACATTTAATCACCTTAAGAGGTTAAGACTCAACAATTGGATTATAATTAGTTAGGACAACACTTACTCTTTCTTTTTTAGGTGAATTCTTAGAGATAGTGAGCTTTGAAAGCTCCTCTTACAAGTACTCCTTTTATCCAAGAATTAGTAGAGTATCCCACATTGAAATTTATATTTTAGTCTTATTCATATGATCCACAATACTAAGTAGAGAAGTGGTTACCTTTGATTGTAATTTAGGAGCAAAATGTGCTCCCAAATGTTGTGTAAATTGAGAAATATAATGCCCTTTCACATTCTTTTCTTTTGGATCATGAACTTGTTGATTTGAACTTTTTTGAGGTAGCTCATGTGTATATATAATTTGTTGTGGTTGAGAAGAAGAAGGGGCTGCCCTTTTAGGGCCTGAACCTTCTCCAGTTTTTCTTTTCTTGGATCTAGTATGGGCTACAACTGAATTATCAATACTAGGTAAATCTTGACTTTGATTTACAGCCAAGTGCTCAAAAAAATTCTCACCTTCCTAGAAATTGACAAATGTAGTTTTAGTAGGTGCCTTACCACTACCTTCTCCTTTTTGATTTATCACTTTTGTTTTAGTGAATGAAGGAATGTCTCTATAGGGTAGAGAGGCTTCCTTATTCTGAGAAGGTGGCTAGTTTTCAAATGAAGGAAGAGCTGAACTTTGTTGCATGAAAGATTGATGAGAACTCTCACCAGTTGGAACCATTTCCATGTTGTTTGATTGATCACATTGATTATTCCATTGTCCTTCTTGAGAATAACTACTCTGAGTTAGCACAATAGCTCTTGAATTGCTTAGAGCATTTAGATTATACTTCCTTGATTGAGAATTCTACCCTTGACCTTACTGATTGGATTGATAAGATGGCCTATTAGGCTAATAATTATGATTAGTATTCTGATAAGGCTTATATGGTGGAGCTTGTTTCCTCTCAACTGCAACCAAATTATTAGTTTGAGCCTTAAGAAGACTCTCTATTTTCCCAAATCTATTAGTTTGATCACCTTTTATTTGATGGAACTTTGATGACTCTAGAATTGGAGCAATAGTTAGATCAGGAAGATGGATCTCTGGAAAAAGAGACATTAGAGGCCTTGGAGATCTTGCCTACTTAGATAAGGCAATTTTTAGCCTTGATTGCTACTTAAAAAGCTTCAAATAAGGTATTACCTCCCATAGATTGGATCATTATAGCCACATCTGAATTAAGAGCCTTCAAATAGTATAGAAAAACATAGTTGGGTGTAGGCTTGATCTCTGCTGGAATTCTATCCCAAGTCTTCTAGATTCTGTAATTAAAATCCATCATGAATTCATGGTTGAATCTCTTAATTATTGTAAGCTACTCCACAAGTGAAAGATGATCACTTTTATCCTCAAAATGTTTGCACATAATTTTTCCAAATTCATCCCAATTGTTGATTGATGGAGGAGTCAAACTTCTATACCACTGAAGTTCCTTTCCTTTGAAAGAAATTGCCAACAACCTCATTGCTACATTTTCCTATGGCACATGATGCACTGAACAAAGATTAGCAATATGTTGGATTTTCTCCTATAAAATAAGGAAGAGCCTTTAGATTTGAAACTGGAGTATCGTCCCATTGATTGAGATTTATAGGAATTCCACCATTGAATGCAATAAAAGCCTATCTTCTGGAAGAAACCATCTAAGGAATAGGATTTATAATAATATTTGGCTAAACAATATTAGCTTGAACAAGAGGATTTTATACAATAATAGGGGAAACCAAAGGTGTAGGATTTGGATTTGGATGAGAAGATCTCCCTTTTTTTGGCTAGTAAGACAACTTAGAGAAATTTGTTTCTTTCCCTTTTGTAGATGATCTTGTGACAACTCTTGGTGGCATAAAAAAACAAAATTAAAAATAAAATCTAGAAATGAATATAATACTTAGATACATAGATAATAATTAAAAAATGTGAATAAGTTGTCCCATCGGGCATGCCAAAAACTAATATCACTCTAGAGTGCACCCTAATTGAAATTATGTAAAACACACCCTCTCTCCAGATGATACAATTGGATCTTCTCAGAGTGTGGGTGATTCTATACTAAGAAGAACATCTAGAGAGGGTTGGTTCCCTTACTATTTAACTCTAAAAACTAAACTATTTTGATTTTTTGGAATGAAAAGGGAGAAAGAAACTGAAATGGGAAATCCTATCTAAATGGGGGTGATACACCTAAATTATCCAAATCCTCTGAAGTTATTGAAATCAATGCACACATATAATCAATGAAATTTATATTTTTGTCCTTAAACAAAAATGTTTCAGATGAAGGGTTGAAAACCTCTTCAAATGACCTATAAAAGGGTGAGATAGAGAGAGATAGGCGAGGAAGGGACCTGCAAAAAGGATATAAATCTCACTTATACATTGATGCACAATCAAATACACACTATTCTTCTATCAAAACTCAAATACAAAATAAAAACACCTTTATTGATAAATGGTCCAGCTTACACTTTCTTTCTTAAAACTTCAAGAATCTCTTTAATAATGGCTTGATTACGCCAATATATACATTTCAAACCCTAAAATACCCCTAAGTAGAGTTCAAAATGGGGAGGGTTAGTCTTGGTTGACTCAACTCAAGACTCACACCTTTTATAATGTTTAAAATATTTAATAAAACCTTTTCCTTTCACAAAAATTGCATGCTTTTCCCAATATTGGCATAGGGATTTAGTGGTGGGGCCAAGTTTGATTCAAAACTTTCATCATGCATGATGATACACTAATCTCCAAACATAAACTCCACTTGAAGCTGAGTTGGAACTGTTTGAAAAGGCTTTGATTAATAAGATAAACAAGAGTGCATGCATGACTTGTCAACTAGTCAACCAAATTGCAAGACTGGCCAACTCCAACTCACTCTATCTTGCATGAAAAGAGGCTTTGAAAATTGAAGCATGCATGAAATTCCATGTTAAGATTAGATATGTAGCATTGAAATTTCATGTTGTTCTCGAGCTCTTTTGCATTGAAAGCATGTAATGACTTTGATCATGAGTTCAGCCATCCAAAATCATTGTAAATCTCCTCGAGCCCCTCATACATTTGATTCTCCTTTTTGGAACTGAGAGAGCCATGCCTGAGGGGAACTACATGTCTTTGTTTTTTACATGTTCATGTTCCACTAGATGCATATAATCGAGCTTGGTTCACTTTGCATGTTCCACATGTAGGTTGTAGACCATGTCATCGAAGTCAAAAGTAGAAGTCCTCGTTGTCTTTGCTTATTGGCTATCGAAATCCACTAGGACCCTTTGAAAACTTGGCCTTTTCTCACCCATCAATCTACTTGAGCTTGGACTCTCATGAACCATTGATCTTCAATCACGAGATCTTGACAAGTGTCAAGCTCACGACAATCTTGATGAACCCTTTGAAAACTTGATCAAATGCAAACAACTACTTACAGGGGCTCAAACTTAACATTTGTGGGCCCATCATTGGATATTTGAATCCCAATGGCTATTTGCTAAGGCTGAAGTTGACATCCCTGCAACTATCATCAATTCTTTTAGGGCATTTCCTTCAGCTTTTTCTCTTAAAAGAATTCATTCAGACTTTTTTCTCGAAGGAATTCATTCAGACATTTTTCTCGAAAGAATTCATTCAAACTTTTTTGTTTTTCTCAAACTTTTTGTGAGTGCCTTTCAAAAGGGAAAGTGGACCTTTGGGTTTCGGAAATGGTCTTTCAAAATTTTTGAAGATGCCCTTTTGGGTTTTTGAAAATGGACCATTTTTTTGAGAACAACCCTTCGGAACTTTGAAAAGCCCCCTCCAACTTTGTGAAAATGATCCTTCAAAAACTTGTAAATGTACCGTTTACTGAAAATAAACCCTTCGACTATCTTGAAAAGTAATTTTAGATTTTGGAAAATGAGTTGTTCAGAGAATTTCTTCAAATTTTTTTCTCAAAGATAATTTTTTCAGACTTTTTCCAAGTGCCCTTTTCGAAGGGAAAGTACCCTTCGGATTTTTTGAAATGAACCATCAAAACTTTGTTTAGTCTACTTCATCTTTTTAAAATTCCTTTTTCGAAGGGAAGGGACCCTTCAGGGTCTTGAAAGTGGCCTTTTTTGCCGAGAAAAGTGCCTTTTGGCTTTTTTGAAAATGCCCTTCGGCTTTCTTGAAAAGGACCTTCCCAAAAGAAAATTACCCTTCAGAGTTTTTGAAAAGAAACTTCTAGCTTTGGAATGGTCTTTCAAAAAAATTCCTTGGATCCTTTAGGAAGGACACTTTGCACGAAAAGTGCCATTCAGAACCTTTGAATTGGGTTACTTTACGTGCAAGATATCCTTTGGGATTTTCATCGAGAAAAGTACCTTCAAGGAAATTGAAAAGTACCTTTTGGAAATTTATTTTGGACAAAATGTTTGAAACAATTCCTGACACTTTGAACAAACACTTAGTCAAATGAAGTAACTTGCCCTGGAAAGCCCAGCGCAAAAATATCCTTGTCCATCGGGTTTTCTACTCCTTACTTACTTCGGGATTCTTTGGTGAAGTAATTTATATGACTAAACCCAAAGTATATCTTCTGTGAAAGCCTGAAGTATATCTTCTATTTGTGAAAACTCAAAGTCTTTTGCTTGTTCCTTTTGAACTGCTCTGAGCAACATAAATACCTTCCTGCAAAGAACAAGACAAGTGAAAGAAAAAGACCCTAAATCAACTAAACAGAGGACTATTAAACATGGGTTATTTAAGGAATCTTCAAGGATAAATAACTGACTCACAAGGTAAATTGGCATGATTTAATGACTTTTGAAAACACTTTTGATGCCTTTACCCCCATTTTTGGCGTATTTTGACCCAAATTTGCACTTTTAGAGTATAATTGACTAGTTACAAAGGGAAATTGACCATTTTGGGGAAAGTTTCGAATAATAGGGGTAGTAATTTAGCTTTGACATGCCAAATTACTAACAATTATACTTAAGTATAAATAATCTTCTATTTCGTTGTGTCCATTATGTTGAAATTTTTTCAGTACTACACAATAAAAAGTTAATATTAACATTGTTCTAATGAAAACATATTAACTCATGTAATGGGAGTTTTAAGATTTTTCTTACTCACATAAAATAAGAATTTAAAAAAAACCTATGTAAATAGATTAAAAAGGATCAATGTAATTGAGTACGCAATACAATTTTGATATATACAACTTAGTTTGTATAGTTAGACCAACACTAATAATTAAAATTCTAAGTATAAAGTAGTATATTCATCACCAGTTTATAAAAGCTAGTATGATGTGGGAGATATAGTCATTTAAAACTACACAAGCATCAAACAAGAAAGTGTGATAAATTTTATTAAACTATATAATATGAGGTTAGCAAAAGTACTACATATGAAATGTTTTTATCGTGTAATGTACAAAAAAATATTTTTTATTGGTTAAAAAATGAGATTAAGTAATTTGAACTTTAAAAGAGTATATCGTTAAGATCCAACTTTAAAATACAATGAAGACATATATCCAATTTGAAGTAGTAAAGTATATTTCTAATGAGAATTGAATGTGTTTTTTTTAAGAATATAAAACTATAAAAGAAAATAGGGAAAGATTGAATAAGTGAACATATGTATACTACCAAAAAAATCAACTATTACATTAATAGAAGGGAAATTTTCGTTATACCATTATCCCATTGACATACATTTCTACCAATTAATATAATTTTTTTTTAATAATCATAAAAATAATTTTAAAATATATTAAATAAATATACTTTAAATAGAGTGAAAAGTCCAAAGAAATTTAAAAAGTAAACATATTTACTCTACTAATAAATTAAACATTATAAATAAAATTCATGATACTAATTAATGTTTATTATTATCTTTTGATATCTTCTTTCGATAAAAAAAAATCCCAACTTATTCTTTGTTTAGATTATATTTTTTATTTTTATATTTCATAGGATGTCTGCAGACTAGCGAACTGTGTAGCTTAAATACTAATGACCAAATTAATGTGAGTTTAAGACATTGATAACAAACGACAAAACTATCAAATTCCAACTTTGACAACACACAAGGGTTAGATGGGAAGCAAATTTGGACAAAACATGATATGGGGCTAGCCTAGTGGGGACGCACTTGGCAATGTTGACGTTCATTGAAAACCGGATATTAGATGGCTGTGCCCTCTTTACTAAAATGGATATTATAGTTATATTTTAATTAACATTGGTTTCGAAAAAAAAAAAAAGCATACATCTCAAAAATAAATTCCATAAAAAGTTATTCTCCAATGACTTTTTTTTAAGTTTATGCATTTTTGTTAAGGGGACCTACAAAGATCTTAATAAAATAAAAAAACGTAAGAATAAATTTTGTTTTTATACTCTTAAAAAAAAAATTATTGCAAATGGCTGGTCACGGATGCGGCTCTGTGTGATGTTCGTGCAGTGGAGGAGAAACGAAATGGTGCTGACCTCAGCAACAACAGACAAACTACCCCTACCCCTACCCCTTCACCTTCACCTTCCATTGCTATCTTATAGCGTGGATTTCTAAAACTATTTTTCTTCCCTTCTCTTCTCCGGGCAAGGGTGTCTTTGTGGATGCGTTAATAGTCGCGGCTAAAACATAGCCTCTCTCCCTTTGCCACTTACCTTGTCAGTCCATGCAAGAGTCAACTAGTCCCTACGTCCTCCCACTAATCCGCCTCCTTTTACTCTAGTCCCTATGCTACCTGCTTAGGTAGGCATAGACCTTTCTTTTGCTGGCATGGCTCCTCTGTTTGACTCGCCCCCCAACCATTTGCAATCCTCTGTTGCTCATTCTATTTCACTCGACAAGGAGTCTAATCTTCGATGTTTTTTCTCTAGTTGCATTAATGTGGAGGACCCCTTCCACGAGTGCTCTGACTTCTGCAAATCCAAATTACTCTCCAATGCAAATGGACGCCCTCCCTCGATGGTACATGTGCAAGCAAGGATCAAGATACCCCCTTCTCCTATCTCCGTCTTTGAATATGTGTCTTACATGTTAGATGACATCCCTATGTCCTTTGTGGAGGACATTCCAGAGGTGGAAATTTTAGATCAGTCCGTATAGAATATGGTCTTAGATGTTGGTAGCAGGTGTTTATTCAACAAATGTGTTGGTTCCCCTATATCCTTCCCTGATCTTGAGCTTTGGGTTGCCTCTATTTGGAGCTTTGTGGATACTCCTTCCTTCAAGTTTCTCAGAGATGGTTTCTTTTAGGGAATATTCTGCTACATGGTTGATCGTGATTTTGTGTGGTCTTTAGGTTCTTGGTTCTTCGACCATTTCAGGGTTTTCTCCACCCCTAATCCCCCTTCTTTGACCCTGAAGTGGGGAAGATTGTAGTTGTGTGCCTTTAGTTGAGGCTCTACAATATTCCACCCATCTTATGGAAGAAAGACCACATTAAATAGTTGGTTAAACAGGGTGTATCCTTTGTGAGATTGGATGAAAACTCAATGGATAAGAGGTTCATGAGAGCTTGTGCCATTGTTGACCTCTCCAAACCTTTTTGTCACTCAGTCAAGCTTTGCTCTCCAGTTGGTTCATGGCTTTAATATGTCAACTTTGAAGGGATTCTTTTTAGATGCTTCTGTTGTAACCTTAACGAGCACTGTGCCATTGGATGTTCTTCTATGTTTTCCAAAGCTTCGATGTTTCACCTTAGGCTGGTGTGGAGAAAAAAAGAAGGTGCTTCGAATCATGATTTTATATGGTGAACCCATGGTGTTTTCTATTGGTCTTCTGGGCCCCTTCCAACTCCCTCTCAGTGTTCCTCTCCCTCCAAGGAAACTCTCTTAAGGATGAGCCCTAATTTGATAGAAGCCCCCACACCTACCCCATTTATTTTGGAGGATACCTCCCCTGCGCATTCTCCTTTACCTAAATGCAAAGCTCCTTTGGTATCCATGGCAAATAAGAAAGGGAGAACGGAGGCAAAGAGGCTCT
Organism: Torreya grandis; assembly: GCA_037957365.1. Classification (NCBI taxonomy): domain Eukaryota; kingdom Viridiplantae; phylum Streptophyta; class Pinopsida; order Cupressales; family Taxaceae; genus Torreya; species Torreya grandis. The sequence continues at coordinate 2,883,286 of JARHVA010001815.1, forward strand.
GATTAGATGTTGCTGATTTGGTTTTTAATAAATCACAAAAAAGACAATGGATGGCTTTCTCTCTCAGAAAGGAAGAAGAATCTCGAACTTCAGGGAATTATTCAATCTCTTGATTGGCACCTGATGGAGGGAAGCCATTTTCAGTCCCCCTATTTTCTATGATTTTCTGCTGATGTTTCGCTGATGACTAGTGGCAATGCTACGAACAAGCTATTGTTTGGCTGAAGGTTGTATTCGTTGCTTTTCAGTGGCTGTAGCCTTGTTGACTCTTGAGTTTTTTGTTGACATTCGGTTTTGTTTCTGGGGTTTGTCATTTGACTTTGTAACAGGTTGTAAGATCCCGTTAAAACTCTCATTTTCACAGATCAAATAAAAAATAATAAGAGTCAATTTAACAAAATGTTTTAGGTTTCTCATCCTTAGACTCTTATTAGAAATGTTGTCTTTCCCATTTTTATTTATTATTGCTACAATATAGATTACACAAATTAAATATTTATTCCTAGAGCATTTATTTATTATGAAATATGTTATTAGCCCTAGAGGGAGTTATAGTATTCGATTTGTTTTAACTGAGAAGTATTTTGTGGGATGTTAGTTAATGAAATGTCCTTGTTCGATAAAAAATAAATGAAATTTTTGAAGGGCAAGGTGTGAGATCTTTAATAAATCGATTTAAAAAAATATTATTTGTTATGTTGTGATTTGAAGAAATATTTGAAATTTTATTGGTTCCCTCTTGTTGTTCAAGGCAAATATTGAATGCAACTAGTAGCGCTGGGAGATTCCAAGCTGTCCAGATCTGCAAGGAAGTTAAATATAAAATTTTTATGATGTGTGAATTTGGGGATGAGTTAAATGCACACAACGAAACTTGGTGATGCCATTCAAAATTGAAATGGAAGCCATTAATGACATTCATTTTAATTTTAAATATAGATGTTATTGTAACTATATGCAAGGAAAATGAGGTTAATATTCTACTGGTGACCGTAAATGGATTGGGTAGTGCAGCGTGCAATGAGATTGTTGGCGACTTCAAATGATCCAATGCAAAAATGATAAAACCTACACTAATCATATGCTTGTGAAATTCATTTTTCCATTCTTGGACAAAATATGAAGAACTTCAAACTACACGGTACTCATAGTGGTTGTGGTCCAAGTACTGTAATTGTTAATTTCTATAACCTAGCAACAGATTAATTCCACAATAAATTCATAGACATAAATCTGATTTATAACGATTAATACAACTGGGTTAATTAACAACTAATAACATCGGAAGCAAAAATAATAATAAGCCAATACAAAAAGACAATAACACAGATATACCTAGGAAACACCAATGCGGGGAAAAACATGCAAATGTTGGATCTTCTCTTTAGCCTAACAACAAACTTTTCTTTCGAAAAAATACAATATGTGAGTTTGCTACAACAATCTTCCTTTTTGGAGAGCCTAGCTGCTTTACTTAGCGTGCAAGAAAAAAAAACTTTCCTTGCTTTCTTTGGCTTTTTTTTTTTTACACATAAAGTCACTCTAGGATTTATCTTATCCTTACAAACTCAGAAACATTCTATTTAAAGAATAGAAACTACTATTGCTGAAAATCCAACTCGAATTGTTTTAAAGCATATCTAATCTTGAGTTGCTTTAAAACAATTCCACATTCCACCTTTCGAGCTACAAAAATCAACACTCCCTCTTAGCGAGGAAGGTGTTCTGCACCACACCCAACTTGTCCCTGAAGAATTCAAACTTGCTCTTCATCAAGGCCTTTGTCAGGATATCTGCAATTTGTTCGTCCGTAGGAATGTAATTGAGCTTCACTATCCCCTTCTCCACACAATCTCTGATGAAGTGATACTTGATCTCAATGTGCTTTGACTTGTCATGAAACACTGGATTCTCAGAGAGTTTGATACAACTCTGATTATCACAATAAATGACTGTAGGATCCAGCTCCTAATTAAAGAGCCCAGCTAGAAGTTTTCAAAGCCAAATAGCCTCACATGTAGCCATACTGGCTGCCATATACTCAGCCTCTGCAGAACTCAGTGCAACTGATTTCTGTTTCCTGCTGTACCAAGAGACTGCTCCTGATCCCAAACTAAAACTACACCCTGAAGTGCTCTTTTGATCAGCTGTATTGCCTGCCCAATCTGCATCAGTAAACCCCTTGGCCACAAATCGAGCTTTGAAATTTTCCACACTACCATCTGCAACATGCTTAATCTTATACAGCCATCTCGAGCCCACCATAGACTTATCTTCTGGTCTTGGTACTACCTCCCACACACTGTTCTTCATGATGGAAGAATACTCTTCCACCATGGCATCTCTCCATACTTGGTGCTTGGATGCCTCTTGAAAGTTGGAAGGCTCTACTTCAATTAATTCACTCATAAGTGCCACATAATCTGAATAACATCTGGGAGCCCTTCTTTGTCTGACTGAATCTTGAGGATCGCCTACATATTATTGAGCCTCTCTTAATGTTTGCTCAGCTGCCCTGTTTCTCCTCCTCTCACTAATAGGAATCTGAGGCTGAGGAATTATTTGTTCCTCTATCTGATCATCCTGCTTGTTCTGCTCTCCAGCTTGCATGACTGAAGTTTGAGGAATTTGTGCTACCTCAACTATGGATGTTTGTTCCTCCTCATTCATCAAGTTACTTGACTTCTGAAGAGCCCTCTCTTCCTCAAACTTCACATTTCTGCGAACCACTATTTTCTTGAGAGTAAGAATATAAACCCGATAAGCCTTAGAAGTTTCACTGTACCCAACAAGGATACCCTTCTCTGCAGTAGGTTCCAACTTGGTTCTCTTCTCAATAGGAATGTGACAATACACAAGACATCTAAAGATGCGAATGTGCCCCAAATCTGGTTTCTTACCAGTGAACGCCTCTTCTGGAGTCAATTTGCCCAACACTTTGTGAGGGCTCCTATTCTGCAAATACACAGCTGTGTTGCAAGCTTCTGCCCATAAGAACCAAGGCAGATCCTAATCAGGAAGCATGGCCTTAGCTGCTCCAATGATAGCTCTATTCTTTCGTTCAGCAACCCCATTCTGTTGAGGGTTGTACGGAACTGTCAACTCTTTCTTGATACCTTCCTGAGCACAAAAATCTTTGAAGGCATTCGAGGTATACTTGCCTCCATTATCAGACCTTAGTATCTTGATCTTCTTCCTAGTTTGGTTCTCCACGAGAGCCTTAAACTCTTTGAACCTACTGAAGACCTCATCTTTATTCTTCATGAAATATATCCACGTCTTCCTGGAGAAATCATCAATGAAGGTAACATAATACTCATATCTAGTCAAGGATGTTGTTGACATAGGTCCACACACATCTGAGTGTACAAGATCCAAAATCCCTTCGGATCTAGTGTCACTGTTTGGAAAATTGGTTTTGGCATATTTCCCAAGAGCACATCCCTTGCACACCTCATGTTGTTTTGTCTTCATCTCAGGCAGCCCCGCCACTATTTCCTTAAGAATATTAAGTGCTCCATGGTGAAGGTAGCCATCCTCCTGTGCCACAATTCTCCTATCCCTTTACAGCTACTAACCAACGCATGTGCTGGCTCAAATTGTAACCGAAACAAGCCGCCATGCCTGACACCAATCACTTTTGCAATCTTGGAATCTTTGGGATGAATATAGACTTTTCCCCTCTCAAAGGTCACGATGCAACCCTTGTCTTCCAAGGCAGACACTGAGATTAAATTCTTTGTCATGCCAAGGACATACAACACATCCTCCACCAACAAAGGTTTGCCAAACTCCCTCTGAAACTTGACGGTGCCAATACCAGTTGTATGGTACTTGGCATTATGTCTGAGCTCAATATAGAAATCTAGCTTCTTCTCCTCCAACTTGGTGAAACATTCTTTGACCCCTGTCATGTGGTGAGAAGCCCCACTGTCAATATACCATACTCTGTTGGCAATTGAACTTGAGAGACAGGTAATGAGTGAAAACTCATTCTCAAATTTTGTTGCAAACTCGTCCACCTCTGCTGGAGCAGCAAATTGCTTCTTTTGCTTGTCCTTATTTTTCTTATTCGAACATTGACTGGCATAGTGACCCATCCGATGGCAGCAAAAACATTTAATCTTGCTCAGATCTTTCTTCTTCCCACTCTTGGAAGAAGAACCTTCCGATTGCTCTTTATTGGACTTCTTCTTACCCTTGCTTGCAAGAGCAAGATTTTCTTCATCTTGACCCTTCTTTGTCTGATCTCCTCGATGAGCACCTTCACGGATCTCCTCCTGAACAAAATCATCCCAAAGTCTTTCCCAATCAGGTAGCCGATCTCTGCCAACAACACACTTAACAAACACTTCCCAGTGCTTTGAAAAACCATTCAAGGCTATACGCACCAACTCATCTTCATTCATCATCTCTCCAACAGTAACAAGCTCATCCCTGACCTGTGTCAGCATGGACAAGTAAGAGGTCACATTCTCACCTTTGGACATCTTGGTATTATTCAATTTGTCCTTGAGCATCATCTTACGACTCTGATAGTCACTCTGATAAAGTTTTGTGAGCGTATCCCACATCTCCTTAGTGGTGTCTTTCCCTGATAAATAAGGAATTAAATGATCTCTTACTCCATCCAGGATAATCCTCTGAGCCTTGGCCTCTTTAACTTCATGTGAATCTAAGACAATAGGATCATTTGTTGGTGGAGTCACTTCTGTGCTAGCATAGATCCACAACCTGTTCTCCTTGAGAACAGATGTAATCCGAACCTTCCACTGCAAGAAGTTAGACACACCCTCGAGCTTGTCCTCGTATCAAACGCTGGTTGCCATAGCCACAAAAAGAACTGAGGATGAAAAAACTATTTTTTCTTGAAATGTGCGTTACAAATTTTGGCTTCGTATTCAGAGTTTACAGCTCTGATACCATGTTAATTTCTATAACCTAGCAACAGATTAATTCCATAATAAATTCACAGACATAAATCTGATTTATAATGATTAATATAACTGGGTTAATTAACAACTAATAATAGCAGAAGTAAAAATAACAATAAGACAATACAAAAAGACAATAACACAGATATACCCAGGAAACCCCAATGCGGGGAAAAACCTGCAAATGTTGGATCTTCTCTTCAGCCTAACAACAAACTTTTCTATCGAAAAAATACAATATGTGAGTTTGCTACAACAATCTTCCTTTTTGGAGAGCCTAGCTGCTTTACTTAGCGTGCAAGAAAAAAAAAACTTTCCTTGCTTTCTTTGGCTTTTTTTTTTTACACATAAAATCACTCTAGGATTTATCTTATCCTTACAAACTCAAAAACATTCTATTTAAAGAATAGAAACTACTGTTGCTAAAAATCCAACTCGAATCATTTTAAAGCATATCTAATCTTGAATTGCTTTAAAACAATTCCACATTCCACCTTTCGAGCTACAAAAATCAACAATAATTACTCTCTCCTCCATAAACTCATTTCTTTTGTTTGGGGTTTGCAAAAGTTTTTGTTTAGCAAATGCATAAATTAGGCTAATGTCACATTCAATTTCATTATTTTTTCAATAGTTTTTTAATTTTTGGCTTTGAAGGTTTGAGAATTTTTTTTAATCTTTAATAAATTGATTTAAAAAAATATTATTTGTTATGTTGTGATTTGAAGAAATGTTTGAAATTTTATTGGTTCCCTCTTGTTGTTCAAGGCAAATATTGAATGCAGCTAGTAGCGCTGGGAGATTCCAAGCTGTCCAGATCGAGAAGGAAGTTAAATATAAAATTTTTATGCTGTGTGAATTTGGGGATGAGTTAAATGCACACAGCCAAACTTGGTGATGCCATTCAAAATTGAAATGGAAGTAATTAATGACATTCATTTTAATTTTAAATATAGATGTTAATGTAACTATATGCAAGGAAAATGAGGTTAATATTCTACTGGTGACCGTAAATGGATTGGGTAGTGCAGCGTGCAATGAGATTGTTGGCGACTTCAAATGATCCAATGCAAAAATGATAAAACCTACACTAATCATATGCTTGTGAAATTCATTTTTCCATTCTTGGACAAAATATGAAGAACTTCAAACTACACGGTCCTCATAGTGGTTGTGGTCCAGGTACTGTAATTGTTAATTTATATAACCCAGCAACAAATTAATTCCATAATAAATTCACAGACATAAATTTGATTTATAACGATTAATACAACTGGGTTAATTAACAACTAATAACATCGGAAGCAAAAATAACAATAAGCCAATACAAAAAGACAATAACACAGATATACCTAGGAAACCCCAATGCGGGGAAAAACATGCAAATGTTGGATCTTCTCTTCAGCCTAACAACAAACTTTTCTTTCAAAAAAATATAATATGTGAGTTTGCTACAACAATCTTCCTTTTTGGAGAGCCTAGCTGCTTTACTTAGCATGCAAGAAAAAAAAACTTTCCTTGCTTTCTTTGGCTTTTTTTTTTACACATAAAATCACTCTAGGATTTATCTTATCCTTACAAACTCAGAAACATTCTATTTAAAGAATAGAAACTACTGTTGCTGAAAATCCAACTCAAATTGTTTTAAAACATATCTAATCTTGAGTTGCTTTAAAACAATTCCACATTCCACCTTTTGAGCTACAAAAATCAACACTCCCTCTTAGCGAGGAAGGTGTTCTGCACCACACCCAACTTGTCCCTGAAGAATTCAAACTTGCTCTTCATCAAGGCCTTCGTCAGGATATCTACAATTTGTTCGTCCGTAGGAATGTAATTGAGCTTCACTATCCCCTTCTCCACATAATCTCTGATGAAGTGATACTTGATCTCAATGTGCTTTGACTTGTCATGAAACACTGGATTCTCAGAGAGTTTGATACAACTCTGATTATCACAATAAATGACTGTAGGATCCAGCTCCTAATTAAAGAGCCCAGCTAGAAGTTTTTGAAGCCAGATAGCCTCACATGTAGCCATACTGGCTGTCTTATACTCAGCCTCTGCAGAACTCAGTGCAACTGACTTCTGTTTTCTGCTGTACCAAGAGACTGCTCCTGATCCCAAACTGAAACTACACCCTGAAGTGCTCTTTTGATCAGTTGTATTGCCTACCCAATCTGCATCAGTAAACCCCTTGGCCACAAACCAAGCTTTGAACTTTTCCACACTACCATCAGCAGCATGCTTAATCTTATATAGCCATCTCGAGCCCACCATAGCCTTATCTTCTGGTCTTGGTACTACCTCCCACACACTGTTCTTCATGATGGAAGAATACTCTTCCACCATGGCATCTCTCCATACTTGGTGCTTGGATGCCTCCTGAAAGCTGGAAGGCTCTACTTCAATTAATTCACTCATAAGTGCCACATAATCTGAATTACGTCTGGGAGCCCTTCTTTGTCTGACTGAATCTTGAGGATCGCCTACATATTATTGAGCCTCTCTTAATGTTTGCTCAGCTGCCCTGTTTCTCCTCTGCTCACTAATAGGAATCTGAGGCTGAGGAATTATTTGTTCCTCTATCTGATCATCCTGCTTGTTCTGCTCTCCAGCTTGCATGACTGAAGTTTGAGGAATTTGTGCTACCTCAACTATGGATGTTTGTTCCTCCTCATTCATCAAGTTACTTGACTTGTGAAGAGCCCTCTCTTCCTCAAACTTCACATCTCTGCGAACCACTATTTTCTTGAGAGCAAGAATATAAACCCGATAAGCCTTAGAAGTTTCACTGTACCCAACAAGGATACCCTTATCTGCAGTAGGTTCCAACTTGGTTTTCTTCTCAATAAGAATGTGACAATACACAAGACATCCAAAGATGCGAATGTGCCCCAAATCTGGTTTCTTACCAGTGAACGCCTCTTCTAGAGTCAATTTGCCCAACACTTTGTGAGGGCTCCTATTTTGCAAATACACAACTGTGTTGCAAGCTTCTGCCCATAAGAACCAAGGCAGATCCTGATCAGGAAGCATGGCCTTGGCTGCTCCAATGATAGCTCTATTTTTTCGTTCAGCAACCCCATTCTGTTGAGGGTTGTATGGAACTGTCAACTCTTTCTTGATACCTTCCTGAGCACAAAAATATTTGAAGGCATTCGAGGTATACTCACCTCCATTATCAGACCTTAGTATCTTGATCTTCTTCCCAGTTTGGTTCTCCATGAGAGCCTTAAACTCTTTGAACCTACTGAAGACCTCATCTTTATTCTTCATGAAATATATCCACGTCTTCCTGGAGAAATCATCAATGAAGGTAACATAATACTCATATCCAGTCAAGGATGTTGTTGACATAGGTCCACACACATATGAGTGTACAAGATCCAAAATCCCTTCGGATCTAGTGTCGATGTTTGGAAAATTGGTTTTGGCATATTTCCCAAGAGCACATCCCTTGCACACCTCATGTTGTTTTGTCTTCATCTCAGGCAGCCCCGTCACTATTTCCTTAAGAATATTAAGTGCTCCATGGTGAAGGTGAGCCATCCTCTTGTGTCACAATTCTCCTATCCCTTTACAGCTACTAACCAATGCATGTGCTGGCTCAAATTGTAACCGAAACAAGCCGCCATGCCTGACACCAATCACTTTTGCAATCTTGGAATCTTTGGGATGAATATAGACTTTTCCCCTCTCAAAGGTCACGATGTAACCCTTGTCTTCCAAGGCAGACATTGAGATTAAATTCTTTGTCATGCCAGGGACATACAACACATGCTCCACCAACAAAGGTTTGCCAAACTCCCTCTAAAACTTGACGGTGCCAATACTAGTTGTATGGTACTTGGCATTATCTCCGAGCTCAATATAGAAATCTAGCTTCTTCTCCTCCAACTTGGTGAAACTTTCTTTGACTCCCGTCATGTGGCGAGAAGCCCCACTGTCAATATACCATACTCTGTTGGCAATTGAACTTGAGAGACAGGCAATGAGTGAAAACTCATTCTCAAATTTTGATGCAAACTCGTCCACCTCTGCTGGAGCAGCAAATTGCTTCTTTTGCTTGTCCTTATTTTTCTTATTCGAACATTGACTGGCATAGTGACCCATCTGATGGCAGCAAAAACATTTAATCTTGCTCAGATCTTTCTTCTTCCCACTCTTGGAAGAACTTTCTGATTGCTCTTTATTGGACTTCTTCTTACCCTTGCTTGCAAGAGCAAGATTTTCTTCATCTTGACCCTTCTTTGTCTGATCTCCTCGATGAGCACCTTCACGGATCTCCTCCTGAACAAAATCATCTCAAAGTCTTGCCCAATCAAGTAGCCGATCTCTGCCAACAACACACTTGACAAACACTTCCCAGTGCTTTGAAAAACCATTCAAGGCTATACGCACCAACTCATCTCCATTCATCATCTCTCCAATAGTAGCAAGCTCATCCCTGACCTGTGTCAGCTTGGACAAGTAAGAGGTCACATTCTCGCCTTTGGACGTCTTGGTATTATGCAATTTGTCCTTGAGCATCATCTTACGACTCTGATAGTCACTCTGATAAAGTTTTGTGAGCATATCCCACATCTCCTTGGCGGTGTCTTTCCCTGATAAATGAGGAATTAAATGATCTCTTACTCCATCCAGGATAATCCTCTGAACCTTGGCCTCTTTAACTTCATGTGAATCTAAGGCAACATGATCATTTGTTGGTGGATTCACTTCTGTGCTAGCATAGATCCACAGCCTACTCTCCTTGAGAATAGATGTAATCCGAACCTTCCACTGCAAGAAGTTAGACACACCCTCGAGCTTGTCCTTGTATCAAACACTAGTTGCCATAGCCACAAAAAGAACTGAGGATGAAAAAACTAATTTTTTTTTTTGAAATGTGCATTACAAATTTTGGCTTCGTATTCAGAGTTTACAGCTCTGATACCATGTTAATTTCTATAACCTAGCAACAGATTAATTCCATAATAAATTCACAGACATAAATCTGATTTATAATGATTAATATAACTGGGTTAATTAACAACTAATAATAGCGAAAGTAAAAATAACAATAAGCCAATACAAAAAGACAATAACACAGATATACCCAGGAAACCCCAATGCGGGGAAAAACCTGCAAATGTTGGATCTTCTCTTCAACCTAACAGCAAACTTTTCTTTCGAAAAAATACAAAATGTGAGTTTGCTACAACAATCTTCCTTTTTGGAGAGCCTAGCTGCTTTACTTAGCGTGCAAGTAAATAAAACTTTCCTTGCTTTCTTTGGCTTTTTTTTTTTTACACATAAAATCACTCTAGGATTTATCTTATCCTTACAAACTCAAAAACATTCTATTTAAAGAATAGAAACTACTGTTGCTAAAAATCCAACTTGAATTGTTTTAAAGCATATCTAATCTTGAGTTGCTTTAAAACAATTCCACATTCCACCTTTCGAGCTACAAAAATCAACAATAATTACTCTCTCCTCCATAAACTCATTTCTTTTGTTTGGGGTTTGCAAAAGTTTTTGTTTAGCAAACACATAAATTAGGCTAATGTCACATTCAATTTCATTATTTCTTCAATAGTTTTTTTATTTTTGGCTTTGAAGGTTTGAGAAATTTTTACCCAAATCAATGGCGATTGCAGTGCAGGTTCATGTATTCAGAGCTGCGGTACCTAATGTTGTTGGAAGTTATCAATAAAAAAAATTGGGCTGCCGAAAAAATATTGTTTTGGCCTAAAAAGAGTGTTTTCTATGGGGTTTTTTAACCCTATGAATCAAACAACAATGATCGGCAGGAAGAAGTGTCATAGTGTCCACTAGGTTCTCAATGACGTAGTGTTGGGAATTGACATTAGGACTAGTAATTTGACAGTGGGTGCCATAGGGGGAGGGAAGCCAACTATTGTTACAAATGTGGAGGGGCATAGGACAATGTCATCTATGGGTAATCTTATTGGGCAGATTGTGTAGATTTATCTTCCTACAAAGTATTTGTTTGTGCTTTTATTTTATCACAATTTTTCAGGTTGTGTTATGTAGTTTGCATTTACAGTATGAATGCATTGAATTTGATCTATGAAAATTTTAATTTTTTTTGTTTTATATTGTTTTGATTTGCAGACCGACATCGATGCCAATGTTGCAAGAGTTCTAAATAAGTTACCTTCAGAGATGTTGATCTCAATACCATTTTGGGCGTGTTCTCTTATGGTTTTGTCAAGCTGTTCCATATCCGTGCTCAAAGGAGGTATTAGATACAAGGAAAATCAAATGGAGATGAAGACGGCGATGGATTTGAGATAATCGAGAGTTGAAGAAAAATTAGGGCATTCCAATCAGCTGGCTCTGCGTAACCTGATTCAATAATCTCCCACAAATCTTTTCCTATCAAAAAAGTCATCATTTTGATACACCAATAATCATACTCATTTCCATCGAATTCTGGAATGGGCAAGGAGTTAGAATTTGACATGATAATTTTTTTGGCAAAATTCCAACTACTAAATCTTTAACCCAAAAGAAAAATACATGCTCTGATACCAAATGTAGAAATTTTTAAATAAAATTAAATCATAGCCAAATATATGCAATATTCATAATACAGAAGAGATAAGAGTTGCAAATTTTAAATAAAATTAAATCATAGCCAAATATATACAATATTCATAATACAAAAGAGATAAGAGTTGCAAAAATAAAAAAAACTTCTTCAAAAAATTGGAATCATTCTCCTTCTTCTTCTTCTTCTTGAAAATAAAGATCAATTACAATGTATTAATAGAATTGTATGTGAACATGCTTTTCTAATTATTGAATAAAATATTTTAAATTTATCTAAATAATAATTTGCATGTAATAGCAACTAAAACTAACTCTAGCCTTTCTAAGGCTTTATTAATTTTCTAAAAAGTATATTAACTAAAAATTAGCTAACTGTCTAAATTTAGCTCCAAAAAATACTGTTCATGCAAACTAAATTTACACTAATAGTCTAAAAATAGAACTGGGTGAACTGCACTTCAGCATCACTTTTCAACATACTCCCCCTTGATGCTGAGCGGGCTCACAATTTGATCTCTGAGTGTCAAAAACTGATCTATTGCAACTACTTTCGTGAAGATATCTGCCAATCGTTCTTTAGTGTTGATGTATTTCAATTCTACTACCTTCATCTGCACTAAATCTCAGATAAAATGATGCTTTAAATCAAAATGTTTTGTCCTGTTGTGATGGACTGGATTCTTGGCCAATTTAATAGCACTAATATTATCACAAAAAATAATTGTGCCCTAAACTTAAATCTCTCTAATTGCTTCAAGAAGTTTTCTAAGCCATAATTCTTGTGTCCCTGCTGAAGTGACTACAACATACTCTGCTTCCATAGAAGAAAGGGCAACTATACTTTGCTTCTTTGAGCTCCAAGTAATCAAACCAGAACCAAAAGAAAAACAATTCCCAGATGTTGACTTTCGGTCATCCAAACTACCTCCCCAATCAGAATCACTAAAACCAACAAGATTGAACCTTTTAGAAGTGTAGTAATGAATACCAAAATCTAGAGTGCCTTTCACATACCTCAAAATTCTCTTGGCTGCCTTCATATGTATTTCTGATGGCTCTGTCATGTACCTTGAAATAAGTGAAACTGAATAAGCAATATCAGGTCTTGTGTGAGTTAGAAACATTAAACTTCTGACAATACTTCTATAGGCTGTCTCATCAACTCTTTCAGCACCATCATCTCTACACAACACAACTCCATGAGCAACTAGAGTGGAGACTGGTTTACAATCAACCATATCAAGTTTCTTCAACATATCTTTAGCATACTTTGTCTGACAAATGAAAATTTTATTCTCCCTTTGATAAACCTCCATTCCTAAAAAATATTTCACAAGGCCTAAATCTTTCATCTCAAATTCATTCATCATGAAAACTTTGAATTCATCCTTTATCATAGAAATGCTACCCATATACAACAAGTCATCAACATACAAACTTACAATCAGAATATCGTTACCTTCTTGTTTGTAGTAAAGGGTAGGTTCACTCTTACTTCTTTGAAAGCTATTCTCTTGAAAATATCCATCAATCCTAGCATACCATGCTCTTGGTGCTTGTTTGAGGCCATACAAAGCCTTCTTTAACTTGTAGACATGATTTTCTTTTCCTTGCACTTCAAAACCTTGTGGCTGTTCCACATATACTTCTTCTTCTAAGTACCCATTCAAAAAGGCACTTTTCACATCCATATGATGGATGCTCCAATTCTTTTGAGCTACTAATGAAATCAACATTCTAATGGTCTTTTGTCTTGCTACTGGTGCAAATGTCTCTTCATAATCAATGCCATACTTTTGTGTGAAGCCTTTAGCAACTAATCGTGCCTTATGCCTTTCAACACTTCCATCACTGTTACACTTAGTCTTGTAGACCCATTTGGTGCCAATCTTCTTCTTCCCAAGTGTCATTCCTGTGAATAAAATCCATCTCTTCTTGCATTGCTTGCATTCAAACCTCATTAGTATATGCATCTTCAAAACATGATGGTTCAAAATCAGCCTTGGTAAGTAAAGCGAAATTCAGTGTCTCACCTCTTGGATTTTCTTCATGTGCTTGATTTGAACTCCTTTGACAAATGTCACTCAATCTTCTTACCTTCCTTGCAAAACTAGGACTTGAATTTGGACTTACACTTGGAATTGAACAACTAGATGAGGGGTTACTTGGTGGATTTGTAGCACTTGGAATAGAAATATTAGTGGGCTGCCTATGATCAATATCATCCATAATAACTTCATTTAAAATAGATTTTGACTTCTCCATATGGCCTTTTTGATGACCATAAACTCCTCCTTCATAAAAAATCACATCTCTTGACACAATAAGCTTATTAGTGAGAGGATTATATAACCTGTAAGCTTTACTTTCCTCACTATATCCAACAAAATACATAACTCACTTTTGGGATCTAACTTTTGCCTCTTTTGATCAGGAACATGAACATAGGCTAAGCAACCAAAAACTTTGAAGTAATTAACATTTGGATTTTTCTCATACTAGGCTTCATATGGAGTCATCCTATCAAGTGCACTAGTGGGACTCTGATTGAGAATATATACTGCTGTAGCAACTGCATCTCCCCAAAAAGAATTACTTAATCCCTTTGTTTGTAGCATGCTTCATGCCATCTCCACCACTGTACGATTCTTCCTTTCAGCTACACCATTTTGTTGAGGTGTGTATGAAGTGGTGTGTTGTCTTCTAATGCCATGCATATCACAATAACCTTGAAAGGCTTTTGAACAAAATTATTCTCCACGATCAGTCCTTAATCATTTAATTTTGCACCCTTTGTCATTTTCTACAAGGGCTCTAAACCTCTTGATTGTCTCAAGAGCTTCACCTTTGGTCTTTAAAAAATAAACCCAACACTGTCGTGAGTAATCATCAATAAAAGTAATGAAGTATGATGACTTACCCAAACTCTTTGTCTGCATATGACCACAAATGTCTAAATGAACTAACTGGAGTGGATGATGGGCCCTCCATGCATTGCCTTTTGGAAATTTCTCTCTTGCATGTTTTCCTTTAGCACATCCTTCACAAACTTCCTTATGCTCTTCAACCTTAGGTAAACCAGAAACTAATGCTTTTGATGTTAGAATCTTCAAACCAACTTGTATCCTCATATGCCATATTGACAAGGTTCTTGTTATGTTCACCAAACTTCAATGGAAACATCCTATTCTTTGTCATAGGCACAACTGTTACCACCCTATTTCCTTGATTCTTATCATAAATTATACATTGTTGATTTTCAAATAGAACTTTATAATTCTTCTCACATAATTGTCCAACACTCAACAAATTATGCTTTAAATTTAGAGTGTAATAAATGTCTTTAACACTCTTCATACCTTCTTTTGTATGGACTTCCATAGCTCCTTTTGTAGCAACCTCCAATGATTTGTCATCACCAAGTTTGATCTTGGATTTAAAACTTTTATCCATTATAGAAAAAAGTTTTTCATTCCCTGACATGTGGTTAGAACATCCCGAATCTAAATACCAAACATCTTTAGAAATATTTTTAGCTTTGTCATAAGATAGAAATAAATTATCTGGAGGATTCTCATCACCTTCTTGAGCATAATTAACACTTTTACCATTATTACCTTCTTTTAATCTACACTCATAATTAAAGTGGCCATACATGTTACAATGATAACACTGGATATTTCTTTTATCAAATCGGCCTCTACCTCTTCCTCTGAAACCACCTCTTCCTTGAAAACCACCTCTGCCTCTATTTCCTCTTGAGTAATTCTGATTTCGACATCTACCTTGGCCTTGATTACTTTTGATGCTACTATTGGCATCTTCATTCTTTGTGATTTGTAATTTGGAGGAAAAAGCTTTCTTATCAATTTCTCCAAATGAATCTCTCAATCTTTCTTCTTGAGACATCAAAGATCCGACTACAAAGATCCAACTAGATGATCAAATTGAAGGGTAGACAAATTCTTGCTTTCTTATATGATTATGGCAACATGGTTCCACCTTGGTGTGAGAGTCCTCAACACCTTTTTGATCACAACCTCATTATTCACAATTTCACCAAGTGTAGCCATCTTATTGACCACATCTTTTACTCTGACACAATAGGTACTCACACTTTCAGCTTCTTGCATCTTTAAATTCTCGAATTCTCTCTTCAATGCTGTAACTTGACAACTTTGACTTGATCACTACCTTGGTAAGCTTCTTTTAGAGTCTTCCAAGCATCCTCTGTTGTCTTTGCTCCTATAATTCAGGGAAATAGGCTCTTATCTAGAGCTATTTGAATATGAAATAAGGCTTGAGCATTCTTCTTCTTAGCCTCCTTCTTAGCTATTTTATCATTTGCTGTGAGGGCATTCCAATCAGCTGGCTCTGCATAACCTGACTCAATAATCTCCCACAAATCTTTTCCTATCAAAAAATTCATCATTTTGATACACCAATAATCATACTCATTTCCATCAAATTCTGGAATGGGCAAGGAGTTAGAATTTGACATGATAATTTTTTTGGCAAAATTCCAACTACTAAATCTTTAACCCAAAATAAAAATACCTGCTTTGATACCAAATGTAGAATTTTTTAAATAAAATTAAATCTTAGCCAAATATATGCAATATTCATAATACAAAAGAGATAAGAGTTGCAAAAATAAAAAATACTTCTTCAAAAAATTGGAATCATTCTCCTTCTTCTTCTTCTTCTTCTTGAAAATAAAGATCAATTACAATGTATTAATAGAATTGCATGTGAACGTGCTTTTTTAATTATTGAATAAAATATTTTAAATTTATCTAAATAATAATTTGCATGTAATATCAACTAAAACTAACTCTAGCCTTTCTAAGACTTTATTTTTTTCTAAAAAATATATTAACTAAAAATTAACTAACTGTCTAAATTTAGCTCAACAAAAAACTGTTCATGCAAACTAAATTTACACTAATAGTCTAAAAATAGCACTGAGTGAACTGCACTTCAGCATCACTTTTCAACAATAATCGAGAGTTGAAGAAAAATTAGGGTTATTGAGCATTTTTCCAATTTTGGATATGTGGGTATCCTAATATTGAGAGAGACCCCTTAGCAAAACTTTTGGGGCAACCACTTTTGAATGCCAAAGCAAATGACCCAAAAAATATTACTGTAGTAGATGCTCATATGCTCCTTGGAACCTGTTTTTTTTGGCTTATGGACTGTGAGCATTTATTTATCCCCATTAAAATTGACATGCGTCAAAGTTTTGATAACAGGTTAATTTTTCCATGGAAATACAATACCTTCATATAAAATTGTTGAAGCATCCAAATGCCATCAGTAAATGTTCTTTTTTTTGTGATTCTTAGGGTTTAATCAGCGAAGGGACCAGGGGGAATTTGTTGCCTAGCAGTTATATAGAGAGGGGCTTCCTAAGTTTTCATAGCAAATAGTGTAAGGTAAATTTTAGATTTTTTCAATCAAATTATGTCATTGATAACATATTTCAGTTTCACTACACATAATAGGAGTATTAGTTGACAAATATTAGTTTTGTTTTTGACAAAAAAAATTTTAGGGTTCGATTTTGTTATAAAATGCTACAAACTTCTTAAACAGTGGTTTCTTTCACTTTTTCTGATTCTAATTTGTGCATGTCATTCAATTAGAATATCTAAAACTTAAATTTGGTTCATTAGCACTCTGCATCGAAGTATTTCCTTAACTATTGAATTTATCATTTCAAAAATCCCACTTAACTGTTGCTCAATGTTGGGTGTCTTTGGGTGTAAGATACTAACCAAGGGAGAAATGGGCATTGTCTTTAGTTTTATTTCTTTTTAACACATATGTATTGTCTTCTTAAAGGGAGCCAACTTTTTAAAAAGATAAATCAAACTTAATTTGATTAAATTCTAGTCTTTCATTCTTTGGATATTGTATCTATATTATTTACTTGAGATATAGATATGTGTGAATTTCAAGGATTTACTTACTCATTTTGCATTTGTCAGTGAGTGATATTTAATTTATCAGTTAGTGATTTCATTTTTTTTGTTTGATGGATGCCCATACTCTGATCCAAATTCATGAGCATGGGTGAAAATAGATGAAATAGACCTATTTTAGTTGTATTAGGAATCATATTTATTCAATTATATTATTCTAAGGTTATTGTGTTGTTGATGTTTTAGCTAATAAGGTGTGCAGTCCATGATAACTTTATTTCATTTAATTTGGTATTTGTCACATTGTATTATTTAGTATTTGTACATATTGCAGTTGGATTATATTTAGATAAGGGATTTGGATCATGACATTCTTTTTTTTCAAAAAGGATTTGAAACCCAAGTCTTGCAAATGAATATCCCTTACAAAACATTTTACACCTGCACAAATTTCTTGGAATGGCTTTCTCTACTTCCATTATCGAAAGATTTGAAAACCCATATCTACCTAGTCAATTTAGATGACTTAAGCTAAATTGGTCTGTAAAACTCATCAAATAGTACCCACTAACTAAGTTCATTGATTGTTTATACTTCATATTTGTTTCTAATTTTCAAATAAATTCTCAAAAAATTGTTTGATTGTTTTATTTAAGATGTCATGTGCTTATAGATTTTGATTATGAAAATGATCTACTTAAGTTACATCCCTTAGAAAATCATATCAAAGATTTTATTGATCAATGTACTTATAACTATTATGATATGTTGTAGCATTTTTTTTTTAATTTTTTTTTTTTGAATTTTGAACAAATTGAAATTTGAATTGAAGTTAATCATCTTGTAAAATCGTAAGATATGGATGAAATAAATGTTTACTTGATATTTTCATGGCTATTATATGTGTGTCTATGTTTGTATGATTGTAGTCTCTGAAAAAGTGTATGCAAAATTTTACCATTCTTCAAGGCAGAATAAATGTATATTTTTGTCATCTCATGTAAAATAATTTTGTGAAAGAGGAAACTAAATGTTGATGATCAAATTGCCTCCTATTGGCGTGCAGACAATAGGTGTTTTTATCCCTAACCATTGAGTTGACTAGAGCCAAATTATTTCAAGTTGGATCATTTCTTGATTTAACTAAGGAACCATGTAAAGATACCAATGTTAAAGATCAAGGAGTTGATTAGAACTTGTCCTAGCTAAAACACTAGACATGGTGTCTAAGACCTTCCTTGTATGGGCAAGAAGACTTTTCACTTTACCTATGTATGTTGTTTTACATTTTTGCCTTGCACTTTGACATTATGACAAAGCTTGTGAGCAAACTAATCCTTTGCCAATCATCCTACACCTTTTGAACTCAATGTCATTGTAATTACAATGTCTATGATGAAATTGAGGTTGATCAAGATAATAATTAGGGCAACCCCTCTCTTATCTAATATTTAATGGTATAATTAGCAAAGATTGTCACTATAATATGATGCATCAATCCATGTTTAATAATTTATACAAGGTTAAAACTCAAGTCAACTTTCATATTGAAGGCCATTAAGTAAATTCAAAATATAACATTATTACGATCGACATCTCATGTCGAATTTCATATTGAAGGCCACTAGGTAAATTCAGAATAGAACATGATTATGATCAACTTTCTAGTACATCTAATATTAAACACATTTGCATTTGCTTTTTGATTTATTTGTTTTTAGTTTGATGATTCTTCCCATTTTCATTGTGCAAATCCAAATGAGTTGAGAACAAACAAGATTTATAACTTGGCAAGTTCATTTCAATGAGAAAGTTGTGAAATATGTACCATTGCACATTTTCAGCCTTATTTGGGTTGTTGCTCCAAACTCATTTAGAGATGAAATGACTAGTTCAATTGGTAAATGATGCATAAACAACCATATCAATTTATTAAAAATGTCAAGGATATTTTTTTGGCTTGATTTTATGTTTCGTGCATCTTTCATCAAATTATCATTTGCAAGTCAATCATAAGTCATCATCGAGAATCTCTTATGCATCAGATGGTGTTGACTTTTATCTTGAAAAGTTAAAACATGCCTCGAGATATCTAGTCCATACATAAAAATGCATGTGATAAAAGGAATTGCATTTTGGTTTGACCCCACGTTAATGTGATATTAGTTTAGATGTCATTTTGTAAGTAAAAAAATTTAGCTAACACAACTATCATTACCATTTATGTTGTTTGAATAGTATAAAACTAAAAAGATAATCATCATATATATTGATGCATCTTCTTGGTTGAATTGTGTTATTTATTTAAAAAATGTAAGGAACATAACAATTGTAATGTAAATTGGAAAACAAATCTTCAAGAGCATTGGATTAACAATGCTCATGATAAAATTCAAAATCATAACAGGGGATCCCTATTGAAAGAGGGTAATTTAGTATTCTACTAAATGTAAAATTCTATTAAGGGCCTTAATATATGGGCGTTTCTTAATGTACAAAAACATTCTAAACTTCTAAATTTAAATTTTAAAAACTTTTTTCATTTTATGGATGTAAGAATTGTTAAAACCTTAGAAATTTTATATGGCTATTGAAATTTACATTTTAGACAGTAAATAATTGGCCAATTATTCAATTTGTCTTCATATTTTATGCATTGTTTTTGGTGGTTTGTCTACTAAAGGTGAGGAGCAGCCCATGAAAGGAATCTATAATATGTTTGATAATGGAAAAAGGTTTTTACTGTTAATATATTAAAGATATTAATAATTTACATATATATAAGTTAGTCGATACAAAATAGCATCATCATTATATTATTGTTTTTGTATTTTTGACAGTTCAGAATGTACATGTATAATAGTGTATACAAAAATAGTGAACTAGTATTTTGTATTGTTTGAGGAAATGCAAGCCCAATGAAACTATATTCCTTGTAAATCATAAAATACATCTTGTTTGTTCTCGAGAATATCAATCTTATACTTTATTTTCTATTACAAAGAGGACTTTGATATAAATTGAGAAAAGATATGTGATTTTTGATATTCAACAAATATAGAATGCATAATTTTCAATAGAATAAGTACTTCCTTTCTTGGACCCTTCAACCGTTTGGATCCTTTTTTAAGGCCTTAAGCCCTTGCTCATGGCAATGTTTTTTTGGGGCCCTTAAAGTCCCTCCATTCCTTTGGTCAGTATGCATAGACTGATCAACTTCCTCTTCTCTAAATTAAAACTCATCAATCAATAAAAATAATTGGCAGCCAACTTTTGCGTTATAAGCATTGACTAATGATGTTGCACCATAAAACTTTTGCAAGCACCGTGCTATACTGTACAAGGATTTTTTTCATCTAATTTTAAAATGGTGATGCTTGGGCAAGGAATTTGTAAGTTAAGACAACATTGGAGGATACATCATTGGGTCAAACCTCGACTAAAATATGAGGTGCAAGCACACAACTTTGTTCCTATGCATGCTTTGAGATAAGTTTTTCAATAACGAATGGGAGACATCTATTATAGTTAAAAATCGGGGGAGACAAATAAAATTTATGCCAAGTATATCGTGATATAATTATCTTTTATTTTGTGATGCTGAGAGTATTTCATGAATAATAAATTTCCACTTTTGAAAGTTCATAGGTATCTTTAGATTCAAGTAAACCAATCAATGTGACTCCATGGTATGCTCGTCTACGAGCAGGTTCTAATGGGCCAGCCCAAGGAAAAGTTAGTGGATGGGAAAATATAGAGCTTATCAGGGACTGCCCATTGGAGACTATGTTGACAGAGTCTAGGAAGTTGAAGAAAGAATATCCTGATAGGATTCTCATCTCTTCAATTATGGAGAGTATGATAAAGCTGCTTGGAAGGAGCTCAATGATATTACGTTTAGCACGTCTTGGCAAGTCAAGTTATAACAACAAATTTTGTATTATGATATTGGTTGGCTTAGGATGCACTAGGGATTAAATTCTCGTCCTCATGGGATGCCTACGTGCAATATGGGTGCAGCTTATTGGAAGAGGTCATTGGCTGGATAAATGAGAAAGCAACAGTTCTTGTTTGGGAAAAGATGACTCCAAACATCATAGATATTACTAAGGTTTTTTTATTTTTTAAGTATTTAAAGTTACTACTTAAAGATTTACTTTCCTTTTTTTTAATGAGTTTGATTCTCTTAAATCTCTATACAAGCCTCTTTTTTGATCTTGGAGGGGCAGTCTACTTGTGCAGACTATGAGTCATGTCACAGTGTATATATATATAGGGGGCTAGTTTAAATTATGGAAAAAATTAAAATAAATAAATAAATAAAAATTGAATATGAATTCTTATTTATGATAATGTAACAAATAGGTCAAGGAATGGGGATATAAATAATAAGAAGAGACAAAGAACTGGATATCTTAAAATGAAATGAAAGAAATTGTGGCTTTTAAATTTTAGATGCTACTAGAATTAAGTAAATTAGAGAATTCAAATTATATTGTTTATCATTCATGATCATAATAAAGGATTTTGACTCCTCTCTTATTCTTCTTGGATTTTAAGATTTCAAGTTTATTTCAAATTTTTTGGAGACTAATTCTTTTCATAAAAGTTTGAAATATGTATATGTTGTGTTGTTTGGATGCAAAGGCCATCCATAGTAGCATTGAGGTCACGGTGTGAAAGGATTTCAGCCATTAACAAAATTATGAGTGTAAATGGGATTGACCTTGAGACTTCAAGACCAAAACCTTTTGTTGAGGGGTGGGCACTTTATACACATAATATTTTTAAAACTTTATCAATTACTGATGCTTTCTCTCTTGAAGGAACCTATTGAACCTCAATCTCTCTAAGTCCACAACTTAAATGGTGCATTGGGAAAGGGGTGGGTAAACTTTTGGTGCTTTTTTAAATTTTTGTTCCTATACCATCACCTAAAACCAATAAACACCCCTCCTAAATGTTTTTCTAAGATTTTACACTTCACTCACATGCTTCTCTAAGCAATTCACTGCATCAAATAACCCCTACCTAAGCAAAACCTCTTTTTACCACCTTTTGAATGCAGTTGAATGGGTCGACCTAGGTTTTGAAATAGCATAAATGGGACTAAGTCGGCCAAGGATAACTTAGTCCAGGACTTAATGGATTTATTTTCCACTTAAAAAGGTTGATTGGGCCAATTGCATCAACTGAAAGTCTAAAAGGGCTTAGGATAAAATCCGGTTATATATACCCATTTTTCACCTCATTTTCAATAGAGAGAATCATTCATTTGCACTTATTTATGATATGCATTTCCACCATTCTACTTGAGGAGTCATTTCTTAGGGTTTTATTCTTGTTGGAGGAAAACCTTTGGCTTGTGAAAGCTTGAGATTCACTAAGAGGTCTTTGGTTAGACTATAGTCCATTCTCCATCCTTAGCTTCTTCAAAAATACAAAAGAACCTCTTGCAAAGCACCATTGGCCAAGGGAGAGGTTGAGACTCAAAAGGTTTGTCTTCAAGGTAAGTATTCTTAACTCTTACTCTTCTATTTTAGTAGATAGAATCACATGACTAATAAATAATGAAGGTATTGTCTCTCCTTGCTTAGGATTACCTCTACATTGACTTGAGTCAAATTTTAGTTTGCATATTTATTTTTATGTTTATCCCCCATTTTGTGCCACAAAATTTGGTGATTAATAGATTATATTTACTTTAATTATTGTATTATTAGACCTAGCTAGGGTTATTGTGTGGTATTGCTTGGCTAGAGGCTTTGAAACCCTCTCTAGCCATATTATATGATAAGAGATCCCTTAAGTAGGTTTAGCAGATCCATATTGGTCATGACCCCAATTATTGAAGTATCGTTAGTGGTATAGTTAGTTGATTTATCTTCTCTGAGTTAGGATTGATTTGTAGATCAACTTCACTTTTTACTTGCATACATTCTAGTGAACCTAATGTAAACTAACCCTTACATATTTTTTAATTTTTATTTTCAAACTATTGGATTGATTATTTTGAATTAGTACAATAGTTAATGCAAATATATTAAAACTGAGTCGATCCAATCTACTTAGTTTGGCTCTATGTGCAAGTCATTTACTTCTATATATAACTGAATCTATCTAATCGACATAGTTCAATACTCTTTAAAGACCATCCTCTAGTTCATTGATTTGATTGACATAGTTAGAGCATCATCTTATAGGTCTTCCAACTGAGGCAAGCCTATAGATATTGTTTGAATCCATGTGATTAATATTTCCATCTTAGCACACAAGATCAATCCTATCAATTGAGTTTTTCATCACGTCTCTTAAATCTTGTAACAAGTTTTGTTTAGACTACTAGAGTGATTTAGTTGACATAGTTTATTTATGTTATTTCAATTATTTAGTTTTATGCAAACTCAATCGACTAGTTCAACTATGTTTTAACATTTTATCTCGCAAGTTCAAGCCCTCATCTAGATAACACAATTTAAAATCAATAATTCAACATCTTTAGTACACTATTACATCAATTTAATCGAATTTGTCTTAATTATTAGGTTCATTTAACTATCCTAGTTATTTTTTTCTCAAATTTATTTTTCCTAGTATTTTTAAAAATTCAAATTTCACTATTGTTTTTCCCATAATTTCAGTTCTATAAAATTGTAACCTTACAGTCAATTCAGTCAATTGACTCAATTATTTTTTTAACTATTTTTTACCCAAGAAACTTAGTCGACTTGTTCGACTACATTTATTTTGGACTTTTTTCAATAGATAAAGTTGACCAGATTGACTTTGTTATATATTATTTGCATACTAAGTCGACCCAATCGACCTAGTACTGTGCATTTTTCAAAGTAAAATAAATTAACTCACATTTGTAGTAATTAATTCATTTTTTATTTATATGCATGATTTCTTATAGTAGTGCACATATTATAACTAGGAAGGTTAATTTACCGGATTAGTCACATTCTTCCGTCACACACTATCAAATCACAAAAATATCAAATAAGCATAAATAAATAATTTAACCCACGTCTACCTACTTAGATTTCATCACCAAGGGGGAAGTTGACTCAATTTTATGATTGAGTATAAATACATGGTTTATGGTATATTAGTAAATCACCTAACACCCTTATCACTACAAGATTGTGAAGTGAGGGGTAGGCCCCAATACCAAGCCTATTGGATGGTGGAGCTTGATCTTATTAGAATGCCTATTTTTTGATAGGGAGTGTGGGGGGAAATACCTCCCCACTATGGTTAGCATAGGGGTCCATGAGGGTGGTGACCATAATTGGATCTCCCCATGGTTGGGGTTCGAGAGCAGTACCCCTAAGTAAAATTTTGTAAAAAAATTATTATAAAATATTATAATTTTATAGTAAATCTAGACCGTTCACTATTAGGTCATAGATCTAATGATATAAACTATGTTGGTGTATTTTTTTCCTAATATGTAACCCTCCTTTGATATGAGGGAATCATAATCATGATGGCAGACTGTGTGTGAGTGAAGAGGAGATTGCAATGGATATATTTTAGGTTTATTCCTTCATTTGTTAGACTGAATAAGAGAAGAACTATATTTTTTTGTGTGGACGTAGCCCATATTGGGTGAACCACATTAAATTTGTGTCTCTCTTGTATTGTATTTTTTGCATTTTATTTCTATATTTATTTCATTAATATTGCTCTACATTTTATATTCCTAACAAACCCCATACCATCACTAATATAGATCCCTTTCATCTTTAACAAACCTAAAACTAACTCTAGCTTACCTCTTCTTATTTTCTTTATAAAGTCAAATGCCCTATCACATTTTAAATCATACTTTAAAATACATTAGGAAGTCTGCTTATTAGATTAATATTTACATTTCAGTATTACGACTTGTTATTTGCAAATTATATTTTGTATTAAAAAATTGTATTAGTCAGTGTTGGTACAAGATTTTTGTTGTGTGTTACAACTAGATCAACCCAATTGACCAAGTTGTCTTTGTGTTTAAATTATTTTTCTACACACAACCACTCAGTCATCTATATTTCAAAATTTTCCTACCTACATAAAACCATTGACATGTTCAACTCAGTCTCTTACATGATATTCTAATTTTTTACCATAGAACATAGTTGACTCAGTCAACTCACTTTATTACATGTTATTTTGTTTATTTTACCATAAAATAAAGTTGACTCAGTCTCTTATAGGATATTTGATTTGTTTTCCCACATAACACAATCAACTTAGTTGACTCAATCTCTTTAATGCTATTCTAATTATTTTTCCTTTTAAATGTAGTCAATCAGTTTGACTTTTTATCATCTGGACAATTGTGTACCCTGTGGCTAACTTAACCATTTTTTTGAACTACTATCTAGCCGATCCTATACATTACTTTGTTGACTTTGTCAAAATTACATTCTTTTTATCCTTCTTCCTAGATTTTTATTTTAAGCATCATGAAATACCTTATTAAAATCTTCTTGGATAAACTTAATCCATTTAGATGATACATAGGTTATTCCTTCCTTCCTTCCCTAGTTACCCAAGAGGATACTCACTCTTGGTGCACCTTCTCTCACCCTTCATCTATGAATTTCAATATGGTTCAAATTACCCAAAATGATGATATTGATGGATCTTATCCATTTCACACTTCTAAAAGACACTACCCTATCCAAATTAGCTTATTAAACTATAGGGGAAATTAATAAAAGTGTAAGGAATAATCCTATAGGAAATCCATTACTAGGAAACATATAAATTCCTAACAATTGGAATGTTCTTCTTATAAACAATAACATTCCCCCTCTTAACAACACCAATATTCTACCTCGAAATCCTAATAATCCAAATGCTTAAATTGATACTTCTCAAATCCTTGCACAAATAGTCCAACAAATGAATGTTATGAAAACAAAAAATACATCTCAAAAGATGAAAATGCAACAAAAATTACTACACATGAATAATC
Source organism: Torreya grandis (assembly GCA_037957365.1). NCBI lineage: Eukaryota > Viridiplantae > Streptophyta > Pinopsida > Cupressales > Taxaceae > Torreya > Torreya grandis. The sequence goes on from JARHVA010001815.1 coordinate 2,909,691, forward strand.
AACCTCCTCTTATTTTACCTCAAAATGATCAAAATTTTATCCCTCCTCCTCTTCGAGATGCCAATGGAAATATCATTATTCAACCCCTTATATATAACAAGATGTTTCAAAATATCCAAAATGAATTTTTAGCTCCCTTTATTATTTCTATTGATATTGAAAATATCTATCTAGTTATTAAATATGATGGGACTAAAGACCCTGCATCTTTTCTTAGGACATTTGGTAATCTCTACAAAGAATGGATTCAAAAAAATACCTTCACTACCACCAAACTTCTAGTCAAAACTATTACAAGAGATGTCCTAGAATGGTATAATCACTTACCTCAACATTCTATCTAGAAATTAGAATATTTGGTTAATGCTTTAGTCAAATAATTTCAACAAAATGACCTTCCAAATTAATGTCTTAGTCATTTTATCAATGGTAAACAATGACCCTCCAAATCATCTCATGAATTCATTAAATGATGGAAATATTTGCCTCATAAAGCATATCATAACATGAATGATGATAATATATTTAAACTCTTTATAACCATGTTAACACCTTCACTTCGATATAAGGTCCAAACTTTTTCTCCACAAAATCTAAATGATGAACTTGATCAAGATAAAATACAAGATTTTCTTATGAAACAATTTGATCCAAATCATAAATCTATCAAGGGATCTTTCCAAAATTTAACTAATGTAATTACTAGCAATTCTCATCCAACAAAAGCAAGAGTAGTCAAAGAAGATAATCCCCTTGCTTCTCATATACTGTTATGATTCTAAGAAATGATGCAACTATTATCTCCCTCTAAATGTTTCACCTATAATAATACCCTACCTTCATGGTATGACCCTAAAAAATTATCCTGGTTTCATTTTGATGTGGGTCATTCTCATGAAACATATCATGGGATTATTAAATTTTCTACTTTTTTTATGTTAGGAGATACATTTGACCATGATACTATGATCAAATTACATCATCATGACTGTTAAAGCTTCTCAAATTAAACTATTTACCAAACCTCCATCATCTAAACCACAATAATCCTTCTCTATTTCTAACCCACAACATTCAAATGAGGATATATGTGTAATCAATGCTGATTATGACCAATATTATACCAATTCTCAATATGTGAACACAACCAAAGTCTATTATAGATGTAAACTTGCCCATAAAGATCTTGTCACTAAATCTAAAAAACCATCAACTGAAGAACAACTAATTAAAGATACCACAACTACCACACCCATGCCTTGAGGAAATCTCCCACAACTAGTACCCCACTCTACTTCTCTTATTCTTTCAAAAAAACATTGTACCTTATAAATATCATGTTAGTTCTTTATATTCTAAATCACATTAGAATTTTGAGGAATAACTCAATTCAATGCCTTGTAAAATTTCCCTCATGGAGTTAGTTCATACTTCTCCATATCACCATACATTTCGTTGCAACAACTACAAGACACTGAAGAACCACCATTCCTTGATTTTGAAAATCCTCTTAAAGAACCTCCCCCTATAGAAGTACATACTATTGAAACTATTTATACATCTTCTAAACCATTCATATAATTTCTTGAAGAAGACATGATTAATGATGAAATTTTTCTTTGAGATGATGATCAACCCCTCTTTATTAAAATATCAATCAATATTACCCTTATTTGAAAAGTCTTAGTAGATGAAGGATCATGAATTAATGTCACCTCTCTCTGGTTAATACAACATATTAGATATACCAAAGATAATCTTAAACAAACTCATCTCACATGTAGAGGATATGATAACATAAATTAAAAATCACTTGGTTGTATTTGGATCCCGCTCACTATTAGACCCAAGATAATACACACTAAGCTCATGGTTCTTTATTTACCACTATTTTACAATTTACTCATAGGTTGCCCATGGATGCATTATATGTGGGATATTACCTCTTTAGGTAGTCAATGTATTAAATTCATCCATAATGGAAAATTCTACAAACATGAGGCTGATCCCAATCCATAGAGTATACAACTACCAAACCCCAAATCTCAATATCGGATTCCAACCATCCCACACATTAACAATGCACCTCTACTTAAATTCATTAACATAAATCCATATTTACAGGTCACTCTCATTGATTCTGATGATTATGAACCTAATGAATTACAACATACTTGTAATACCATTAAATTGCCTCCTTACATTACAAAATGGCTTCCTCCTTCTCTACTTCCACGTGATCATACCATTCATATAATTGATGATATAACTAAAACTACTCCATTCAATGCGTATGAATTTTATCACATAGAAGATAATTTCACATGTTATGAGTATGGAGTGGTCAAATTATTCCAATATCCTTTAACATTATCTCTAAAAATATTTTTTAATTTAAGTGCAACCACTTCTGATTCTCCCACAGAAACATAGTCATGCACTATTTCCCACACATATGATGATAAGTATATCATGGCCCAAGCCCAATCATGAGAATTAGATGTACAACACTATCAAAATACATTATATAAAATACATGACTTCAACTGTGACATCCATGTCATTCACATATCAACTAATATTAAATTAGAACATGAAGGTTATTTATCTCCCATCAATCCTCCACTATTAGATACCCCATGGGTAATTGAAGAACTGTTAACTCTTTAACCTTCTACACTATATACACAACCAAAAATTTTACAACCTTTTTATTCCATTGATACCACCCAAGATATCCACCTCAATACAACTAAAGGTTCATATATGATACAAACTAACACACCCATCACCAATCTAGTTGACACCACTCTACCTAATACCCTCGAAATTGAACTTAGACCCAAAATTACCCTAGATGCTAATGTCATAGACGTATAAAAAATAAATTCTAAATATGATCAAATGATAACCAAATAATTCATATCAAAGTAGGTGTCAAATAATATAGAACATTACCCATGCTTCTTAGAGATGAAGCTATATTTGAACTACTTCAAGATTGAGAACCTTGGATTTCATGAAAACATCATAAACTTGAAAACTTTACACAAAAAACTCCTTGATTTAATAGTTTCATTGCTAGTGTGGATCCTAAAACAAATTCTATTTCTTTTATTCCTCTATCTCCATATCTTTTCCAAGATATAAATGCTATGCTCATTGAAAAAACCACAAAAATAGAATACGGTACACCAACATGTCTGTTGATGACTCTATGTGCACCACATGGTTATTTAGTGTTCAAAGAACACTTCTCATTTTAGAATTTGAGGAATTTAGAGCAAGAGTAGCAGGTTGTGGCATCTTGATGTCACCTATGGTGAAATAGTGGTAGAGATATGCATTGATGACCAAAAAATTTATAATGAGTGATGGTGGGAGCCATCATGGTCCATTCTTCATGAATTACAGAGAATCTATGTTAATACTTAGTGAATTATTATCCAAATTTAAGCTATAGACTAATCTAAGTGAATACTTATAATGAAGTTAAAACTAAAGTGATCTGGTGTAAAAAAGGAACAAAGAGAAGGGTAAGGTAGAGAAAAAATGAGTGATTGCCAATTTTAGTTTCAAATATCATGAAAAAGCATCAATTTCAACTGAGTAAACATTCAACCAATATCTAATGCAACATAGCCTAAGCTCAAATTCCACTATATACCAGGAAAACTTCAAAGGATAATGTAAATAGCCATAAGTAAGAATTCAAAGCATGAGTAGCAGGTTGTGGCAACTTGATGTCACCTATGGTGAAATAGTGGTAGAGATATGCATTGATGTCCAACAAATTTATAATGAGTGATGGTGGGAGCCATCATGGTCCATTCTTCATGAATTTGAAAGAATATAAGTTAATGCTTAGTGAATTATGATCCAAATTTAAGCTATAGACCAATCTAAGTGAATACTTATAATGAAGCTAAAACTAAAGTGATCTGGTGTAAAAAAGGAACAAAGAGAAAGGTAAGGTAGAGAAAAAATGAGTGATTGCCAATTTTCGTTTCAAATATCATGACAAAGCATCAATTTCAACTGAGTAAACATTCAACCAATATGTAATGCAACATAGCCTAAGCTCAAATTCCACTATATACTAGGCAAACTTCAAAGGATAATGTAAATAGCCGTAAGTAAGAATTCAGAGCATGAGTAGCAGGTTGTGGCAACTTGATGTCACCTATGGTGAAATAGTGGTAGAGATATGCATTGATGTCCAAAAAATTTATAATGAGTGATGGTGGGAGCCATCATGGTCCATTCTTCATTAATTTGAAATAATATAAGTTAATGTTTAGTGAATTATGATCCAAATTTAAGCTATAGACTAATTTAAGTGAATACTTATAATGAAGCTAAAACTAAAGTGATCTGGTGTAAAAAAGGAATAGAGAGAAGGGTAAGGTAGAGAAAAAATGAGTGATTGCCAATTTTAGTTTCAAATATCATGACAAAGCATCAATTACAATTGAGTAAACATTCAACCAATATATAATGCAACATAGCCTAAGCTCAAATTCCACTATTTACTAGGAAAACTTTAAAGGATAATGTAAATAGTCATAAGTAAGAACCATGTCTACTTTAAGGATTTACTACTATCATCAAATAAAAATTGCACATCTAAATATAGAGTAAAATGAAATGAATCCAAATGTAAGATCCTCCAACTAATCTAGCATATGAACAAATTAGAAACCCTGTGATTAGAAAATGCAACCCAAAATTCAAAGAAACTATTCAAATTCAAGACATAAAACTAGCAATTAAGAGAAAAGCAGTATTAGCAATTGACATAGCAAACATGGACAATTTTTATAGAATTACTTGATTATATTAATTGCTTCAAGTATACAAATTTTCTCAAAATTATCTCTCTTTTATGAATGGTAATACATGCCTTTATATGAAGGTCAAGCAATACCAGTCAAAATATATAGGTGTAAAAAAGACAAGGATAGCTATCCTTCCATAAAAATTTCTAGTATACACTTGTTCTTCAAAACTAGACCAACCTAGGGGCAATATGCTAACAGACTAGCATATGCCTTACAAAGAATATTCTACTTTAAAAAGTTATAAAATTATAAAACATAGAATATTGTCTAATTTAATAGTGGGGCCTCTGCTTGTTGTTGTTGGAGGATGTTCATGGATTTAGAATGTTTCTCATCAACTAGCTTTAGATCCACATCAGGCTTTAGGATACACTCCTCTTGATCTACCAAGTCCTTGAATTTTGTGTCATATCTGGCCATGGCTTCTTTAATGCTCCTAGCTTCATTTATCCTCTCTCCAACATTGAATATCATGTCTAGAATCTTACCGTTATCAGCACTAGATTTGCCTTTGTTTTTTTCCTTTGATTCTTGAGTTACCAAAGTATCCCTATGATTGAATTCCTTATCACTTATGATTCCAAGGGTAGTGGGTTGTGCAAGATCTACAAGTATAGTCCCAAGAAGTTGTTTAATATTTGTAATTAGCTCCTTATCATCTTCTAGAAGCCTTTCCACATTATTGTGCCATGCACTTAAAATTTGAACCTTGTCAACCACAATTCCCAAAATTGTGCTCAAGTATCCCAAACTGATGATTTTGAAGCCTGAGATTTATTTCATGTTTTGGATGTTGATAAGTTTGGATATCTTGTCCTTTAAGGCTTGCCATTGGGTGACTAGACCCTTGACTATTGTACCCTGCTATGTTAATTTACTCTACCTCAACTTTATTTTTTTGAGTGCCTCAAACATGTCATAAAATGACTCATCAAGCATTTTGGTCATTGCCTCAAGTACTGATAGAATTGCATGTGTCTCCAAGTTTTATTTTTCCCTTTCTAAATTATAGATCCTCTTTTTCATTCCTTTTACCCTTGATTTTGCTTGTGCTAACTAGTCTTCGATTAAGATTTCAACATCTTATTCACAAATAGTAGCTTCACCCAGCTATTACCCCCCAAATTGGGTTAATCCTACAAAGGGATCCACTTTTTGGAAGGTGAATTCCTATATTCCCACCATGGTTGTCTTGGTGGTAACCCTCTCCAATCCATCTATATCTAGATTAAATTTCATGGTGGTGGATGATTCTATGAATTTTAGAGGTTCAGGGACCTCTACACCTATGTTACTTAATGCTCTTGGGGCATCCATTCTCTTACTTAGAGGGACCACAATCCTTCTCTCTTTCTATTATTTTACCATATCCCTAATCCATGACTTGATGTCATCAATCATTTCAACATTGGTAACCTTGGTCATGACCCATAAATGGGAAAGAGAAGGGACCTTTTGTAACTTTCCATAAATGAACTAGTCTGGGATAATTGGCACATGGATGGGAAATTCATCACTGAATAAATTTACCTCACTTGTAGGTGCATGAGAGTCAGCCTATGTCTTTTGTGCCCATTAGGGAAAATTACCATTTTAGATTTTCTCTTTTCCTTAGGAGCCAATGGGACCATAGCAATAAAAATATCTTTCTCTTTATCCTCTTCAGACTCCCCTGCTTGGATTTGAGCTTCTTTCATTTGATCTTATTCCTTGTCTATATCATATGCCTCTACAAGTTCCTTGAGAGCAACCTCAAGTGTCTCATCTAGTTCCAAGGCAATCAAATCAATGTAATTAATTGGGAAGGTGACCTTTATTGAAGTGTTGAAGATGAGGACCCCTCTCTAGGTCTCTCTTCCAATTTTACTTCTCCTAATTTCTCCTTACCTCGACCTTGATCATCCTACCTTTGCACAATTTTCCTTTAAGGCTGTGGCTATGGTTGTTCTACTTAGGATTGTTCTTAGGCTATCCCAGATGGACTAGGTATAAAGTGATACTGTAAAGGATGCATTTTACATGCCTCTCTAAATGGGTTGTCATCCTTAGTTAATCTATGTTCAAGTTTAATGTTGTGGCCTTGGATCCTAGGTAACACCTCTTCATAATTATTAGGCTTGATATAAATGGTGTCATGAACACCAAGATGATGCACATACTCAAGCTTGGGAAGTTTCTTCTCCTTCAAATGATTGGTCACTATGTTCTTAGGATCCTACATCTTGATCTCATCAAGTTGAAACCCAAATGAATCCTTATGTTTGGCCATGGTCTCAACTTGTTTCTAATCTTGTAGTATATTTCTCCTAATATTTACAAAGAATCAGTGGAGAAGACCCTTCCTCTTTTCTTTGTAAATTTGATCAATGCTATGGATGAGTTGGGAGGCACTTTCTTTCTCCACCAGCGTGCTGGAAACATATACTAGCAATCTATAACATTGGGACATGATCCCCTCAATTCTGATGACTGTACAATCTAGGTAGAACTAGATGTCACCCATAATTTCAACATACTTCTTGATTAGTGGGTGGATACTAGGCATGGGAACCCCTATGATAGCCTCAACTATGGATGGGTAGATATAGTCACAAATGAATTGCATATGGTTCTTGTATTTAAAGATATGCAACTTGGAGTAAGAGTGGGAAATGGTAGTCTTGCCCTCAAGGGACCAATTTATGATACCAAGGAAGTTGATTGAGGCAAGAAGGGAGTTCAATAGGTATGACATCATATAAATCTACTTAGATGTCTTCTTTATGATGGATGTGAATTGCTTAGTGAGGAAGACACTGATCAAATATCCAATTGGAGGTGTGAACTTTTCTTCTACCATGAAATGTACATAGGGAACCCAAATTTTGTTCACATATGTAGTTGAAGGTGATCCAAAGGCTCAATTGAAGAGGGTCATAATAACTCTGATGCCCTCCTTGAATTAGACTATTGGGATATTGCCTTCAAAGTCCCTGAAGATATGGGGTCCTAAATGCATCTAAAATTTAAGGACAGAGTCCATGTCATGGTTACTAGTCCATTCCTTGACTTTGCATAAGTCAGCATAGGGGATTGGGAGGTTATAATACTTTTCAAAGGCCACAAGGGAAATATAAGTAGTCCCCTTAAAATTTCCCTTCTGAATGATCCAATCATTATCTACTCTGCAATCAATAAAAATAAGAGCGAGGACTTTATGCAATGCAGTACCTCAAGTTTTACAGTAGTGTGGTGAAGGTTGACCATCTGGACAATAACCAAATCATAATGGCTTTAGCTCACTATGGCAATTTTTTAATTTGATTTTGTAATGGGTTTAAATTTTTCCACCATGAAGAAGAGTTCAGACCAATTCCTAATGCCTAAGAAATTTAAGGCTACAACGTCCAATTTTGTGTCCTTGAAGATTCACCCCTCATTATCTGTTATCAAGTAGAGCTCAGTCTCCTCCTTCAATTATTGTCTCCGAGCTGCCCTGGTTCCTTCTTCTCCAAATTGTTTACACTAGATTGCAAATGATCTCTGTGAAAGCTCTTTTGTGATAAAAAAACATAGTCAAGTTCTCTTTGGATCAAATTGTAACCAAATGAATTCAATTGGGTCACTTTTATGCAGGGTTTATGGTTTTGGAGCTTTAATGGTAGGATATATCAGACTCTAGATTATACATGCCTTATATTTTATCTAGACCTTTGCCTTTATACCTTTATTTTTAAGCCCATAAGATCTTTTGTTTTGTCCTTTTTTGATTGTATGGTACTTATGTGGCATTGGTTTGAACCTCTCGCAACATTTTTCATAAATGCCTTTTAGCACTAGCTATTGGTATTTAAAATACCTCCTTTTATTTCACTCCATCATATGAAAATCTTGGATTTAACATGAGCCATAGATTTTAATTTGGGCCCTTACCTATTATTGGTTATTTCTATTCCAAGCCCTGTGGTTATGACACTTGACATCTTTACGTGTCTTCCTCATGCTTCATATCCTATGTCATTCCTTTGTTGAATGATCATTGGCTATGTGGTGATCTCATAGGTCTTTTAAAAGTTGTGATTTCCTTCGTATCTTTGAATCACCCTCCAAAAACAAAGTGTGAACCATCAGATCATCTTGTTAGGTTTGTCTCAAATGCACTTTCACCACACATCGAGCTCGTAGGCTCTCAGTAATTCGCTGAAAAGTCCACATGATCTTCACATTATCGTATCATCCTCCAATGACAAATCACAAACCATATATCTGTAGAGATACCTAAAATTTAGGTTAGCATATTATTAAAATGGGACTTAGACTTAAATTCCTTAGGCTAAGGTTTGTTACATGTATATTAAGCATGATGCAAACCTTACGCTAAGGTATTTATGTCTAAGTTTTTCCAAATCATATAAAGCGGGGGCAAGGTTTAATGTTCTAAGCCAATGTTTACATTGTGTTTATTAAACATAAGGTATGCATTGGTCTAAAATATTTATGTTTTGGCTTTATGAAATATGCTTAAAGAGATCAATATGATATAATGGTCTAATGAATAGGATTTCATTATATTGACAAAACACATTAAAACTATTAGCTAGAAATAACTTGGTCTAAGTCCTACATAACAAAGATCTCCTTTTAAAATAAGACTTAGTATAACTCTATAGTTTAAGGTTCATGATAATTAAACAAAATGCTATGCGGACCTTAAAGCATGGATTTAGACTAAGTTTTATTTTGCATATATTTAGACAAGACCATTTCCACATTTTTGCAAATCAAAAATTTCCAGTGTTTGAGCATCTTCTAAGCATTTCCCTTAGATTATAAAGCAATTTTTAAGCCTTCCAACAAGATTTTGAAGTGTATTTTGATCCTGAGTAGGATAATTCATTAACTTAAATTTGACGGTCTTTTAGACATCAAATAAGTACTCATGGACATCAAATGATGGTTGTGCAAACATTAATTTTAATATCATAAAATTATTGTGACCCAATGTGAGAATACCACTTGGTACACTTGTGGGGCCTCCTAGGATTTTGGACTTAATTCATTCTATTGGATCAAAATTTATGAAGAGGCATCAACCATCAATTATGATCTGACAGCTTGTTGATGATTGGTTACTTTTTCAGGTTGGACCCATTTACTTTTAATCTTCAAATGTAAGAGCACTGCATGTCAATACCTCAAGCCTTTTGTATCCCTTTTAGATTTCATTTGTGTCTCACTCCCTCTGATCAAATCTTCATGACAAAGCAAGGACTATTGATTGTGATCCGAGGGCTTGAATGTGATTGGCTATGGGGATATGTGTAGGATTATGTTTGGCTTTCATCATGTCATCTAATCAGAAGGCTATGAGGAAGCATGAACTATTAGATTATCTAAGATGCATGCTATTTAAGTTGAATATCGGGCCTTTCTCACTCTGTTGGATCAAATACCATGATAAATCGAGCATCTTTAGATCCTACAAGATGTGAAGAAGTTAAGTTAGGACTGTGGTGATATAAAATACTTAGGATAAGATGTTAAAGCTAAGGTTTGGTTCATATTAATAAATACGTTGAGGTCTTAGAATTAAAACCTTAGGCTAACGTACAAATAAAGGGACCTAGCTATCATAAAAGTGGACTTGGGGAACTAGAATTTTAGCTAAGGTGTTAGGACTAAGGTCCCTTTTGTATTAATATACACAAATGGGGCCTTAGGGTTAAAACATTAGGCTAAGCCAAGAAATACTATAAGGACCCTATAGATCAAATATTAGTTAGACATATAAGGAACTTTAAAAGGGGGGAAATAACAAAGGTCACCAAGCATTTTTAGGATTAAGTTTTAATCATGTCAAAAAACATGACTAAGCTTAAAACACGAGTTTTATACTTAGGTTTAAAATGGATTTTTAAAAATTTTCCACCAATTTAGCTCGTGAATATTCAAATTTAAATTGAGGGTTCTACCAAGTTTTTGAAACATGAATTTCTCAGTGGAAAACACCATGGAACCTGTAACTAAAAGTAATAAAGATCATTTATTAGCACTATTATTTGAAATTAAAGCAAAACATAACTGAGTAAGTTTGATTTTGATAAAGTGGATGATCTTCAAATTCTACAAATGACCTTAACATGCTAAAATTCCATGTGCAATCTTCAGGGTTTCTCAAGGGTCCCAATTTTAAAAAATGGGGGTATGTTGATCCCAACAAATGGCAAATTTTGGGGGAAACATAGCCATATTTTAAAATCTAGAGACTCTAGTTTAGACAAATAATTAGGTTACCCACTCCAATTTGATCAATCTCATTATCCAGATTAGATTTTAGCTAAAACAAACCTTGCACTTGAAAACTTAGGATCAAACAACATGACATAGCCATACTATGTGTGTGCTTTGATTTCACTTACCATCTGCCATTAGGTTCAAGAAACAACTTCCAAGTTTCATGTCCTTAATCATTAACAATAAATTATAACATGTTTAGATATTCATTAAGAACCATGTTTTTAGCATCAGGGAAGGCTTAAGCATTGCTCTATTGGTAGCCAGGCATCCATAGCCCTGATAGAGATGCCTTTGGCTCCACTTAAGGCCTTGTTTCACTACTAGCTAGGTGTCCATATCCCCAATGGAGTTTAATAGAATCACTTATGCCTGAAATCTTTTGATTTTGCATTGAATTTTTCTTTTTTTGTATTTTCTTTAGATCTTTATGCTTTTAGAAAGGTTGGGAACTAGAATAGCTAGGTTTTAGGATATGGCCAAGTGTTTGATTTTTAGATAATCACGTATAGATAAAACCCTTATCTTGGGCAAGGATGTTGATTAAGTGTTCGTATGGGTATATCATGATAGTTGGAGCTATTACCCTACAAGTGAAATTCTTCTTAAGACCAAATTGAGGTCAAGACAATGGTCCAATTCTCATGAAATGATTAACTCTTTTCATTGGTCTTTACCATTTTCTACAAATTTTAAAATTATGCTTATGTTTCAGGACCATGGTCATCTTATGCATGGGGCTTACACCTACATTTTTGAATTTTAGGTATTTACAAACAAGCTTCATAACTTTGAGCTCAAGATTGTCCAAAAGGACTTATTAGAGTCAAGGAACAAGGCAACAAGAAGGAAACACAAAATAAAAAGTAGGAAAGAAAAAAAGCAAAAGGGAAACAAATAAATATATACATGTTTATATACAAACAAGGGACATGAAGGAAAGAAATCAAAGGAAACTAGTTATCCTACCTACTCTAAATCTAACCATCTTATAGTTTACTCCATGAAGACCTCAGGAGGATCAGAATTAAAGTAGTGCTTGAGGTACTTCCCCTTAGAGGGTAATTAAAACTCTTCTCCTTATAGATATTTGAGCTTAAAGGTGTTATTTCCCAATGTTTTTGCAATATGGTATGGGCCAATCCCTAAGGGTGTGAATTTGCCATGTTTGCCCTTAGGCTTAGATGCTTTGTCCCAAAGGATATATAGGTCTCCCTATCTAAACACCTTAATCTTTGACCTTTTGTCGAACCACCTCTTGATTTTGGTTAGATGTCTACTAAAATTAGCAAAGGATTTCTCCCTTGCATCTTCCATCTAAATTATGCCCATTAATCTTGAGTTGGCAAGTTCTTGGCTCTTTTCCATATATTCCTAAATAAATCTATATGTGAGAAACTTGAGAGTGATAAGAAAGGTTGGTTCTTATCCACACACTAATAGAAATGGTGAGGCTCTTAATGTTTTCTTGATTCTTATCCTATCTACCCATAGTGCATATTTAACAGGCTTATGCTAGGTCCTGGGCTTGTTTGTAGTGAATTTTTTGATTACTTTCATTAAGTTCTTGTTTTTAGACTCAAAGACTCCATTTCCTTAGGGATAATGATTGGATTCAAACTTGAGAGTATTGCCATTATCATAAGCCCATTCAATCATTTATATATATATGAAATTAGATCCATTGTCATACACTAGGGAGACTGGAGTTTCAAACCTAGTAAAAATGTTTTCCTCCAAGAAGTTGATCACTTCTTCAGTCCTACATCATTTAGTGGCTACAACTTCAGTCTCCCTTGTACAATATTCTATGGTAGTAAGGACATATCTATGACCTTCAAATGAATTGGGGTTGATTACCCCAACAAAGTCTAACCCCCATTGAGAAAAGGGTTTATCAATCATGACTAGTTGTAAAGACATTTCTACCTTAGGATCCTTAGTGCTAAAAATTTGGCAAGAGTGACATTATCTCACATGTTTGTGAGCATATTTTAAAATAGTTGGTGAATAATAACCATCTCTGAGAATTTTATGGGCTAAGGTTCTACCAGATGGATGCCCAATACCTAGATTTTCATGAAAGGTGCTCATGATTCAGGTGGCCTCTTCTTGTGAGACACATCCCAAGTAAATTCCTTTGAAATTTATTGTATACAAGACCCCATCATTGATTAGTTAATGGGTTTTCTTCAATCATAGTGATCTCTTTTGCTCCCTAGATAATCCTACAAGATAAGTGCCATTAATTAGTAAATGTATGATTTAATCATACCACTCACTAGCTTGAAAGTTCTATTGATCCACCTACATAATACTTAGCCTAGGGTTATTATTATAAATCATCTAGATCAAACCTTGGCATCTTACCAATTTTTATATTTTCATCTTCAAGTCATATTCCTACAAAATTGACATCCACTTACCTCTACATTTTCCCAATTCATTCTAACTTCACATAAGTTTGGTTTTAGGGTCTAGTAGAATAGCATGAACTTTATTTATAAGGATGTAATGCATGAATTTATTTACTGCCCTTACTAATTCATATGCCTACTTATCAATCAATGAATAGTTTAACTCAACATTCTTAAAATTAGTGCTCATAAAAGCTATTGATTGATCACACCCTTCAATCTTCTGACTCAATATAATAGCCATAGTGTGGTTAGATGTAAAGGAATAGAGGTAGAAGTCCCTTGAGAAGTCAGGACTTATGAGGATTGGATCTTGGCTGATGGCCTCCTTGATATCATGAATGCCTTCTAGGATTCTTCATTCTATGTGACTTTGGCATCCTTCTTTAGTATGCCATTTAGGGGCTTGACAATATCTACAAATTTAGAAATGAATTTCTTTAAAATGTTCATCTTGCAAAAGAATGAGTTGAGCTCTTTATTACTATTTGGAGGTTCTATTCTAGATATGGCCTCCACTCTTTTAGGATCTATAGAGATCATATCTTTGGTTATAACATGACCCAATAATTTCCCTTCTATGACACAAAAGATACTCTTATTAGGGTTTAGGATATCCCATACCTTTGACATCTTTCAAACACTTGTTGTAAATGCATTAAGTGATCTTCCCTATTTTTAGAAAAAAACTATTAGATCATCCATATAAATAATGATGCATTTACCTATCAGACCTTGGAAGGCATGGTCCATGGCCCTTTGAAATGTTTCTTCTGCATTGATTAGCCCAAAGAGAATTATTTTGTAAGAAAAATTTCCCCACTTAGTGGTGAAAATTATATTCATCCTATCTTATTTATCAACTAATGCCTGGTTATAATCTGAAAAGCCATCAAGAAAAGACATCATGGCTGAACTTGAAACAACTTGAATTACTTGTTCTAGGGAGAGAAGAGGATAATTATCTTTCTTAGATGCTTTGTTTAAGTTTTTAAAGTTGATACAAAGACTAATCTCACCATTATTCTTCCTGACTGGCACCAAATTAACCACCCAAGTAGAATGTTTGATGGGGAAGGCAATCCTAGCATCTGAAAGTCTCTTAACTTCCTTGAAGATCATTGGCTCCAAGACAAGGTTTAAAAGCCTTTGCTTCTTCTTGAATGGTTTATAACTTTACTTAAGGGGTATAGTATGGGTAATGACTCTTGGATCAAATATATTTAAGTCATCATAAGACCATGCTATGGCATCCCTATATTAGGTGAGGAGTTCTTTGGCCTTCTTGTTCTCAATGTTTGTGCAGGCTTTTCCAACATTTACTAGCTGGGGTTGATCTTGGAGACCAAGATCAATAGAATTATAATCTTTCCCACTTACCTTAGGAATATTAAGAACTCCATCTAGTTTGTCTTGGTCAATTAGTCTCTCTAAAGCAATCATCCCCTTGGAGATCTTGTTATTTAGCTGAATGACTTTAACATAAAACTTGTCATCTTTAGATGTATTTTCATTAGTTTCATCAATAATATGAGCATCAAATGCTCCAAAATTAGTCATGACATCCAATATCTACTGATCATCATTGAAAACTTGAAAATGGTTTACATTATCAAGAATTGAAGGACAAGGGATCAACTTAATTATAAAACCAGGGGAATTTCAGTTGGGCATGAGGTTGGTTCTAGTAGATTCTAACTCATCAGCAACTTGGTTTTCTTCTCTTAGGATGAAAATGATGTTAAAAGCATCAAAGGATTCAATCAAGTCCTAAAATATAAACTTATACCTTTGTAGGTATGAGATCTTGCATTAGTATTTGCTTCTTACTTGGCTGACCACTAGTTCTGAATCCCCATAAACTAGTAGTTCCTTGACCTTATTCTTTATAACAAATTGTAAACCTAAGATGAGGGATTCATATTCAGAAAGATTGTTAGTATAAGGTAATTTGAGTCTATAATAAACATGACATGTCCTATTAGTAGGGTTATTTAAGATAACACCAACACCTAATCCAACATTACACCTAACACCATCAAAATGTAATTTCCACAATACAGGAAAAACATGAGTATTCTTGGGATCACATACCTTATCAATATCTAGGGTGAAAACACCTAAGTTTGAGTCAATTATGTTTACCCTATTGTTTACAACATTATACTCATTTATCATGTGTTTAATCTTTGGTTATCTCTCAACCTTGATTTGAATAGGAACTCCCTTCCAAGGTAGCCATAAATTGAGAAATATATGGACATATAACCATTCAAAGCCTTGGTCTATTCTCTTCTTAGTATAATACCATAAAAATCAGGTATATCAATAAATTCAATATTAATGAATTGTTTTATGCTAGGCTTAGAAGCTAACTTCATATGAACATTTAACAATTCTCCTACAACCTTGACTCTAGACTTGTCTAATTAGGTGACAACCCTATCAAACTTTATAGGTGTTAAACCAAGTTGTTTGCATATACATATAGGCATGATATTGGTAGATGATTTAGAATATAATAATAAATTATGAAAATTCTTAATAACATCCCAATAGTGAGCAAGAAAGGAGGAGACTCAGCCTTGGATTTGTGTATAGTCACATTGGCATGATTAGCCTTGGGTGGATTATTGGGCTTCCTTAACAAGGATTTCAATAGGAGGCCCCTTTTTTATATAATATATGAAAGTTCATGCAATGTAGTATTAACCTTTATCTTCTTCATATCCTCAACTATGTTATATCCAATTTTATTAGAAGAACTAGGAATATCAACATTGGGTTTATAAGTACTCGCTTTAGGTGGTTATGGATTATTTCTTGAAGAATTGTTTGGAGGATTTCCAAAGTTGTTTGGGGGTGTCAAGGTATTTAAGGGATACCTCTACTCTCTATTCCTCAAGGGGTAGGTCTTCTTCAAGAACTGTTGAAAGGCTTGAATCTCCTCAGGGATCTCATCAAGTTCATTTTCCTCTTGAAAGGGGAAATCAAAAGTGTCAACCATGAAGTCTTGATCAGATGACTTAGATCCTAAGGAACTCACTCCAATTTATTTATTAGGGACCAATTAAAATGTATCCAACTCTTCTTGGAAAGCATTAAAGGATTTAAAAAACTCTATACAATCAATTTCACCATGCTTGGCTGTGCAATGCACTCTACAATAATCAGTAACATAATATCAATAAGATTAATGTCCATATTCTTGTTACTAGAATATGGTTCATTATCCTTGTTATTATGAAAAATATCATTATAAAATCTATTATTTGGCCTATTAACCTTTGAAATGATAAATTTATAGCAGCGTGCTCTCCAATATTGCCTACTTGTTTTTGTAACTAAAGGAAATTAGTGCTTAATTTTTGAACCATTTTTAAGATAGACTCATTCTCATTTTTAGAATTTTTAGAATTATGTACCTAATTATTATTAGCACCAATAGTTGGTACTAAATCATATTGGTCATTTGTATTTAAGCCATTAGTAATATGGTTTAATAATCTTAAGTTTTGATTGGGAGCAGCATGGCTCAATGGCAATTGATTTAAGTTTGGGAGTTAGTTTGATGATGGGATATTTTGATTTTTGTTTATAAATAAGTACATCACATGCATATGTGGGTTGAAATTCAGGACTAAGTAATCCATTTTACCTTGGGGTTATATTTTATCATTAATGGCCACTGATTTATAATAGGCTTGGGCTAATGTAGTTATAGTTGGAATAGATCCCTTCAAGAATATAGAGGCCATGGGATCCACTACATCCTTGTAGATCTCTAAAGATAGAAAATCATTAGGATTAAAGGCTCTATGGTCTTTATATACATTTTCTAAAATCTATCATTAAAGGACCTAATAGGCTCACTTTCATCTCTTTTAATAGTGGTGAATTGATGGGAAACGATACAAAGACTGATAATCTTATCAAATTGATCTATAAAAACATTTGTGAAATCATTCCAACTTCTGATATAATTATCAAGAAATTTAAAAACCATTCATAAGCTGCATCTTTAAAATTAAATGGAAATAACCTATTTTTTACATTCTTATGTGCAACATTTAGTAACCTTAAGGCAACTTTAAAAGATTTTATATGTTCTTCAGCAGTTACTATTCTTGTTGGACCAAATTTAGGCAAATGTTTTTTAGGGTTTCTCAGGAGGTCATAAAACACACTTGGCATATTAATTGAAGAAAATCCCAACTAATCCATACCTAAATTAAGGTTAAGGTTATAGGTACCTTAAAGTGGTAAAGTTGGAAAATATTTAGATCTCCTGCATCTACCTTTGTCACACCTAGTTTTTTTGTGAACCTCAAACTCATGCAAAGGCTCCCTAGTTAATGAGTGTGAACTTGTTTTAATCCTAGGTAATTCTAGATTAAAATTTGAATATCCTTCCTAAAATGTGATGTATCAAGTTAAATTTTATAAAGAGCAATATTTAGACTTGCACATTGAGCTTATTCTACAAAGGTTGTATAAAACACTACAAAGGACGTCGATCCTTTATTGAATTAGCTCAAAGATGCATTCAATTACATGAATATGATATTTATTTATAATTTTAAGTCTAAATAAACTCATATCTATGTAATATATGCCAACCATTGATCAAAATGAGCTATCTTAACCTTAGATACTATGGATTTTCAAAGTTTAAGCTATATTTACTAAAAACAAGCGTCAAATCTCGAATAACTTCAATATTTGTCTAAGGAATCATAAAGACATGTCACAAGCAGAAAATATCAATGAAATTTATAGTTATAATTAAATAATTCACTCAAAAACACAAATATATACTGATTTTATATAAAAACATGCTAAGATCAACAAAGATTTAAAGAATTCACGGAGATCTACCCTCCTTCTAGTGCTAGTAAGGAACCACCTTATTGATGTCTCTATGTGCACCACATGGTTCCTTATTGTTCAGATAACACTTATCATTTTATAATTCAAGGAATTCAGAGCATGAGTAGTAGGTTGTGGCAACTTGATGTCACCTATGGTGAAATAGCAGTAGAGATATGCATTGGTTTCCCACAAATTTATAATGAGTGATGGTTGGGAGCCATCATGGTCCATTATTCATGAATTGTAGAGAATATATGTTAATAATTAATGAATTATGATCTATATTTAAGCTATAGACTAATTTAAGTGAATACTTATAATGAATCTAAAACTAAAGTGATCTGGTGTAAAAAAGGAGCAAAGAGAAGGGTAAGGTAGAGAAGAAATGAGTGATTGCCAATTTTAGTTTAAAATATCATGACAAAGCATCAATTTCAACTAAGTAAACATTCAAACAATATATAATGCAACATAGCCTAAGCTCAACTTCTACTATATACTAGGCAAACTTCAAAGGATAATGTAAATAGTCGTAAGTAAAACTTCAGAGCATAAGCAGCAGGTTATGGCAACTTGATGTCACCTATGGTGACATAAGTAGAATTTCAATTGAGTAAACATTAAACTAATATATAATGTAACATATCCTATGCTAAAATTGCACTATATAATATGCAAACATCAAAAGATAATGTAAATAGTCACAAGTAAGAACCAGGTCTACTTTAAGGATTTACTACTGACATCAAATAACAATTGCATATTTAAATATAGATTAGAATGAAATGAAGCATAACCCAATATCCTCCAACTAATATAACATATGCACAAATTATAGACCCTGTGATTAGAAAATGCAACCCAAAATTCAAAGAAACTATTGAAATTCAAGACATAAAACTAGCAATTGAGAGAAAAGCAGTATTAGCAATTGACATATCAAACATGGACAATATTTAAAAAATTACTTGATTATATTAATTGATTTAATTATAAAAAATTTGATAAAAATTATTCCTCTTTTACAAATGGTAATACATGCCTTTATAGAAGGTCAAGGAGTACACTAGTCAGTCGTAATAAACATGTGTACAAAAGACAAGGACAACTATCCTTCCATAAAAAGTTCTAGTATACACTTGTTCTTCATAACTAGACTAACCTAGGGGAAATATGCTAATAGACTAGCATATGCCTTACAAAGAATATTCTACTTCAAAAATCTATAAAATTATAAAAAATAGAATATTATCTAATTTACTAGTGGGGACTTTTCTTGTTCTTGTTGGAGGATGTTAATGAGTTTAACATGTTGCTCATCAACTAGCTTTAGATCCATAATAGGGTTCAAGATATGATCCTCTTGATCTACCAAGTCCTCGAGTTCTCTATCATTTCTAGCCATGGCTTTTTTAATGCTCCTAGATTCATTTATCCTCTCTCCAGTAGTGAATATCTTGTCTAGAATCTTACTATTATCAACCTTGGATCTGCCTTTGCTCTTTCCTTTGATTTATTGAGTTCTCAAAGTAGCCCTATGCTTGAATTCCTCATCACCTATGATTCCAAGAGTAGTGGGTTGTGTAGGATCTATAATCATAGTCCCAAGAAGCTGTTTAATCCTTGCAATTAGCTCCTTATCATTTTCTAGGAGTCTTTACACATTATTGTGCCATGCATTCAAAATTTGAACCTTGTCAACCACAATTCCCATAATTATGCTCAAGTGTCCCAAACTGATGGTTTTAAAGCCTAGGATCTATTTCCTTGCTTGGATATTGAGAATTTAGGCTATCTTATCCTTTGAGGCTTGCCATTGGGTGACCATACCCTTGGCTAATGCACGCTATTATGCTAATTCACTTTGCCTCAGATTTATTATTTTGAGTGCCTCAAACATGTCATAAAATGACTCATCAATCATTTTGGTCATTGCCTCAAGTACTGATAGTATTTCATGTGTCTCCAGGTTTTCTTTTTTCCTTTCTAAATTATAGATCCTCTATTTCATTACTCTAACCCCTACTTTTGCATATGTTGATTGGGATTTGATTAAGCTTTCAACATCTTATTCATGAATGGTAGCTTAACCCAAATGTTGCCCCCCAACTAGGGTTAATCCTATAAAGGGATCTACCTTTTGGAAGGTGAATTCCTCTATTCCCACCATGGCTATCTTGATGGTAACCCTCTCCAATCCAGTTGTCTCTAGATTAAATTACACAGTGGTGGATGACTCTATGAATTTTAGAGGTTTAGGGACCTCTACACCTATGTTACTTGATGCTCCTAGGGCATCCATTCTCTTACTTAGAGGGACCACAATCCTTCTCTCTTCCTATTCTTTCACCATATACCTAATCCATGGCTTGATGTCATCAAGTATTTCAACATTGGTAACCTTGGTCATGGCCCATGAATGGGAAAGAGAAGGGATCCTTTGCAACTTTCCATAAATGAACCAATCTAGGATAACTAGCCCATGGATGGTAAATTCATCACTAAACAAATTTATCTCACTTGTGGGGTGCATGAGAGTCAACCTAGGTATTTTGTTCCCAATAATGACCATTGACATTTTATCTTTTCTCTTTTCCCTAGGAGCCAATGGGACTATACCAAGAGTAAGCTCTTTCTCTTTATCCTCTTTAGACTACCCTACTTGGATTTGGACTTCTTCCATTTGCTCTTCTTCCCTATCTATATCATATGCCTCTACAAGTTCCTTAAGAGCACCCTCAATTGTGTCATCTAGTTCCAAAGCAACCATATCAATTTATTGAATTGGGGAAGGTGGCCTTTGTGGGAGTGTTGAAGATGAGGACCCTTCTCTAGGTCTCTCTTCTAATTTTACTTCTCCCAATTTCTCCTTACCTTAGCTTTGATCATCTTGCCTTTAAACAATCTACCTTTGAGGCTATGGCTATGGCTTTTTTACTTGGGATTGTTCCTAGGCTATCCCAAGTGGACAAGGTAGCAAGTTACTACAAAGGATGCATTTGACATGCCTCTCTAGATGGCTTGTCATCCTTAGTTAATTTATGTTCAAGTTTAATGTTTTGGCCTTAGATCTTGGCCAACACCTCTTCATAATTCTTAGCCTTAATATAAATAGTGTCATGAACACCAAGATAATGCACATAATTAGGATTAGGGAGTTTTTTCACCTTCAAATGATTGGTAATTATGTTCTTGGGATCCCACATCTTTATCTTATTGAGTTGAAACCCAAATGAATCCCTGTGCTTGGCCATGGTCTCAACTTATTTCCAATCCTATAGTATAGTTCTCTCAATACTTAGAGGGAGTGTGTGGAGAAGACCCTTCCTCTTTTATTTTCAAATCCCATAAATTCCATGGATGATTTGGGAGGCAATTTCCTACTCTACCAGCTTTTTAGGAACATATACTAGTAATATATAAGGTTGGGACATGATCCCCTCAATTCTAATGACTATACAATCTAGTAGAACCAGATGTCACCCACCATTCAACATACTTATTTATTAGTGTGTGGACCCTAGGCATGGGAACACCTGTGATATCCTCAAATATGGATGGTTAGACACAATCACAAATAAACTACATATGGTTCCTATATTTAAAGATATACAACTTATAGTCTTTCCCTCAGGGGACTAATTTCTAATGCTAGGGAAGTTGATTGAGGCAAGAAGGGCATCCAATAGGTATTACATCATATAAAAATACTTAGATTTTTTCCTTTTGATGGTCATGAATTACTTGGTGAGGAAGACACTGATCAAATCTCCAATCAGAGGGGTGAGCTTTTCTTCTACCATGAAATGTACATAGGGAACCCAAATTTTGTTCACATATGTAGTTGAAGGGGATCTAAAGGCTCAGTTAAATAAGGTCATTATAACTATGATGACCTCCTTGAATTATACTATTGGGATATTGCCTTCAAAGTCCCTAAATATATGGGGTCCTTGGTGCAGCCAAGGTCTAAGGACAAAGTCCAGGTCATGGTTGCTGGTCCATTCCTTGACTTTGGATAAAACATGGGGGATTAGGAGTTTGTAATAATTTTCAAAGGCTAAAAAGGAAATATAAGAAATCCCCTCAAAATTTTCCTCTCAAATGATCCAATCATTATCTAGTATATAATTAACAAAAATAAGAGCGATGACATCTATGTAATGTAGTACCTCAGGTTTTGCAGCAGTGTGGTGAAGGCCAACCATCTAGACAATGACCAAATCATAATGCGTTCAACTCACTATGGAAATTCTCTGCTCATTTTTTATAATGGTCTTAAATTCATCCATTATGAAGAAGAGTTTAGATCAATTCCTAATTCTTGGGACATTTAGGGTTGAATCATCCAATTCGGTGTCCTTGAAAATTTACCCCTCATTATCTATTGTCAAGTAGAGCTCGATCTCCTCCTTCAATTTTCGTCTATGAGCTACCATGGTTCCTTCTTCTAAAAATTTTTTACACTAGATTACAAATTATCTCTACGAAAGATCTTTTGCACTCAAAAACATAGTTGATTTCATTTTGGATCAAATTGTAACCAAATAAATTTCATTGGGTCACTTTTATGCAGGATTTAGGGTTTTAGAGCTTTAATGGTAGGATATATCAGACTTTGGCTTATACATGCCTTGGATTTGATTTGGACCTTTGCCTTTATACCTTCACATTTTTTAACCCATAAGATCTTTTATTTTCCCCTTTTCTGCTTGCATGAAACCTATGTGGCATTAGTCTGGACCTTTCATGACATTTTTCATAATTGCCATTGAGTACTAGCCATGGGTATTTAAAATACCTCCTTTTATTTCACTCCATTAGATAAAAATATTGGATTTAGTATGATCCATATATTATAATCTATGCCCTTGCCTGTGATTGGTTATTTTTGTTCCAAGTGTCTGTACATGCCTTCCTCATGCTTTGTATCCTATATCAGCCCTTTGTTGAATGAGCATTGGCCACGTGACAAGATCATAGGCCTTTGAAAAGTCATGAGTACCTTCATACTATTAGATCACCCTCTAGTGACAAATCATGAATAATAAGATCTTGTCAGGTTTGTCTCAAATTCACTTTCACCACACATCGAGCTCATGGGCTCTCAGGGATTCATTGAAAAGTCCACATGATATTCACATCATCAAATCATTCTTTAGTGATAAAGCATGAACTAGAGATATGCATAGCTGCCCAAACTTTAGGTTAGCATATTATTAAAATAGGACATAGGCTTAAATTCCTTAAGCTAAGGTTTGTTACGTGTATATTAAGCATGATGTAAACCTTAGGCTAAGGTATTTATGTCTAAGTTTCTTAAAATCATATAAAGGGGGCCAAAGTTAAATGCTCTAATCCAATGTTTATGTTGCATTTATTAAACACAAGGTATGCATTGGTCTAAAATATTAATGCCATGGATTTGTGAAATATGCTCAAAGGGATCAATATGATATAATAGTCTAACAAATAGGATTTCATTGTATTGACAAAATACATTAAAACTATTTACTAGAAATAACTTGGCCTAAGTCTTACATAACAAAGATCTCTTTTTAAAATAAGAGTTAGGATAAGTCTATAGTTTAAAGTTCATGATATTTAAACAAATGTCATGGAGACCTTAAAGCATAGATTTAGAATAAGTTTTATTTTGCATATATTTAGACCATAAGACCATTTCAACATTTTTAAAGATTAAATATTTTCAATGTTTGAGCATATTTCAAGCATTTCCTTTAGCTTGTAAATCAATTTTTGAGCCTTCCAACAAGATTTTGAAGTGTATTTTGATCTTGAGTAGGATAACTCATTAGCTTAAATTTGATGGTCTCATAGACATCAAATAAGTCCCCATGGATGTCAAATGATGGTCATGCAAACATCAATTTTAAGTTCATCAAATTATTGTGAACGAATGTGAGAATGCCACTTAGCACACCCATGGGGCCTCCCAAGATCTTCGATTTAATTCACTTTGTCATATCAAAATCTGTGATGGGGTGTCAGCCATCGAATGTGATTTGAGAGTTTATTGATGATTGGTTGCTTTGTCACCTAGGACCCATTTAATTTTAATTTTTAAATGTATGAGTTTCTTATGTCAATCCCTCAGGCCTTTCATATCCCTTTGACCTTTAAACTATGTCTCACTCCATTTGATCAATTCTTCTCAACAAAGTGAGGACCATTAATCATGATCTGAGGGCCTAAAATTTATTGGCTAGGGGGTTATGTGTAGGATTATGTTGGGCTTTCCTCATGCCATCTGATTAGAAGGCAACAAATAAGTATGAACTATTAAATTATTTAAGATGCATGTTATTTAAGTTTAACCCTGGGCCTTTCTCACTTCATTGGATCAAATGCCATGATAAAATGAGTGTCGTTAGATCTTGCAAGATGTGAGGAATTTAAGTTAGGATCATGGTGATATAAAAGACTTAGGACAAGGTGTTAAAGATAAGGTCTCATTCATATTAATAAATATGTTGGGGCCTTAGAATTAAAACCTTTGGCTAAGGGACAAATCAAGGGACCTAGCTATCATAAAAGTGGACCTGGGGAACCAAAATTTTAGCTAAGGTGTTAGGACTAAGGTCCCTTTTGTATTAATACACATAAATAGGGCCTTAGGGTTAAAACATTAGGCTAAGCTAGGAAATATTAGAAGGACTTTATAGATCAATTATTAGTTAGACATATAAGGAACTTTTAAAAGGGAAGAAATAATAAAGGTCACCAAGCATTTTTAGGCTTAAGTTTTAGTCATGTTAAAAACATGAATAACCTTAAAACATGAGTTTTATACTTAGGTCCAAAATGGATTTTTAAAAGGTTCCCACCAATTTATCTCCTACCAATATTCAAATTTAAATTTAGGGTTTTGCCATGGTTTTGAAACATGAATTTCTCAATGGTAAACACCATATAATCTATAACTAAGAGCAATAAAGGTCATTTATCAGCACTATTAGTCAAAATTAAAGAAAAACATAACTGAGTAAGCTTGATTTTAATAAAGTGGATTATCTTCAAATTATACAAATGAAGTTAACATGATAAAATTACATGTGTAATCTTTAAGGTTTCTCAAGGGCCCCAATTTTGAAAAATGGGGGTATGTTGGTCCCAATAATTTCCTCAACCTATTATTGTCTCTAAATAAATAAATCAAAAAGAGCATGATAATTTTATTTTATTATTTGACAAGTATCACAAAGCATTTGATTGGTCATATTAAGATATGATAAGTATTTATTATTGCACCATCATACATAATATCATCATTTACCTAGATGCCAAACCTGTTAGCCAAAAATAATGAAATATTCCACCTAAAATTTTTACCTTATTTAACAAACAAATCATTAAATTTTTGGATGCCAAATTTAGATCTATTGATTACTCAGAATGGGTATCAAACATCATTCCCATTCATAAAAAAGTCATAATGGTTACTGGTATATGCATTGATTTTTGTAATATTAACTTAAAATGTCCAAAAGATAACTTTCCCTTACCTTCAATAGATGCTATAGTCAATTCCACTATTGGATATGAAATTTTATCACTTATGGATGGTTTTCAGACCATAACCAAATTCACATAAGTCCTAAATACCAATATAAAACAACATTTACTATAGAGTGGAACACCTATTATTATTTTAAAATGCATTCTGGTCTTAAAATGCCAAAGGAACCTATCAACGTGAAATTACCAACACTTTCCATGATCTTATACATAAGATAGTGGAAACCTATGTAGATGACCTCATTTCCAAATCTAAAATATGTACAATGCACCTCATCAATCTAGCTATCATTTTCAACTAGCTAATTAAATTTAAAGTTAGACTTAACTCATACAAATGAGTGTTTGGATCTACATCCGGTAAAATTCTAAGGTTCTTAGTTTTTATTTGAGGCATTGATGTTGATACATCCAAAATAAAGGTCATCATAAACATGCCTATTCCTTACTCCATTCCTAACATACACATTTACCTTAGAAAACTTGGGGAAATTTAATGGTCTGTCCCAAAAATGGCTTACTATATATATTTTGTCAATCCACTTCTTAAAAAAACTAATGCTTTAGAATGGATAGATTCATGCCAAAAATCATATGATATTATGAAAGAGTCTTGAGTCCATTCACCTACTCTTTGACCACCTTCAAATGATCATCCATCAATTTTTTATACCTCATCTACCCCTATATCAGTTTGGGCAATGCTTGACCAACAAGATGATACTGGTAGATAATATGCCATTTATTATGTTAGTCAAAGACTCATTGATTATGAAAAATGATATACCAAAGTATAACATGATTACCTTGATATATATTTCATAGTCAAAAATCTCAATCATTATATGCTCTACTAGACCACTTATGTCATTGTTTATTCTGACCCACTTCATCATTTATTATCCAAAGAATTTTTACCTAGAGATAAAATAAGTAAATGGATGGTCCTATTGATGGAATTTGATCGACCAATTATTATACAAAAATATATCAAAGGACAAGTCATCACATACCAACTTGTAGTGGTTTCATTAACAACCAAAAATCACCTTCAAGATAATCTCCCTGACGAAGAGATTATTTATATTGAAGGTCTTAATGAATCTCTCTCTCAAAGATTATTTTTATAATATCACTAGTGATCTAGAATAAACTAATCATGAAGATATAGATATTACTCATGCTACTAGTAAAACTAAATTAGTTATTAAATAAATACTTAAAGTTACTATTGACTTACCTAAAGACACTTGGACACTCCACTTTGATGGTGCCAACTACCTCCAAAGAGCTGTGGAAGGATGTATTCTAATAAATCCACATGATAAGATCATACCTTTAGATTTTTTATTATATTTTTATGTCACTAATAATATGGATGAATATGAGGCTCTAATATTAGGCATGAATGCTGAAATCAACTTAGATATCCCATATTTACATGCTTTGGGTGACTCACAACTTATTTGACATCAGGTTAATGGTGAATATTAATGAAAAATTGAAAATTTAATTGCATATCATAAAACAACTACTACACTTTCCAAAAAATTTACTTATTTTTACCATTGAACTAATTCCAAGAGATCAAAATGACATAGATTATTAAATTGGTTCATCAACATCTTTATTTCACCCTCATCAAGTACTCACGATTCCCAATTTATTATCAAAATCATAAAATCACCTTATTCTATACAAAAAAAAGATTTTATAATATCTCACATTGAGGATGTCACTATTTGAAAAATTCCATGGTACAAAAACATAATTAAATTTTTTGAACATCAAACTTGCCCTCTAGACACATATTCTGGTAAAAAGACTTAAATAATTAAAAAAGATTTCAAGTATGTGTTTTGATCCAAACCCTATTATAATATATTTCAAAAGGAACCTTAATAGATTTTGTAATGAAATAAGAGGTTCCTACTCTCCTATAAAAAGCACATAGGGGAATTTATAGTGGTCACTATATCAAACATGCTATAGCCCGTAAAAGCCTATGTATGGGATACTTTTGGCCTAATCTAAAAAAATATGTTATTAATTTTTTTAAGAAATGTAATCCTTTTCAAATCCATGATGATTTAATCCACTCACCACTAGATGAGCTTTCAACAGTGGAGTCTCCTTGGCCATTCTCTATGTGTGTATTAGACATCATTGGCAAATTACATTGAACATAAGATGGACATGTATTTATTATTATTTATACTAAATATTTTACCAAATGGATATAAGTCATGCATCTTGTTAATGTCACATGAACCTATATTTATAAATTTATTATTAACCAAATCATTTTCCATTTTTGAGTTCCCCATACCATCATCTATCATAAGGGTAGCAATTTCAAAAACAAAGACATGAAATAATTATGTGCCAAATTTAAAATTTACCACACCTTACCATCCTCAATGTAATGGTCAAGTAGAGGATTCCAATAAAATTCTAAATAAAATATTACAAAAAATTATTTGAGAAATTCATAATGATTGGCACCTTCATCTATATCTTGTACTTTGGGCTTATCATACTAGCATATGTACTGCCAGTGGGGCAACACCATTCTCACTTGTATATGGTTATGAATTATTATTAACATTAGAATTTTAAATCCTATCCTTATGCATATAGCTTCATGATATAATTCCTAATGAATAATTATGTGAAGCTCATCTTAATGCTTTAGATTTTCTTGATGAACATTGTATGGTTACTTTATAGTATAACCACCAAACTAAGGCTTGCATTACTAAATAAAAAATAAAAAAGTCAAGCTATGAACATTTAATGTCAGTGACTTAGTCCTCAAATTAGATTATACACATGAAAAATAATGAAAATACAACCAAAAATGGTGGGGCCCGTACTTAGTAAAAGACATTCTTAGTCCTAATACTTATTGTCTAAAAACTAATGAAGGACATAGTTTCAAAGAACCCACTAATGCATAATTTTTTTAAAATATTTTACTTAAACAAATCCTTTATTTTCATAATTATATATAATATAAATATTAACACTTCTTATAGGACTTCTCCAATGATCTCTCATTTTCAAAAGTTTATTCTATACACAAACCTTAGTCCTCTTATTCAGTCTTTTGGTTTCTATTTACCACTTTCATTTAATTCATGAGTTGCATTGTATTACCATGGATAGGACCTAGTCTTCCCCATGAATATATTTTCATTCATATATTTTTAACTTTTTTCTCTTTGATCATAAGTATATTATTTTATAACATTTTATGTTCATTCTCTTCTTTCTTTTGTGAGTTGCAGTATAAAACCATGGATAGGACTAGGCATTCCTAACAAATACCATTTTTATATTTTGCACTTACTTTGGTTTATGTTTTATGAGTTGTAGTGTAAGACCAAGGATAGGATTAGGCTTTCCTCATAAAATCTATATATTCTTTCAAACCTTTTACAAACTAAGTGTTCCTTTTAGAATGTAAATAAAATTTTAAAAGTTTGTGATTCCATATTCTCAACCTTGGTTTTTATTTATTTTATGGATAAAACTTACACAACAAATAATGTTTTCACATTTCGCTACACTTACATATAATATTATGATACACAATCATGATTATATATCATTGTATCCATTTCATATTGTCACATTTTTTATGATTTGAGGTAATTCAAATTATTTCATGTTCATTTTCCTTTGTTTCCCTTAATTTCATTCCACTTTGGAAAAAACAAGGTGGAGGTTAAGATATCACTTTTATTTAACATTAATAAACAATATTCTTAGACACCATGGTTTCTAAGTCCTCTTTATTAGTGTAGACATTAAAAATCTACACATGATGGTTTTGAATGTTGCAAACCTCCTAGACCACCTCAGGACCCAATTGGGCCTAACCTAGACCGTTCAACCCCAAACTAGGCCTAATGCTATTCAATTTGACCTACTAGCTAAACCCACCTTTTAACCCAAATTTTATCTTAGACATCAACCATGAACGGTCACCTCAATCATCGATGGTCACCCTGATCATCAACAGTCAGGTTCCACCATCTAAACCACCTTAAATGACCCTTTAATTTTGAATTACTTTTCTATAATTATAATGTCTAATGTGTGTGCTAGTCCATGCATGATGAAGTTAAAATTAGACATCAAGTTAGACCACTTTTTAATTTCTTGTTGCACCTCTTCTTCCTTGACTATAAGAAGAGAGGAGAAGGAGGTGCAATGGGATCCATCCACAACTATCAAGAGATTTTTCATCCAAAGCTTATTTTGTAAGTGTTCTTCCAGTAGTCCAACCATCACGATAGAGAGATAACTTATAACCACCCTTAATCACTAACTAAGTACTTTTAATCTGCTAGAATCATGCCAGGCTCTACCAATGAGTCAATCTCTTCAACCATTCACCTAATCAACCTTCGGTGATCTAAGCATATATTTTAATCATTCAATCACTTTGTGTGTATTTTTCAATCAGCTCAACATAAACTAATATCCCAAAATTGCCTTTTATATTCTCATCAATATGAACTTTTTATCACCCAAACCTAACATAGTAACCACTAATGGCCACCATGACCATTGACGGTCTGTCTAACCATCGATGGTTGCCTCAACTGCTGATGATCACCCTAACTATCGATGATCACCTTAACCACTAACAATTACTATGGTAAGAAATAACAAGCTATTTTTACCCACTTACCCTCAACCAAATCCCACTTTCTTTTCATTTTCCTATTCACAGACTCCCATCCTATTTTTTTAAGCACACTTGACCTATTTAACATTAGTATCAATTTTCTCATTATTATATTAGTCAGTTTGGGTCTATTTATTCAAGCATTTCTTGTGTTTAATTTTAGTACCTTTTGATTATTGATGCAATTACTTTACCTTTTTTTTTATAAATTTAATTATTTAAAATGTGTGGATTGATAGTCCCCGAGGAAGCTCTTGCTTTTAGGATCTACCTAGCATTAGGAAATCTACCTAGCTATCTATCTAACCAACCATTTGCTTTAGTGTTTCCTTATTTTTATGTCATCTTCTCAAGTCAAAGAGGCACTCTTCAAATTCTATTGATTAATGTGTACACAATCAAACAAGTTTTTCAGCCATACCTGTATCTACTTTCTTTCTCAAAATATAAGGTAAAATTCATTAAAACATTCTAGCATGCCTAATGGGACCCTTGAGTCTCTACCTTGGTTTCATTTTTTTTCATCTATATGCTCTTCTCTCTATTTTGTGTTCATAAACAAAATTAAAGTTTTTTTTAGGCTTAAAATCAAATTCATACAGTGGTTGCTTACATTTTTAGCTCACATAGTTAAATTAAAACAAAGTAATTATATCGTAACATCAATTTTGTTGCACACACTAAACCAAATCACCTACATTAATCAAACATAAAAAAACTTAAGACAAGGCCTAACTAGGATTTCATCACTTAGTGGTC
The DNA here is from genome assembly GCA_037957365.1 of Torreya grandis. Classification (NCBI taxonomy): domain Eukaryota; kingdom Viridiplantae; phylum Streptophyta; class Pinopsida; order Cupressales; family Taxaceae; genus Torreya; species Torreya grandis. The sequence continues at coordinate 2,941,091 of JARHVA010001815.1, forward strand.
ACCTTACACTTTCTTGGTGATCTTACTTAGAGGTCATTACTAAGGGAAGAACCAACTCAGCTCTCTAGGTGATCTAATTGATATATATATATATATTAGCTAAGCACCTGACAACCTTAGCATTGTGGTGTGTGAAGTGAGGGGGTAGGCCCTAATACCAAGCCACATATTGATTTCCAATACATATCCTTTTGAGAACCTTGAACAACCTAAAACCATCTGTAGATTTATTTTTTAGTACCTATTCTATTATCCCAAGTGGAGTCACATAATTTATTGATAGCTTAAGGCATAATCTAAAAGAGAGACTAAAAATAACTTTAGGACTTAACATACTTTTTAGAGTGTGATTGCTTTCCTTGATCACTTCTTATCTTCTCTCTATTTGAGTGGTGAGATTGTTTATGTATTCTCTCTCTCTTATCTTATATGATTCTAAATCACTAACAATGAAGGAACCTATAAAAATAGAATCCATCACCAAACCAATCAACCTATTCTACCTCCTCATCCATGGAGTACATCTTTAAACCAAAAAATTCTCCTCATCCTTTGGGAAGTCCTTTCCCTTAGGAAGTTCCCTAGGGAGATACATACTTTACCACATTTTTAGATAACAATCTTGTTGCCCTTCAATATTATATTAATACCATGCCTCACCAGACCCTTGCTTTGGTTCCACCTATGGACCCATTTTATGGCATGATTTCCCACCTTATGGGAAACACTTATAATGCCACATTCACCACCCAACAATTGAATACTATAGCTTCTTATACCAATAATCCCTTTGACACTATTGTGTAAAACCAACATGTCTAACCTATAAACACCCTTATACCTTCCACCCCCACTAACAATAATTTTACATTAGGAGCAACCCAACCATTAGTCACCTATAATACCCATACCATGGGAGCAACTACTACTAACATTTCCAACCTTTCTTTGGCTACCCCAATATATTAGTCATTAATTCATTTAAAAATATTGTGGTGTTTATACCTTCTACCCTACTTCCAATCAGTACAAAGGTCACTACCCTTCTTTTTATTACTAACCCAACCACAACTTCTACCCAATAGGTGTTGATTGCACAAAACCTAAGTTATATCCCTAACCCATAAGGACATGTACCTCTACCTACTACCCAACCACCTACATCTACCTGTACCTATATAGCTTCCACCCAACCATCGATATCCACATATCAATATGTGGTAGATTATCAACCCCATATTAATTATCAATAAGTCACCCAACCACAACCATAGTATGTAGCTTACAACATTTCAAGTGCACAACCCCAAGTGGATCTAATGAAAATTCTTGTGGATAAAATGACTACTTTAGATTTATCCGTCTCTAGTGCTCACAACATCTTATCATATGACCATATATGCAATGAACCCATTCACCCATCTATCCCTATTACACCATATCCTCCTTAGTGGGAGCTCCCCAATTTCTCTAAGTTTTAGAGTAAGGAGGATCCCCAACAACACCTCAGGGGTTTTAGGCATGCATATTACTTGATTGCCTATGATGAGGCCCTCCTTATTACCTTGCCCATGTCCCTATCTGGTCTAGCATTAGATTGGTATAGTTCCATAACCAAAAAATATCTTCTCCTTCATCCAACTAACCTAGAATTTCTTGGATCACTTTTCAATAAACATCTCCAATAAAGTTTCCATCATGAATATTTACTCTATTCGACAATTTGATGATGAATATATTGTTGATTTTGTAGCTTATTGGAGAAGACTAATCAATCAAATTTCCTTCTCTTTACCCTAACCTCAAATAATATAATATTTTTCTCAGGCATGTGCCAAGCAAATCTCTTCTACAATGCATGTTCAGAGCTTTAGAACCTTTGACAAAGCTTTCACCATGGCATGTAAGCTAGAAAATAAAGCCATCAATGAAGGAAAGTTAAAGTTGAAAAAAAAACTCTACCTACAAAACTAATGAGACATCTTCCTCTAAAACAAACAACTAAACCAATGTCAATGCCAAAATCAAAGAAAATACAAATGTGGTTGTCCTTAAGACCACTCCTTCACCATCTATCAATCAACCAAACTCCTCAAAATAAAACATGAGGAACCAAAACCAAAATAATCAAAAGAAATTCACCCTGATTGGGGAATCTTATGCTTCAATTTTGGAGAAGTGTCTGAAGGCTAATATCATGCAACTTCCTCCTATCAAACCTCCTCAACAAATTGACTCTTCTCATCCTACACCTAGCTAGTACAGTGAGAATGACCTGTGTGCTTTCCATCGAGTAGTGGGGCATGACATTAGTAGGTGTAATACCTTCAAAATCATTATCCAATCCCTCATTGACAAGAGAGAGCTTGTGTTGGACAACCCCAATGCACCTTCAAACCAAGCCCTTGACATTTTTAGATAACCTTTTCCCAATCATACACCTACCAAAAATTATAGCAACCAAGCTGAGTGTTCTCATGATGCCCATACTATCAATATGGTTCTTAACACACTCATTGATGAAGAACCTACCACACAATATACTTGTTCTTCACCCTCTCCACTTATTGGGGTAGTGGAGTTGCCTTCCCCTCTTTTGGAGACCCAAGATGGGGAAGTCACCTTTTCCCCTCCTCTACTTATTGAGGTAGTGGAGTCACTAACCCCTCATTCAAATGACATACCTGAACAAACAATCATCATTTATTTACCTTATCCCTTAAATACCAAGAAATTTATTTCCCCTTTGGAAATCATTCCCAAGGAAGAAACCACCACACATGCACCTCCAATAGAGGAACCACCTATCCAAATCTTACATCCTTTGATTAAGGAAAATATGAGGTCACCATTCCCCTTTCTCAACATATGGGTTTATCTTTCAAATCCACTATATAAGGAATAATACCTATCTACAAACAATTATTTATATTAGTTCAGGGATAGAATTTGTCTCTAAAGCTAATGTCAATGAAGCTACCTTTTGGAAACAACTAGGGCTCCGTTACATCACCGAAAAATAACTTTCAACCACCTCACTGATAGACCAACCCACCACTTCTATTATCCAACCCTTATTTTATCAACCAAACCAATAAAAACCTCTACCAACTTAACCGTTTCTCAACCATCCCATGTAACCAAGTCCCACACAACCAAATCACCCTCTTCAACTAAACCCACCAAACCAACCAAAAACCTTAGTGTCTTCCCTATGTAGAGACTTAATCACCCATCCTTAAAACTAGATTTCACCTCACTGACCAAACACTAAACCAAACCAACCAAGGAGGTAAAATCACCAAGAAGACAAAGGGTCAAACTTCTACCTCCGTCAACCTTACCCTATATTTTGGGTCCTCATCCCTCTACTTTGACTAGGAAACTAACTGTCCCAACCAAAACCCAATCACCATTGTTAGTTACATTGACACACTTACTTTCTAACACACCCATCTTCATCAAGCCATCAATAGCTAAACTACCTACCCTAAAGCCCCTACCTCCAACTTATCAACTTCCACCTTACCAAAACCAAAACTATCAACCAAGAACACTTCCCTACCCAAACCTTCTACCACCAAACCCACTTCCAAAAATACTTCCATCTAACCAACTAAGGCCAAAACATCTAAACCCTCACCACTGTTAGCTGAGTCTTACTCAACTATTTTCCAAAGGTTATTACAAGATTCTTGTTTGACCTTACCTCTTATTAGGCCATTTGACCCTCTAGGTCTAAAACCCATTTGGTATAATGACCACCAAGTTTTCTCCTATCATAAGACACCTAGATATGACATGGAGAATTTCAAAGCTCTCCAAACCATAATGCATCATCTCTATGAGGAGGATGATCTATTAACAGAAGAACCTCCCATGATCCCTTTACTAATCCAACAAATAACAACCACTACCCACCACCTACCTACTACCCCACTCTCACCTTAGATTGATGGGGAACCACACTAATCTCCTACCCCAACTCTTCACTCTATCTATATTATCCATGTGGTCACCATATCACATGGTTAATAGAACGATAAGGGGAAGGCAAACATTTCCATTCCTTAAACATATCCATATTCTATCTCTCAGCCTGATCTAAACCAAACATCTTCCCCTTTAGCCAAACCCAAGGTATATTTCTTAGGTGCCTCTCAATCTAACCCGTCAAAATCCATTAGAAGAGTGGTTCTCAAATAAATTCACCTAACCCTGACAAAGATGAGCCTATATGAATTGATCTCTACCTCACCTCATCATCACCAAATAATGATAGAGGAATTATAATCAATAGAGGTCACCCATAAAAACCCTCAACCTTTTGAAACCTTTGTTAGTGCTCTCCAAATTTATAACCTTGTCACCTTCAAGGATTCAAAAATACCTTCTATTCACCTCGATGACCTAGATTCCCCTCTTTTCATTACTACCTACATCAACCAAACCCACATCAAATGGGTCATGATTGATGGGGGATCTAGTATTCCTTCAATCCTTCAATGACACCATGACCACTAATTTAGGATTTGTTATCTTTCATATCCATTTAGGACCTCACATGCTCCCTAAAATCTTTTATGTACTGGAAGGTGAATTATAATATAATGTTTTACTAGGATGACCTTAGATCCCTTCCATGGGTTGTCTCCCATCTAACCTTCATCATTACATAAAATTTGAGCATGAAGGTTAGGTTATCACCATACAAGCTAACCCAAGTCCCTTCTCATCATGAAACATGACTTATTAACCCAATGATGTCCTCTTACCTCCATTTAACACACCCTCATCAGCCAAAGACAAACCTTTAACCACAAGAGTTGATATCATTTTTTATTCCACCAACGAGGCATCTAATAGCTCATCCATCTCCTCAAATCAAATCCACACCACAAACCCCTTAGAATCCACCTTCCAATGCCTTTTACTGGGGGAATATCACTTTTTGGCCCTTGACACCTTCCTTACTCCCCATGAGTATGGGAAAATTAATAACCAACCTGGGTATGACCCCAATATTAGAGTCATTATTTCATTTGGACCTCTAAACTATTAAAGCCATGTCATTTATGGGTGACTCAAAAAACCCCTCAGTGATTTTGCCACCTCTCTTTTACCTTGACCATTCACTACCAGCTTTTCATACCTAGATAAAATAAGTTCTGCTAAGGCATACCTTCATTAGTGTGTTTTGAAGGGATTTTAACTTGGATGGTATGAGCAGGAGCCACATGAGATACTTCTCATTGAGACCCAAAAGCCCCAAAATAAACATGGCCTTGATTTCTCTCCACCAGACCAACACACTGATTCACCTTCCACCACCAAAATTGATGAGGAGATCCCATCCTTGATGACTCCCTCATCATCAAAATAGGAGGATTCTGACATCATCCCTCCTAATTTTTTTTCATCAACATGATTATCCTCGGACCACTAACCTATCAAAAGGATGGGGTAATCTTAACCATCCTTATGACCCATCTTGAGGTGATAGGAGATGACTCTCCTACCATCAATACCATTTAGTGTCAAGATGATTATTCCATTCTCACCTATCTTAGTGCCTCATACTCTTCCATCCAAAAATATCTTCCTTTAGATACTTCAACCATGTTGAATGAGTCCACCATGGATATCAACTTGGGCACTCTAGACAACCATTGTATTGTCAAAATTCGCTGATCACTAAATTTTAAGAACTTCAAGAATTCCCCTCTTTCCTCTAAGATCACAACATATAATTTACTTGGTCTTATAGTGACATACCTATAATTAACCCTACAATTACCACCCATAACATACTCACCAACCATGATGCCAATCGTGTTAAGCAAATTTTTTGATGAATTCACCCTTGCATAGGCCTTCTCATCAAAGAAGAGCTTCAACATCTCTTATCTATCAATTTCATTCAACCCATTAACTATCCCCAATGGGTATAAAATGTCATTCCTATCACAAAATCCATATGGGTACTATGCATTTGTGTGGACTTTCATGACCTCAACCTTGCTTTCCCCAAATATAACTTTCCTCTAGAAAGCATCGACCAACTAGTTGATCTTACATTCAGACACAAGATATTATCTCTCATGGATAGATTCTTGGGTTACATTCATATCCTAATCACCCCTAAATATCAACATGAAACTACCTTTATCAACCCATGGGGAGAATTATGATATAGGGTTATGACTTTTGGACTAAAAAATGTTGGTGCAACCTACTAACATGCCATGACTTATATCTTCCATGAACTTATCCATAAAGTTGTCGAGGACTATATGGATGACCTTCTTGGGAAATAAAAATATTGGAAAGATTATTTATCCATTATCAATATTATCTTTGAGCACCTCATCCATTACCATGTCTACGTTAACCCTAAGAAGTGCATTTTTGGGGTCTTGTCAAGAAAGCTCCTTTGCTTTATCTTTTCTCTTCTGGGAATCAAAGTTAATCCTTCCAAAATCAAAGCCATCCTTGACATGATTCTTCCAATCAACCTCAAACAACTACATAATTTATAGGGGAACCTCCAATCCATTCATCATTTTATCTCCCAGCTTTCAAACCAATTCCAACCCTTTCATCACCTTCTGAAGAAGGATGTATCTTTTAAGTGAAGAGATGACTATCAAATAGCCTTTGATTCACTCAAAAAGTACCTTTTTTCTCCACCTATCCTCACCCTTCCCAAGGATGACCAACCTTTCTAACTTTATATCTCTACCACTGACCACTCCATAGGGGCAATGCTTGCTCATCAAGATGAAAAACCTAAAGAACACATTGTCTATTACATTAGTTGAATGCTTGTAGAATACAAGACTTAGTATACCCATATCAAGAATCTTCACATAGCTTTAGTATTTATGGCCACCAAAATTTTCCACTACCTTTTTAACCATAAAGCCTATGTCATAAAAAATACCAACCCACTCAAGTATATGCACTCCAAGTCATACCAAAATTAATGTATCGCCAAGAGGCTCATAATTTTAAAATTTTTTGACCTTCAGTTCTTTCAATAAAATTAAATTAAATGGAAATTAATTTCTAACCAATTGGTCAAAATACCATTAGCAAATAACTAACCTTCTCCTCCTGAGTTCCTCGATGAGTCTATTATGACCCTTTCTCAAGCAGACTTCACCTAGAAAGTCACCATGTTTTTTGATGAATCAAAGTGTCAACATCGTGGGGGTATCAGTATCACCCTTATTACACTTGATAGAGAACCTCTTTTTTGTCATTCAATCTAGAATTAGAATGTACCAACACTATGGCTGAGTACAAATCCCTAGTAATAGGCTTTCAAACTCCCTTATCCTTGGGAGTCAAAACAATCAACATATTTGGTGACTCTCAACTTGTGGTCAATCAAATCAATGGCTCTTACTAGTGTAAAAATGATATTTTGAAATAGTACAAAAAACTAGTTGATGAACTCTTAATATCATTTAAACACTACCACATCTAGTCAATCCCATGATCTACCAATAAGTTTGTTGACACCATGGCTTCCCTCACCTCTCAGATCCCATCTTCACCCTCTAATTCTAAGCTATCTATCATTATCTATAGACTCACCTAGCCTTATTATGTCAAATGAGAATCTCCCACCATCTTCAACATGGAGAAAACCCAACCTAACCTTAGGTATCAACATACCTTCGACTATCTTTGATAGGACCGAAACTCCCCAAAGCTCTGACACAACTTGTCAGATTTAAGAGCACACATGATTACCATTGTATAAGCAATTAAACATGCGGAATAACTAGAAGAACAAATAACTATCAATGAGAAATAACACACAAAATATGAGAGGCAACACACAATTGTATTCAACTCATTACAAAGGAAATTACAATAAAGAGATCACACTCTTCTTCCACCTCTGTGAGGCTTCCTCTACAAGGGCTCCAAGTAATCTTCCCACATGAGTAATCTTCTCTCATAGGTCACAACACATAGCTAACACAAGCTATTATTCACCTCATTTCACATCTGTACAATCGAGTACACAACTGTACTCCAAGTAGATCTCTCCATGATCTTGCTGATGTATTGCTGTCACCTTGGATCTAGCTCCCCCGCCGATCTCCTTTCTGACCCTCGCATTCACACATCCCTGCATATCAAACCTGATCTTACTTATACATACATGGGGAATCCTACTTGATTCCACCATGGGAAGAACTCTCCAAGCTTCACATAGCTCTTCTCCAAATTCTCCACTTAACAATATAGCCCATGAGTCTATTATATAGATCTCATGCATACACTGATTATACTTGCGGCTCAAGGCTTCAAACAAGCTTTTAACATGCAAACTCCACGTTCACTTAACTGACTATTCATCAACAGTAGTTCAGACCGCTACAGGCGACCGACGTCGGTCCCTGCCCTCTTGGAGGTGACCGATGCCAGCTGATATTTTGCCGATGCTGGTTTCCCTTCTGCATCCCCTAACCGACGTCGGTGTGGCCTACCAACGCCGGTGACTGCATACGCTAGAAACCCTCCTGTTTGCCTTAAGGTGTAGCTTTTAGCTCCACACCCTAACAATCTCCCACTTGGAAATAAAGAGATGCACCTGTACCCAAAACTAGTACTCTATCCAATCTACATCCTGGCTTGTATTCCTCTTCAAGCTCCCACCTGAAGACAACCCACCACACTCCTTGTGGTGATAAACCTGTGCCTGATTTTCTTCATTCTCATTGTACCATCTTCTGCCTTGCTATACTCCCACTCAAACAGCAACCCCTGTGAGTAACCTGTAATCAACAAACACTTAACAGATCTGGGACATCTGTTAGTCAAACTCGCTCTGAGAATGTCCAACCTGGCTCTGATACCAATTGATAGGACCGAAACTCCCCAAAGCTCTGACACAACTTGTCAGATTTAAGAGCACACATGATTACCATTGTATAAGCAATTAAACATGCGGAATAACCAGAAGAACAAATAACTATCAATGAGAAATAACACACAGAATATGAGAGGCAACACACAATTGTATTCAACTCATTACAAAGGAAATTACAATAAAGAGATCACACTCTTCTTCCACCTCTGTGAGGCTTCCTCTACAAGGGCTCCAAGTAATCTTCCCACATGAGTAATCTTCTCTCATAGGTCACAACACACAGCTAACACAAGCTGTTGTTCACCTCATTTCACATCTGTACAATCGAGTACACAACTGTACTCCAAGTAGATCTCTCCATGATCTTGCTGATGTATTGCTGTCACCTTGGATCTAGCTCCCCCGCCGATCTCCTTTCTGACCCTCGCATTCACACATCCCTGCATATCAAACCTGATCTTACTTATACATACATGGGGAATCCTACTTGATTCCACCATGGGAAGAACTCTCCAAGCTTCACATAGCTCTTCTCCAAATTCTCCACTTAACAATATAGCCCATGAGTCTATTATATAGATCTCATGCATACACTGATTATACTTGCGGCTCAAGGCTTCAAACAAGCTTTTAACATGCAAACTCCACGTTCACTTAACTGACTATTCATCAACAGTAGTTCAGACTGCTACAGGCGACCGACGTCGGTCCCTGCCCTCCTGGAGGTGACCGATGCCGGCTGATATTCTACCGATGCTGGTTTCCCTTTTGCATCCCCTGACCGACGTCGGTGTGGCCTACCAACGCCGGTGACTGCATACGCTAGAAACCCTCCTGTTTGCCTTAAGGTGTAGCTTTTAGCTCCACACCCTAACAATCTCCCACTTGGAGATAAAGAGATGCACCTGTACCCAAAACTAGTACTCTATCCAATCTACATCCTGGCTTGTATTCCTCTTCAAGCTCCCACCTGAAGACAACCCACCACACTCCTTGTGGTGATAAACCTGTGCCTGATTTTCTTCATTCTCATTGTACCATCTTCTGCCTTGCTATACTCCCACTCAAACAGCAACCCCTGTGAGTAACCTGTAATCAACAAACACTTAACAGATCTGGGACATCTGTTAGTCAAACTCGCTCTGAGAATGTCCAACCTGGCTCTGATACCAATTGATAGGACCGAAACTCCCCAAAGCTCTGACACAACTTGTCATATTTAAGAGCACACATGATTACCATTGTATAAGCAATTAAACATGTGAAATAACCAGAAGAACAAATAACTATCAATGAGAAATAACACACAGAATATGAGAGGCAACACACAATTGTATTCAACTCATTACAAAGGAAATTACAATAAAGAGATCACACTCTTCTTCCACCTCTGTGAGGCTTCCTCTTCAAGGGCTACAAGTAATCTTCCCACCTGAGTAATCTTCTCTCATAGGTCACAACACACAGCTAACACAAGCTGTTGTTCACCTCATTGCACATCTGTACAATCGAGTACACAACCGTACTCCAAGTAGATCTCTCCATGATCTTGCTGATGTATTGCTGTCACCTTGGATCTAGCTCCCCCGCCGATCTCCTTTCTGACCCTCGCATTCACACATCCCTGCATATCAAACCTGATCTTACTTATACATACATGGGGAATCCTACTTGATTCCACCATGGGAAGAACTCTCCAAGCTTCACATAGCTCTTCTCCAAATTCTCCACTTAACAATACAGCCCATGAGTCTATTATATAGATCTCATGCATACACTGATTAGACTTGTGGCTCAAGGCTTCGAACAAGCCTTTAACATGCAAACTCTGCGTTCACTTAATTGACTATTCGTCAACAGCAGTTTAGACCGCTACAGGCGATCGACGTTAGTCCCTGCCCTCCTGGAGGTGACCGACGCCAGTCGATCTTCTGCCGATGCCAGTTTCCCTTCTGCGTCCCCTGACCAACGTCGGTGTGGCCTACCGATGCCGGCAACTGCATACGCTAGAAACCCTCTTATTTGCCTTAAGGTGTAGCTTTTAGCTCCACACCCTAACAATCTTAATCCTACCATCATTCCTTCTAGTCTTTCTATAAATTCTTGAAGGGTATTTATCTAGAGTACCTCATGTTACACCATTATGGGGAGAATTATTTATAAACATGGCTTTGATGACCATCTCTTACATTGAATATGTAGTTTTGAAGTCTCTCATGCTATCAAGGAAAAACATGATAACATCTATGGGGGACACTTTAGTGGCTTCACTGTAGCCGAGTGTATACTTCACCTTGGCTATTATTGGCTTACCCTTAACCAAGACTACTATGATTATGTGAAATAGCGTGTTAAATGTCAATTACACACTAATTTACATCATGCTCCTAGCCATAGTATTTGTGTATCCACTAATTTTTGGCCCTTCTCACAATGGGGTCCAGACCTTATTGATGAAATTAACCCCCATTCTTCATAGTGACACCATTCTATAATCACTGCAATTGAGTATTTTACCAAATGGGTAGAGGCTATTCCTCTAGTCTCAACCAAAGTAGAAAACATTGTCAACTTTATCAACCATCACATCATTTGCCTTTCCAGTGTTCCTCATAAATTATCATAAATAATGGTAAATATTTTAAAAACAAGTAATTCTAGGGTCTTTATTATGCATTTGGTATCAATTTAAGTTTATCATCACCCTATATCCCTCAAGCTAATGGAAAAATATAAGCCTCTAAAAAAACTCTTAATAACATGCTCACCAAGATGGTCAATGGCTCTGGTTGGTATTGACATTTGCATATCCCCTTTGCCTTATGGGCATATCATACTAGCATCCAAACCCCTATGGGTGCTACCCAATTCTATCTTTTGCTTGGAGTTGAGGTTGTCTTGCCTCTCGAAGTCCAAATACCTTCTCTTCACATATCTTTGTAGGATCTCATTTCTAAGGATGATTATCATCAACACCATTTAGATCAGCTTGAGCTAATTGATGAGCATTGCTTAACTGCCCTTACCCATCTTCATGTCTATTAAGAGTGCATCAAATTTGCCTATAAAAAACACCTTAGAGTGCAATAATTTAACATCAAAAACCTCATTTTAAAGGAAAATAAATATGTCACCAATATGGAGAAAAGCAAGCAAGGTAAGTTTGCTTTTAATTCCCTTGGATCTTATATAATAACCTCCAAGTATGGATTAGGTGCTTATCGATTATCCTCTCTTGAGGGAAAACCATAACCTAAGCCCCTTAATGCTTTGCATATGCATCCTTTCTTTTGTTAAGAAGGATCAAGCTCACCTTTTGTTTAACATAAGCTCATCCCTTACTTTTAAACCACATTCCATCTCCCTATTTTAGGGGTAACTAATTAAAACTAAATAATGTGATTATTCATCACAATAATAGACTAATATTGAATAATGGGTACCAAAAATCTACCCATGGCATGATCCTTATGGTAATTTCCACCCCTTTTCACAAGATGGATTCCCATGATCATTGTCACCTAAATCTCATTACACCTAATCAACCTTCTAGTGCTTCTAGCTTTTCCTCCATAAAGGTGAACCTTTAATCCTATATAAACTAGTCTATGTCACGTAAAAATCAAACAAAGGAAAAAGGAAAATCCAAACCAATATTAATCATGGGTCATTCCTAGCATTCACAGACTACTCCCTTGAAGGATAGTTGAAAACATATTTGAAATTACTCAAAGTAAGGTGGACTACTTGCTTAAAGGTCAGCTATCAAAGGCTTAAAAAAAGCATACACAATTAGACCATTCCCTTCAAGGATGGCTGAGTAAGGCATTTCTCAAAATCAAGCAATTTTTTGGAAGCTTCCCGCATTGATCAACTTCCCTAGCTCCCAAACAATAGAAAATAATGAAAAGACCTATTATCAAGTAATAGAAAAAACACAAAAAAAATTTGAAAGCTGTAACCAAATCTCATAAGAAAAATAATCTTGAAAGCTACAATCTTCTCTCATGAGTATCATTCCTGCATCGATCAATATACACTTTATATGACATAGACTTGTTTATACTAACTCTTTGGAAACCTATAAAAGAGGTATGATAGACTCATAAGAAGGTTCCATATCTCATCTGGCTCCCCTTTATACATTATTAACAAGGGATTTTGAGCTCACTTGACATTATGTGATCAAGACACCTTTTTAACCAACTAACGAATGCTACTACAAAGCATTCGAAGGGATTATGTTCTTTAAGCCAATCCAACTTCATTTTTGTTTTAGTCCTTATCAAAGAAGAATCATTATGTCTTCTTCTTATCTTATTATGACTAGTTGATATATTCATTAAGATGTTTTTTCTCTTGATTATATTCTTTATTCTCACATCTAGTGTTGTTAATTAACTTACTTTATGTGCTCTACCTCAAGAAAAGTAACAATATCCATAATCATAAACATTGCACATCAACATATATCATAAGCAAAACATACATCATTAGCATATCCATCAACATGTCAAAATCAAGAATCCATGAATAATAAAGTAATCAACCATTTTCACCACATGTCTAAATCCAAATAAGGAAGCATATACTTATTAACCTTTAGCATAAACATCATCATCAATAATCAATATAGCATCATCAATGATCAATATAAACATCACATCATAAATATCACATCAAAGCAAGCCATAAACCATGAGAAATAAACAAGGATCATATATATAAATTATGAGTCTAACATCATAATGTATACACTAATATACATGTCTCTCTCTCAAAATGTACATCTCACCATGTCATAATATAATATATCATAAATCATGTCATGTTTATGCCCCTAGGGTACCACTATCTCCCAAAGTACCACTAGGTCCTAGTGTTTATCCCCCTAAAGTACCTACTGGTCCACCTACAAAAGGAGCCCACTACCTTGGTGTCACCACATGAGCACTGCCTACCAAACTAGCTCTGTGCTCTCCCCATCGAGGCTCATCAGGATACCACCTCAGGACTATAGCCTCATAGTATCATAACTCCTCCACTATGGCTAGGTATCATTCCATGGGGATAGTGCTCTACCAACTATGTTTACATCCATAGGCTACCTACCACCATTATCCCCACCAAAGTTTTCTACTACATAAAGAGCCTAGTACCATGTAGGGTAACCATATAGAAAACTTGCATCATCTATCACTAGCCATGCTGGTAAATCCTCATGATCTAGCAAGGTCTATACTAGATGTGGCTTAGGTGGTAGGATCTCTACATCCTCCCATGTATATCTAAGAAATGGGCCTAAGATACCCTAAACTAGGATAAACTATCTCCAAAACTTATCAAATGAGACAAGCTCTACCTCCCCCTCTTGCTTGCTAAAGATCCACCTATAATTTTATATGGATAAAGTCTACCTCCTGTATCTAACCCACTCTAAAAACCTAACATATGGCCTCCACATAACATTTTTTATCATTAATGCATCTAGTACACCATTGAACCAATCTACATCATGAGCTCATCCTCTTATACCTAAAGTGACAAAGTCATCTCTCCATCATGTAAAACCAATTGGGAAATCTATCTAAGCATACCCTATCAATGGTAACCCCATCAGCCTCAACACTTAGATGTGCCCATAAGCCTAGCAATGTAGAATAATCTTGATGCTAATGCCATACCTCTTATGAGCTTTGAATCCCCATAGCTCCTTATATATCTAAAAAAGTAGCATAGGTACCCATCCAAACACTATGCATCTTAATAGCATCTCGACCAACACCCCTAGTAATAGATAAGGAAAACTCATACTGTTTAAATCTAAAAGGGAAAAGTATGAAATGACCATCATCATCATAGTCATTAGTCTCCTCTCACCCCTCACCCCCTAATAGAACATATATTTGTTGAAACCCCTAACATGCTACTTGACATAGTCATTGTTATCTCCATACATCAGCTCCAATAACTCCTCTCACTCCTACTAAATTTGATATATTTGATAGAGAAGGGGAAACCATGTGATCATATACACATCCTCTGGTAAGATAATCATCTCACTAGTAGGTAGTAGGAAAGTGTTCATGGCTGGATCCCTTCTCTTGATAAGGGCCACGATCATCACCATATATCATGGCATAAGATGTTAGTGTCACATCACTCTGATCCTAACCTCCTTTATATGTGCCCAATCTATTGGGGCCATCCCCTAAATGATCTCTATGAAGATGTGAGGTACTTGATCTTGCATTTGGATCTACTCCCACACTTACAATGTTTGATAGCCAATAAACTTAGTTTTATATACTATGTTTGCCTATGAAATTTGGTTATCACACTTACTTCACCCTCTATTCAACTCACAAGCATTTAACCTATCTTATCTCAAAACCTACACATTTACCCCCTTTGCTTAGTACACCTAGACCTAATCTTAACTATTGTCTATAAACCATCAACCATTAACCCCTACCCTTAAAATGTTAACCTAAATCTTCAACCACTAACCATAACATTCAAAATATCCAAAATTTCAACTGTAAAACATTTAACATTTTCAAAACCAACCCCCACCCTAGTTGACCATCAATGGTCATAATAACTACTGATGATCATGTGAGTAATCATTGATGGTCATCGACCATTAATGATCAGGTATGACCACTGATATTTACTATGCATAACCACTAGTAGAATACCCAAACCCCCCCTAAGTTCTCACTCAAACACCAACAAATAGCTAAAAACTAACCTAAGCTTGACCATTACCTTACCCTAGCTATCCTACCCTAACCAATTTTAGAATTCACCCATAAATTTAACCAAATCTACTCAAAACCCGAACACCTTAGGTCAACTAAAAAAACTACACATAATCAAACCATACCATATTAATAACAAACCACCATATAATGAAAATTCACATCTAATCTACCAATTAAATATGCCACCTACCTCATTCTTTGAGCATCATCGAGGAGGAATCCAAGGGCCTATTACCCATCCTCATCTATGTCTACACCCACCCTATATAGTCGTTGGTCCACTCAGTCCATTCAATCAACCCAATAATCACCTTCACCTGCTAACACTCACTATTAACTATTTTTTTCCCAAAATGACAAAAACTAGAACTCACAAGTCAACAAAAGAGAATAAGTCCAAAAGACTCATCTTTTGATTTTAACCTATAAATTTTTAGGGTTTTAACCCTGACTATCAATAGTTAGGGTGAGCACCATCAATCAACCATAGGCCCCCTAACCATCGATGATCAAGATATTAGGAAATGTTTTCCCCTACCACCAACAAGCATCTTCACCCAACATTTCTTAGCACACCCACCCATAGAGACTACCTTCTCCACCCACCTCAACCGCCTCATCACCTCACCATTAGTCTATTTTGACCCATTCTAACATGCATTTTATGATGACTTTTGCCTAGTCCTTTTGATTGTAATGAATACAATTTCCATGTTGACCATTTTTTTTAACTTATGCTACCTTAAACATACCCAACCAATTGGTGTCTTCTTAGGAGTACTTCTTACCTTAGATACTTGTGACCTCACCTAACTAGTTTCTATTTTCCCTAAGAGCACTTCCTACCTTGGATACCCATAAAAGTACTGACATTGCCTACGAGACTTGTGTTTACAAGTGAACCTAGCCACCATTCATAAATGCAGTCACACAATCCAATTATCCTTTATTCTTCTAAGCATCAACCTTTATTTTCACCAAGTACGACAACCTAGTTTATACATGATCTTTGATATCATACCTTTTATCACACTTTATGTATGTGTTTGTGCTTTAGTGACCAACTTATCTCCCACCTTTATGGTGTCTACCTTTATCATCACCTTTAACACTTATCAAACCCATACCCAATTCCATTTTTACTTCATTGACTCCCAGTTTGAGGGGGAACACCTCCTCCCATACTCAGGGTAACCTAACCTTTGACCCATAATACATTTTTAATTTTACAACTTGTTGATTCAAAGATGCATAGCAAAAATAGGGAAAATATAGACACCATAAATCCACACATGATGGTTTTGAATGTCTTAAACCCCCTAAACCACCTTAATACCCCCTAGGCCTAACCTAGACCATTTGATCCCAAACCAGGCCTAACACTAATTAATTTGAACTACTAGTTAAACTCACCTTTTAACCCAACTTTAATCTTGGCACTTGACTATAGATAGTCACCTCAATGATCGACAGTCACCCTAACCATTGATGGTTAGGTTCCACTATCTAAACCACCTTAATTAGACCTTTCAATTCCAACTTACTTTTATATAATTAAAATTTCTAATTCATGTGCAAGCCCATGCATGATGAAGTTGAAATTACATAGCAAGATGGACCCCTTGTTAATGTCTTGTTTCTATCTCCTTCCTTACCTATAAGAAGAAATGAGTAGGAGATGAAAAGGGATCCATCTACAACTATCAAGAGATTTCGCATTTAGAGCTTCTTTCTTAGGTGTTTTTCTAGAAATCTAACCATCACGATAGAGAGATGACTTGTTATTACCCTTTAGTCAACAACTAAGTACCATTAATCTATTATAATCATGTCAAGGTCCACTAACAAGTCAATCAATTCAACCATTCACCCAATCAACCTCCAATGAGCTATGTATTTATTTTAATCATTCAGTCATTTTGTGTGTATTTCATAGTTACTCCAACACAAACCAATTTCCTAGAATTTCCTTTTGTAATCTCATCAATCAGACCTTTTTATCACCCACACCCAATATACTAACCATCAATAGTCATCCTAACCACCGATGATCTGTCAAACCATTAATAGTTGCCTCAACCATTGACGATCACCCCAACCATCGATGATCACCTCAACCATTGATGGTCACTATGGAAATAAATAATAACAAGTTATTTTCACCTATTTACCCTCAACCAAATCTCACTTTGTTTTGGACTACGTATTCACAAACCCCCAACCTATTTTTTGAAGCACACTTGACCTGCTTAACATTAGTATTATTTTTCTCATTATTATATTAGTCATTTTTGGTCTATTTCTCTATCAAGCATTATTTGTGTTCAATTTCAATACCTTTTGATTATTGATGCAATTACTTTACCTTTTATTTTATAAACTTAATTATTTTAAAACATGTGAATTGATAGCCCTCGAGGAGTCTCTTGCTATTGGGATCTAGTTAGCGCTAGTAAATCCACCTAACTATCTATCTAACCAACCATTTGCTTTAGTGTTGTCTTACTTGCAGGTCATCCTCCCAAGCCAAATAGGAGCTCTTCACAATCTTCTGATTAATATGTGTACAATCAAATAGATTTTTTGACCATACCCATATCTATTTTCTTCTTCTACCTTTCTTGAAATATAAGCTAAAATTAACTAAAATAATTAGCTACCAAGTTTAAAGTTTTCTAATGATAGTCATTTTTAGCACCACTATTTCATTCTTTGTATCCATATGGAGGAATATAAAACACAATCAAAAAGTTAAAATCCAAATCATTTATAAAAGGCAATGATCAAAAGACAAAAACCATAAAAAAAAGTCAACATCACAATAAAATATGTGATTTGTAACCCATTTCATAATCCTACTTGAAGCTCAAACTACATAATTGGCCTCATAATAGAGCCGAGGTCCATTGGGGTGTGGTTGGCCAGTAGATTAGATAGGAAAATTCAAAATTATTTATAAGTGCTACCTAATTTATCACATAAGTACCCAATATTTTTAGTAGACTGATGGCTCTATAAGGGGTCCTAATGAACGAGGAACACATTGTGGGAAGGTAGGTCCATTATAATTTTCATGCATATATCCTTCATCAGATAATATTTATACTTTATTAGATAACTCAAGATTTTCATGATTATAAAAATTTCTTCAAATTCCTTAATGTCAAAAGTCCTCTTATTTTAACAAACTTAATTTTAGTGTCTTAACTTCAATAAAGTGTTTCTCTACATTGAATTTTTTTATATCTCCCTCACCACCCATTTCATTCCCCCTTGAGAAGCAAGTTTAATTATAAATATATTTCCCCACTTCTATATTCCATCTTCTTCACATATTAATGTGAACAAATAATATGTAGAGGGAAGGTTAATTTTGTGTTAGTCTAATAAAAAAATCAAAATAACACACTAAACACTTAATACCTCTAGCCTAGACACCAGGGAGAGCATAGGTAACAAACATACAAAAGAAAACATAACTAGAACAAAAAATAAATCATTATTTTACCTTACTTAGAGCTTCAAATTGATTTTTTAAGTGGCTTTCTTATTTTGTGCATCAATAAATCTTCATCAATGGAGCTTCATTTGCTTTACCTTTCCTTGGCACCTTAGCTTGGCTGATTGGCTTATGAATTTAGCATGGTAACATCACTGGAAAAGTTATTGAAGATATTTGGGCATAATAACATTGCACTAAAAAATATTATGAGGTAAATCATATATAATAACACTACACTATTAAAATCTTAGAGATCAATAGGTATGGCCTTGTATTTATAGCCTCAAAAGTTAACTCTCACCCAAGGTGAGTTAAGGTTGAGTTTAAACATGGAATGGGTTGAAAATAACCCTAGGTGAGTAGAGGATAAATCCAATTGAGTTAAAATTTGTCATATAATTATTATTTTTAATTAATAGGCATGGATCTCAAATTAGATATTTTGAGATATTTTGGAAGAGCTTAACAACTCATAAAGGTAATGATGAAAAGGCTTGATATTTTGAATTTTGGAATTTTTATTTTTAGATATTAATTAATTACAAATGGATAATTAAACAAGCATTTAATCTTATTTAATTAGATGATTCATTTTGATTATTATTTTATCTCTTTTGATAATTTTTCAATTGCCTTATTTAATGGGTTTGTAGGCCAAATTACCAGTACTTGGGTCGTAAGGTGGCTAAAGATGAAACTAGGTGAGGTTATTATTGTGTATGTTTTAGTATCCCAAATAGGGATGCCCTAACATGATTTGAACCATTGATGAATGATGTAGATATTAAATTGGGATGTTTAGTGATTCCTAGGCTTAATTTGTAATGTTTGGTAAAAATCAGTCTGAAGTCTAGTCGAAAGCCAATTATGGCTAGAATGGGGTGTCTATAGTTTTCACCTATTTGGTGAGGAATTGAAAACTATAGGCACAATAACATATTTTGAGATAATTAAAAGGTCTTGTATGCCTTATGCCCCAATAAGTAATGGATGAGCCATGGATACCCCCTTGAGGGAGTGGTTGGAAAAGAAGGTCAGAAATCGATCCCTAAAAGAAAGAAAATGATGGGATCTAAGAGGTAACTGGGGTGGAAAATACTGATATAACCAAAGGTAGTTATAATTAGTGGAATAGTGAGAAGCCATAGTTAGGTAGATAAAAAGGATGATTTTCTCAAAGTTAGTTATAATAATTGGCATACTAAAGTAAAAAGATAATGATTTACCCAAAGGTAGTTACAATCATTAAAAAAATGAAAACATGCCCCAGTTGGTTATAAACATGAAAAAATGATTTAGCAAGCTATTTTCACCCACTTACCCTCAAACAAATCCCACTTTTTTTGTCTACCTGTTCATAGACCCCCGACCTATTTTCTGAAGTACACTTAACCTGTTTAGCATTAGTATTGATTTACTCATTACTATATTAGTCATTTTTGATCTATTTATTTATCAAGTATTATTTGTGTTCAATTTTAATACCTTTTGATTATTTATGTAAGTACTTTACCTTCTATTTTATAAACTTAATTTTTTTAAAACATGTGGCTTGATAGCCTTTGAGGAAGCTCTTGCTTCTAGGATCTAGCTAACGCTAAGCAATCCACCTAACTATCTATCTAACCAACTATTTTCTTTAGTGTTATCTTATTTGTAGGTCATCTTACCAAGACAAATAAGAGCTCTTCATAATATTTTGATTAATGTTTGCACAATCAAATATATTTTTTAACAATACCCATATCTAGTTTCTTCTTCTTCCTTTCTTGAAATATAAGCTAAAATTCACTAAAATAATTAGCTACCAAGTTTAAATTTTTCTAATGATAGTCATTTTTAGCACCAATGTTTGGTTCTATGAATTTGTATGGAGGAAGAATAGAAAAAACAATCAAAAAGTTAAGATACAAATCATTTATAAAAGGCAATGATCAAAAGACAAAAATCATAATAAAAAAATTCAAAATCATAACAAAAGATGTGATTCATAACACATCTCATATTCTTAATTGAAGCTCAAACTCCATAGTTGGCCTCATAATAGAGATGAGGTATATTGGGGTGTGTAAGGTCAGTAGATTGGATAAGAAAATTCAAAATTATCTCTAAGTTCTACCTAATTTCTCATATAAGTACCCAGTCTTCATAGGAGATTGATGGCTCTATAAGGGGTCCTAAGGAATGAGTAACACATTATGGGAAGGTAAGTCTATTATAATTTTCATGAATATAACCTTCATAAGATGATATTTATACTTTATTAGATAACACTGATCTGGACAACAATTCAGATGATAATTCAGGTGATGGGTCCACCCCAATTGATGACGAAACTTTCAGGAGCCATAACTTTTGCACCATAGTTCCAATTAATTCATCGTTTAAATCATTGGAAAAATAATAATGAGGGGAACATAGTGAGATGGCATTGAGATCCAATCAATGAATTTTTACCCCCTAAAACCCAATGGAAGTGTCTCAAATTTAAATTTTATAGTGCAGTTTAAAAATAGTAAGTTACTAAAAATAGTAATTCCTCAGATTCTGTATTATTGTAAATCATGGAAGTCGAACCAATTCATCTCCGTAGATATTGGTGACCTTCCACATCCTCCCCACACCTTAAAAACATGTATAAATGAAGATGTAACCTAAAATGGAAATCAGACATCTCTTCTTAGAGATAAGCATATGTTTGGGTCTGCAAATTTGATCAATAAAACATCTCTTATCAGAGATAACATTATTTGAATTGTCTTGTTATTGTTTCTTGAATTATATTTAATCAAATATTTTTGAGTTTTGGATCAATGGTATCAGATTGGTTTGTCTTTAGAGTGTGTGATCCCAAGGATGAGGTCAGATTATAAGAAGCTTGGGTGGAAAATAGAACTAGCATAATATCCACCTATTCGCTCCAAATGACTTCAAATGGCAAACAACACTGAGGCATCCGATCATTTTAAGGAAATGGTGTATGAAGCCCTCCAATATCAACAAGTGCAGATGCTACAATAATTCGCTCAAATTCTCCAAAAAATCTCGATGGGAAATTCTAGCTCCTCATCTGCACTTGCACATCCTTTCAGTGCCCCAACACCCTTCAAAGTTTAGGGGAATTTTGATATCACTGCATTTGAAGGAAAAATCAATGTTGATGTAGTAGAAAATTGGTTGGATCAATTATCATCTTATTTTTCTATAAATAAATTCATTGATAAAGAGAAGATTACTTTTGCTCTTCTGAAAGCATCATTGCCTACTAAAAATCGGTGAGAAGTGTACAAAAAAAGATTTAGTGCAGATGATATTGGCCTTGAGATGGAACTCACATGGGATGATTTCATAGATGTTGTAAAGGAAGAATACTACCCCATTGGAGCATATGATGATCTATATATAGAGTGGCAATAACTTCACCAAGGTAAGGAATAATCTGTTCAAGATTACACTGACATTTTTCATTCTCTATCTACAAGATTGGGCATCCAAGAAAGTGAGAAACATAAGGTTCTCAAATATCGTGGTAGACTACAATGGTACATATGAAGAGAAATGGAACTCTTCGATTTGGAAACCATCAGTAAGGCATACAAGTTCATAGTGTAGATTGAACAGAAGCATGGAAAAATGAATATAAAGAATCAGTCTTCAAAATCAAAAAGTGACAAAGAAGGTCAAACACGAGGCCAAAATTGGAAGCAAAAGGAAGGAAAGACTGGGAAGTGGTGTGATTATCACAAATATGGAACTCACTCCAAAGAAGAATGTTGAGCTATCAAATCACTGCTTTCTAAGTCACAATCCTCAACATCTACTGCTCTACCTCATATAGACCCTACAGTCAAGAAGAAATTATAGATGCTGATCCTAAAGCCATTTTTGCTTCATCATAGACACATGATGAGATGCTAGATGACAAGGAAAGGTTGTTTCAATCTAAGTTATGGGTGAAAGGTAAGCCTCTGCATTTCATTATTGATAGTGGAAGTTAAAAGAATTTAATCTCTGCTAATGTTGTGAAAAGCCTAAATCTGTACATGAAGCCTCACCCAAAACCATACAATATTGGATGGTTGAGTCCAAGGAGAAACCTCTATGTCACCCACCAATGTCTTCTCTCATATGCAATACAACCTTTCCAAGATGAGGTTTTATGTGATGTGGTCAATCTAGATGTTTGTGATGTACTCTGTGATCAATCATTCATGTATGATCGACATGGTATATATGAATCAATAACTAGAAGGATCACTCTCACTCTTGGAACATGGTGCTATAGGGTACTAGAAGTACCACCTTCTACATATGTCTCTCTGATTAGTGCCAAGAAATTTGTTCTCATGGTGGTCCAGCCACAAGAATCCAAAAGGGCTAATGTTACAACCCTAACTACATAAACAACACAACAAAAAAAGCAAATAGATACTGATTTGAATAAGTTCACGGCCTTCCATCCATAGAATGATGGTCAAATAGAAATGGTGAACAAGTGGGCCTTGCATAGTTCCATAAATCATAGTCCCTTCCAAGTATGCATCGGGAATAAAATTAAAGTACAGCTACCACACTTGATGAAAAATATTGATGCAATGGGGACCGTTGCTTCTCAAGGAGGGAGGAATGATCCAGACAACAATTCAAATGATAATTCGGGTGATGGGTCCACCCTAATTGATGATGAAACTTTTAGAAGCCAGAACTTTTGCACCGTAGCTCCAATTGACTCGCCGTTTGAACCATTGGAAAGCTAATAATGAGGGGAGCATTGTGAGATAGAATTGGGATCTGATAGATGAAGTTTTACCCCATAAAACCTAATAAAAGTGTCCCAAATTTCAATTTTAATAGTGCAGTCTAAAAATAGTAAGTTACTAAAAATAGTAATTCCTCGAATTTTGTATTGTTGTAAATCGTGGAAGTCAAACCAATTCATCTCCCTCAAGATTGGTAACCTTACACATCCTTAACACACCTTCAAAACATGTATAAATGAATATGTAACCTAAAATGGAAATCAAACATCTCATCTCAGAGATAAGCATATGTTTGGGTCTGCAAATTTGATCAATAAAACATCTCTTATTAGAGATAACATTATTTGAATTGTCTTGTTATTATTTCTTGAATTATTTTTAACCAAATCTTTTCAAGTTTTAGATCAAACAAAATATGTCCATGATTATAAAACGTTCCTCATATTCTTTAATGTTAAAAGTCCTCTTATTTTGACAAACTTAATTTTAGTGTCTTAACTTCAATAAAGTGTCTCTCTACATTGATTTTTCCTACATCTCCCTCACCACCCATTTCATTCCCTCTTGAAAAGAAAGTTCAATTCTAAATCTATTTCCCCACTTCTATATTCCCTCTTATTCACATATTAATGTGAACAAGGAATATGTATAGGGGAGGTTAGTATTGTGTTAGTACAATAAAACATCAAAATAACACACTAAACACTTAATACCTCTAGCCTAGACACTAGGGAGAGCATAGGTAATAAACATACAAATGAAAACATAACTAGAACACAAAATAAATCATCATTTTACCATAATTGGAGCTTCAAATTTCTTCTTGAAGTGGCTTTCTCAGATTGTGCATCAAGAAATCTTCATCGATAGAGCTTTATTTTCTTCACCTTTCTTTGGCACCTTAGCCTAGTTGACTGGCTTATGAATTTGGCATGGTAACATTACTTGAAAATCTATTGAAGATATTTGGGCATAATAACATTACATAAAAAAATATTATGGGGTAAATCCTATATAATAACACTACACTATTAAAATCTTAGAGATCAATAGGTATGGCCTTATATTTGTAGCCTTAAAAGTTAACTCTCACCCAAGGTGAGTTAAGGTTGAGTTTAAACATGGAATGAGTTGAAACTAACCCTAGGTGAGTTGAGGCTAACTCTAGTTGAGTTAAAATTTGTCATGTGATTATTATTTTCAATTACTAGGCATGGATTTCAAGTTAGATATTTTGAGATATTTTGGAAGAACTTGACAACTCATAAAGGCAATGATGAAAAGGCTTGATATTTTAAATTTTTATTTTTAGATATTCATTAATTATAAATAGATAATTCAACTAAAAATTTAATCTTGTTTAATTAGATTATTTATTTTGATTATAATTTTAGCTCTTTTGATAATTATTCAAGTGCCTTATTTAATGGATCCATAGGCCAAACTGGTAGTAATTGGGTTGTAAGGTGACTAAGGATGAAACTAGGAGAGGTTATTGTTGTGTATAGTTTAGTATCCAAAATAAGGATTACCTAACATGATTCAAACCATTTATTAATGATGCAGAGATGAAATTGGGATGTTTAGTTATTCCTAGGCTTAATTTATAATTTTTGGTAGAAATCAGTTTGAAGTCTAGTCAGAAGCCAATTTTGGCTAGAATAGGGTGTCTATAGTTTTCACCTATTTGGTAAGGCATTGCAAACTATAGGCATAGTAACATATTTTAAATAATTAAAAGGTCTTCTTGCCTTATGCCCCAACAAGTAATGGATGAGCCATGGATACCCCCTTGAGGGAGTGGTTGGAAAAGAAGGTCAAAATCAATCCCTAAAAAGAAAAAAACTGATGGGATCTAAAAGGTAAATGGGGTGGAAAAGATTGATTTAACCAAAGGTAGTTATATTTAGGGAACACTGAGATGCCCTAATTATGTAGATAAAAAGGTTGATTTGCTGAAAGGTAATTATAATCATTGGCATAACAAAGTAAAAAGATAATGATTTACCCAAAGATAGTTATAATCATTGTCAAAATGAAAACATGTCCCTATAGGATAGGAGAATGATAATGATTTTCCCAAAGGTGGATATAATCATTAACATCCAAGTAGAGTGAAACATAATGATTTCCCCAAAGATGATTATAATCATTGGCACGATATTTGGAACAATATATAAAATTGGAAATGGGGATTGACATACTGAATCCATGCTCACAAAGGAAGAGTAAGTTGGTATAGAGGAGAAAGATGAATTTGGGAAACTGGCTAGTATAGAGATGCACATCATAACTATCAAGGATTAAAATTATTTCATGATTTAATTACTCTGTATTGGGGAAATGATTTTGATTGATCAGGAATTTTTTAGGTGACAAAGGAGAATTATCATGGAATCATTATTTGTAAGATTTTTTGATCTTATTTTTGTTGTAGCATGTGATGGTATGCATCATGATAAAAAAATCAATGATAACTTATCTGAAATATGCATAAGGATTGACACATGATCCAATAAATAAATGAAAATAATGTACTAATGATAAACACCATGGTGACAATGCTGACATATGAATATGGATGGACTTAAGTATAATGTGCAAGGAATCACATAATGAACACATGGATACCAAGTCAAGGCACACCAATGAAATCAAACAAACATGAAAACAAATAAACAAACAAGAAGACAAAACACCAAGAAATAAAAAAGCCAAGAAAAACTAAGAAACAAACATAAATAACAGTTAATCACAATGTTATTACAAACAAAGAAAGAATAATTGGCACAAGGTTACCCCTAGGCTATAGGGAAATAATGAAACACAAGAAAAAAAACATTGCCCCTAGGTGATATGATGAAATAAAATAAATAAACCAAGAAGGGGGAATAAAATAAAGGGAAGGGGAAGTCAAACTAACTCTAGATTCACTAGGCAAGTGGAAATTTCCTACATAGTTCTATGGATGTAAGATCCAACATGAACTTAAGGCCAAATGTAGTTCTCCCAGGATATGGGATAGAAAAAAATTGATGATAAGGAAACATGATTGTCTTGTAGATTAAATATGGGAATGGTCTCAATAAATGGCAAGAGCATAAAATGAATCCTAGCAGTCATTAATGTATCAAAGTTGAATACATAATGCAAAAAATAGAAACTCATAAATTGGTGAGAGTGTTAGGATAATAAAGATTGGAAAACTAAATGACAAGTGGTTACTCTTGAGATAGATACGAGTCCCAAAATCCTTAATGTTGGAAGCATAATTACTGAGAGGGGGGTAGGGGTGAATCAGTGTTTAAAAAAACTTTCTTTCAATTATACCCCATCATTCATGAACTATGAAAGCAACATAGTGATCTAGTAAAGCATAAAAATTCATTCAGACAAGATAACACATATATGAGTGGGAACCCCGCAAGGGGAAGAAAACCCACTATTATCTCTAAAAGCCAACTCAACTTAGAACAACAACCCCAAGCACCCACTTGACTAGGCATTAGCAAGCACCTATTTTCAAGGAAGCACTAATTCCCTATGCGACTCAACACCAACTCAACCACCTCATGAATTTTGATTACCACACCTCTAATCTTCTATTATGGTCTCATTTCAAGACCTTATTTTTCTCAACCATTTAATATTTTATTTTCTTGTATTGCATACATAAAATTAGGCCTAAATTACTTTGTATATATACTAGACTCATGATCACACACCATTTGGTCAGCCACATACCTTCAACCTCTTAGTTCAGACATAAAATATGTACTAGGAAATATTAACATGGTTAAATAAAAATTTGGAAATCCTTTTGGTCTATCATAACTCAATTAGGCATTATTCCTCCTTTAGGTCTTATGGAAACCTAATTGCATTAGGTCTATCCTCTTAAATCTAAAACTTGATCTTCTTGGGCCCATATGGCTTTCTTTGACAATAAAAAACCATTCAATCACTTATCCAAAAAAATCAATTTAACTCCTCCATGATTTATTATCCCTATATCCTTTGTTCATACCATGAAATCTCCTTTAGGATAAACTGTTGTATTAGGCCTGTGTACCTCAAAAATCTATCTTATAATAATGAAGCTTAATCACCCTTAATCTACTCAACTATGAAAAATTAAAAATGTATACATATTATACATGACCTTAGGGTCATCACCAAATTATTGTAACACCTTCACTCTATATATAAAGTCTCAAGAACATCTCTACAACTTACTCATAACTACCAATTCACCTAAAAAACTAGTCATGATGAATTAGACCTCCAATGCTTGTGTATACACTTGTCATGACTATTGATGCATAAAAATGGTTTATATATATATATATATATATATATATATATATATATATATATATATATATATATATATATATATATATATATATATATATATATATATATATATGGTCTAATTCAAAATATTGGTCTTGTTGACCAATTTCTTGACCCTATGTTTCATAGTCCTATCTAAACTAGACAGGCCATTTTATGAGCAACTTTTTCACCACATACACTAAACTCTAAATATTATCATGAATTATAAGTAATAAATAAATTAATCATGCAATTTTTATTATCAATATATTATACACAAACCTTAAAAGATATATTTTCATCTCTCCCTGTGTTTTACACTATTCACACCATTCAGTTTGTCTAGGACTGGCTTACTTGGATGACATAATTAGAAAAATTAAAGGCTAGAACCTATCCATAAATCATCATGGACATGTAAAATTAATCTCTAGATTATTTTATCATCCATTTTATTTTCTTGACCAATTTAAATTTTGAGAGCTACAAAAACTTCTTGACAAATAAGCCTATATCTATGCATTTTCTTAACTAATGATCATTTTTTGTCTTTATACACACATTAATATCTACAAATCCTCTCTTGAATCCTTGGTCCAATAGGTACTTGTCCAATCTGGTGTACCAAGATATAGGAGCTTATTTTAGTCCATAAATATCCTTTTTCAATCTACAAACATAGTCCTTATTGCCTAATAATTAGAAAACCTCAGGTTTCTTTATGTACACCTCCTCTTCCAAGTTACCATTCATAAAAGAAAATTTGACATCCATCTATTACAACTTGAATCCTTTGAATCTTACATATGATATATCTAGTTTGATAGCCTCCAATATTGGTAATGGAGAAAATGTATCCTCAAAATCTACCCCTAATACTTGAGCATACCCTTTACATACCAATCTAGCCTTATTCCTAGTGACTTATACATCTTCATTCAACTTATTCCTAAACACCCATTTTGTGCCAATGCCATTCTTATCTTTAGACCTAGGAACTAGCTCCCAAGTCTCATTCTTTTTTATTTGGTCTAAATCCTCATTCATAACACCTATCCAAAACTTTTCTTTGCTTGATTATACAAGGTTCTTAGGTTCATTATTAAACAATAGAGAAACATTACATTGATTAAGGCTACTTAACATCTTTATCCTTGTTTTCATACCTGCATCTTTTTTTCCAATGATTTGTGATTTAGGATGGTCTCTCTAAATCTATCTTGAAGGACCTTTTGAATCTTTTCTTTCCTCAATTTTTTGTTTTTCCTCATCTATCAATATTAGTTCTTCTTCATTTTTGAAGTCCAAATTATTTGATGTATCATTTGACTGTGAGTGTTTCTTCTTAGAACTTGTCTAATCAATATTCACATTGGTGCTTTCCATTATATTTTGCAACCTCTCATTATAGAATCTATAGGTTAAGCTTATTGATGAATATCCCAAGAACATTCCTTCATCAGACCTAGAATCAAACTTACCTAAGTTTTCCTCATCTCTTTTGATGAAGCATTTTCTTTCAAACACTCTAAAGTGTTCCACATTAATAGGTTTGCCTTTCCACAGTTCATAAGTGTCTTATTTCCATTATTCTTTATCTATCCTTTATTCAAAATGCAGACTATAGTTCTCACTACCTCTCTCTAGTATCTATCAAATAATCTTGATTTATTTAGCATAGTTCTTTCCATCTCTTGTAATGTTTTATTCTTTGTTCCCACTACCCCATTCTACTGAGGTGTCCTAGATACTGATAAATGTCTCCTTATTCCATGGAAATCAAAAATTTCATAAAAATCATTGGACCAAAACTCTCCTCTTTTTTCATATCTTAGGTACTTGATCTTCCCAATCTTTTCATTTTTAACTAGAGCCTTGAATGCTTTGAACTTATTAAGAGCTCCTAATTTTTCTTTCAAGAATGCTACCCAAGTCATTCTTGTGTAGTCATCTATGAGTAACATAAAGTAGTTATCTCCTTGAATACTTTATATTATTTTAGGTCCATAGATATCAATGTGTACTAAATCTAAAGGTATTTTATTATAATACTCCTTAGACTTGAAACTCCTAGTCTACTTACCATGTTGACATGCCTTTCAAAGTGTGGTTATAGGTTTGGTAATTTTAGGCATATTATTCATAGACTTCTTAGAGATTATCTTGACCACATTATCAAAGTTAAAGTGGCCCAAACTTTTTTTCCATATCTAACATTCATCCATCTTACTCATAAATCATCTCTCCTTCTTGATCTCATTTAAGACATACAATTTTTTCCCAATCCTCTTAACATTGGGAATTATTCTTTCTAATTTGGCTCTCCTTATATCACACCCTCTATCATGAAAGGTCAGTGTGTGTCTTTAATTTAAAATTTGACTTACACTAATAAATTTATGTTTCAAGCCTTCCAAATAAAACATATTCTCTATCTTGGTCTTCTTATTGTCCAAACTCAAGATACACTTTCCAATAATATTGGCAATAGTGTTATCTCTAAATCTTATTTTCCCTGCAACTTTCTTCTTTAATGAAATGAACTTGATTTTGTCCCCTATCATGTGTCTTGAGAAACCACTATCTATATACCATTTCATGCCTTCATCTTAGATGTGAAAGGTTGTTTGAGCTAGCATAGTTTCTTCTCCATTAGTCTTCTGATCCTCCTTGACCTTGTCCACAGGGTCTAACTTCTTGATCTACTTCTCAGTGGTATGACTATTAACTTTTTGTCTTGACTGATCTTCCTCAAATGCCTCATCTTATAATCCCTTTTAATATGTCCTCTATGATCATACTTATAGCACATAATTATTATTCTACTGTTGAAATGAGAATTTACCCTATTCCTCCATGAGGAATTGATTCTAGCATGATGTCTATAATCTACAGCTCTATGTCTATATTGATGTCATGAGAAATAGTAACCATTTAAAGGATTCACATTCCTTGTCTATTTGATGTTAAATGATGCACCTCTACCTTTTTTATCTCTTGAAAGATTCAAATTCTTCTTGACTTGTTGATAATCAAGTTGAGTCATAGATTTGAGAGTTTATGCATAGGTTTTTAATCTATCAGTACAATCACTTCTTGATAGTCCATTGTCTTTTGAGGTTGACTCTCCTAGTTTTCCTTTTGGTCATATTTGAAACCAAGGCCTATCTTATCATGTGGAGACCTCTAATTTTTCAAAATATCACCAAGGATTTTAATTCTCTTTTCAAGTTTATGATGTGTATTCAACTTGATTGTTTCCTGATCTAATTCTACCTTCAAGGACTCTATTTCTATTCTAAACTTGATGTATTTTTTCTCCTTGGTCTTAAGACTTTCAGTGAAAATCTCTATTTAAGTTTCCAACTATTTTATGATCTTATCATGTTCATTGGTGCTTTTACTTAGTCTCTAAAGAGATTTATTTGTTCCTCATAACTCTTAACCTATGATCTTAATTTTTTATTCTTCCTTCTTTGGAACTTCAACTCCTTTAGAGCACTCATCAATTCTACCTCAAGGTTTACTTCAACCTCCTCTTCATTTGATTATTCATATCAATAAGACTTTTCCATTTTGAACAACCTTTATTGTCTATTTCTATGTCCATGAATAGAGTTTAATTACTATCATGATCATTACTAGGATCATCACTATCAAATATACTTGTGTCACTTATATCAAAGGAGATATTATCTTATTTGGTATAGAAACTTCTCTTATTTTTGAATGACCCTTTATTGTCTTCATACTTCCTAAAACTCTTTTTTCTCATGTCAATACTATATAAATTGTTATCATCACCATGATGTTCATCATGCTCTCCATCATGCTCATTCTTATCTTTGTTAGGTCACTTGGATGCAAAATGACCAATCTTACCACAATTAAAGCACTTGAATGGTAACTTGCCCTTATACTTACCTGATCCTTTCCTTAGTTTTTTGACAAACATGGATTATATCTTGTCATCATAAATATATGTATCAATATCATCCTTAAACTTTTTACCTTTTGACTTTTTCTCAGCTTTGAATATAGTTTCCTTCTTAGAAGGTGTTCCATTACTTGTTATCATTTCATAGGTAGTCAAGATGCCATAAAGCTCATCCATATTTAGTATGTTTATATCCTTGTTCTGCTCCAAATTAGAGACTTTTGAGTCAAACTTATATGTCATGGATATTAATACCTTTTGTACTACTATTGATTTTTCCAATTTCACTCCACGACCTCTAATGACATTTATCACTTCATATAATCTTAACAAATAATATGATATATTTTCATCCTCATTCATTCTCAAAATTTCAAATTGACTTAGATGGGTATACAGATTTTCCAACTTGAATTTGGTGTCTCATTCATAGATGGTTTGTAACTTTTTCCAAATCCCTTAAGATATATCATAATCCATGACCTTTATAAATTTTTCCTCTTAAAGACCACATAGGATGGCATTCATTTATTTAGAGTTGTTTTCACTTACCTTCTTGCCTAATACATTAGTTGGTGGTGTATGATGTGGATTAAATCCATCATAAGCAAAATTTCATATGTCATAGCCCAAGGACTTTAGATATGTCTTCATTTTGATGCTCTAAAATGCATAGTGAGTCCCACTAAAGAGAGAATCCTTATTGGTTGAGAAACCTCCTTGTACTTAATGACTAGACATGTTTGTGCTTCTAGGATATCCTTTAAGATATTATACCTACTTCAAAGTACCAAGATCTAATAATAATTATTGGAAGAACAATTATTGAGAAGGGGGTGAATCAGTGTTTAAAAAAAATTCTTTCAATTATACTCAATCATTCATAAACTATGAAAGCAACATAGTGATCTAGAAAAGCATAAAGAGTCATTTAGACAAGATAACACATATATGAGTGGATCAAAATTCGTGACCTTTATAAAATTTTCCTCTTAAAGACCACACAAGATGACATTCATTTCCTTAGAGTTGTTTTCACTTGCCTTCTTGCATAATGTATCAGTTGGTGGTGTAGGAGGTGGAGTAAATACATCAAAAATATACTAACATATGTCATGTCCCAAGGAAATTATATAGGTATTAATTCTAATGATCCAAAATGAATATTTAGTATTAATAAAGAGAGGAGCCTTATTGGCTGAGAAACCTCCTTGTACTTGATGACTAGACATGCTTGTGTTTCTAGGATGTCCTTTAAGCTATTAGGCCTGATTCAAAGGACTAGGATTTGATAAAAATTGTTGGAATAATAATTAATGAGAGGGTTCTAAATAAATATTTAATAAAAATTCTTTCAATTATACTCAATAATTAATGAACTATGAAAGCAACATGGTGATCTAGCAAAGCATAAAGAATTATTTAGACAAGATAACACATATATGAGTGGTAAACCCTCAAGGGGAATAAAAACCATTATAATATATTAAAATGGAATAAATTAATATAAATAAAAATACCAAATTCTATTGATCACCAACTCAACTTAGCACACCAACCCCAATAAAGTCAAGCACCCACTTGACTAGGCTTTAACAAACACCTATTTGCAAGGAAGTACCAACTCCCTAAGTGTCTTAGCACAAATCAACCACATAATAAATTTTTATCACAAAAAATATACTCTTATATTATGGTCTCACTTCAATACCTAATTTTTATCAACCATGCAATATTTTATTTGCTTATATTGTATATATACAATTAGGCCTAAATTGTATTTTATATATACTAGACTCATGGTCACACACCACTTGGTCTACCAAACACCTTAAACCTCATAGGTAAGCCAAAAAATATTTATTAAGAAATTATGAACATGTTTCAATAAAAATTTAACTCCTTTTGGTCTTCCATAACTCAATTAGACTGTATTCCTCCTTTAGGTCTTATGGAGACCTAATTACATTAGGTCTGTCCTCTTAATGCCAAAACTTGATCTTATTGGGCCCAAATATATTTATATAACATTAAAAAACCATTTAATAACTTATAAAAAAAACTAAATTGACGTCTTCCATGATTTATTAGACTTGTATCCTTCATTCCTACCATGAAAGTTCCTTTAGGACAATTGCCCTATTAAGCCTGTGTACCTCAAAAGTCTATCTTGCAATAATGAAGCTTAATCACCCTTAAGTTACTAAAATATGAAAAATGAAACATGTATATAGATTATTCATAACCTTATGGTCATCACCAAACACATGGAAAATTTTCACTCAGGAGATAGAGGCTCAAGAACATCTCTATAACTTACTCAAAACTACCAATTCACCTCAAAAACTGGTCATAATGAATTAGACCTCCAATGATTATGTAGACACTTTTCATGAATATTGATGCATAAAAATTGTTATATGATATATATAACAAATATTTAGATAGAAAATTCATATGGTATAATGCTGAATATTGGTATTGTAGACCAATTTCTTGACCCTATGTTTCATAGTCCTATCTGAACTAGACAGGCCATTTTGTGAGCAATGTTTTCACCATATAAACTAAAAAATAAAGATTATAAAAGAATTATAACTAATTAAAATTCATAAATAACTTATTAATTTACTTTTTATTATCAATATATCATGCACATACCTTTAAATCTATCTTCTCATCTATGCTTGGGTTTTATACTATTCACACCATTAGGTTTGTCAGTGAGTGACTTACTTAGATGACTAAATTAAAAAACTTGAAGGATATATCCTATCCATAAATCATCATGGAAATGTAAAATGAGTCTCTAGCTTCTTATACCATCCATTTTATTTTCTTGAGCAATTTAACTTTTGAGAGCTATAATAACTTACTGATAATTAAGCCTGTATCTATGCATTTTCTCTCTCATCTAACTAACCACCACCACCTGGAGGTACCTAGGAGAGTTTAATACATGATAAAATATATTTTATAGGCATTTTAATCCATATTGATCTATTTTTAACAAAATATTTCATATCGGGTCCTTATTAGGGTTTTAGGGAGGTTTAACACATGTTTTGGTGTTAATAATTATTCATAAAGGACTCCCACTTGAATCCAAAACTAATGCCTAGATATATTATCTAAGAACCTTCCACATATCTCCTTAATATATTAAACTCATGTGTATATGTTACATGTGCCAATGAATGTCTGAAAGTGATTCTTAGGTTTGAGATGTCATTTTGTGAGCTTGAGAAGGCCTAAATTTCTACTTTATGCACTTTTCCTTCAAATGTTAACCTCAAAATTTGTGATCATGCCTAAAAAAACTTATCTCACCTATTTTCATGCTCACATGTGCATAATTTCCTTGAAATCTGATCTTCATACCTCATTAGGTTAGGTAGGTCTAAGAGAGGTCTGGGTACAGGCTTAGACTGAAGGTCCTACCCCTATAGGATCACCCTAAAACTCTCATGAATGCTTCTATACCTTGATCACATGCTCAAAAAATTAAATACAAACTTCATATGATTGTATTCATTTATTTCACCATATAAATACCTCTTTATGTCATAATTAGGCTTCTTTTGCACCTTACATCAATGACTTATACCTTCCATGCATACATAAGACATTAGTTACCTTCAAATTATCTCTTTTTATTTCTCTCATGACAACATTATTCCATGTACCTTATCATAATACACACTACTAACTATCCTTACTTACCTTTGACATTAACCTTCACAATATGCACCTTTGACATCAATGAAAATACTCAACACTTAAGGCAAAGAAGTGGTCAAAAAGAAAAGAAAGTGTGGATGAGCTAACTTGAGATACCCCATGTATCCAAGTTTTGCCTACATAGTCTATGTGAAGATCAGGATAATGTAGTTCTCCCAAATAAAGGAGGAAAAAGATGAAAGTGGTCTAGAAATAAATTTAATAAAGAATATTGCCCATCCTAAAAACTTTGATGACTTTATATCTTGCATGGAGATTCTAAGATAATTTTTATGATTTTGTGTTTTTAGGATTTTTTAGGTATTTTACAAATGTGTTTGAAATTTTTGAAGCATCTCAACTCAATTGAGAATTATGAGATATTAAATTATCCAAATCATAAAATGGTGAGAGTGTGGTAAAGGGTGACTGCGCTAACTTAAATGTGAAGCAATCGCTACCTACATAGTCCCATTAGGACCTCAAGTCATTATAGTTATAGCTTACAGTGGAAGAATTTGACTAGGTAAAAGCAAGTTATCAAATTAGGAAAATGGCATAATAAAGCATAAGAATGGAAAGGTGATATGATAATGAAGGATAAAGATGTTGTACCTAATTTTTCCATAGGTGGTTATAATTAGGAAACAATGACATATGTCAATGATACTAATTTACCCAAAGGTAGTTATAATCAATAACATAGAGTGAAACATTGATTTGCCTAAAGGTGGTTATAATCAGGAACACCTAGAATGAAATGAAACAATAAATGATGGATTTAACTACCAAACCTCTATCATACTAGTCCAATATACTACCTTTGTCTATAATAGTAAATCAATTTATAAAACTTGATCAAAATCCCCTTGTTAAAGGTAATTTAAGAAATAATGAAACAAAACCAAGGTCAAAGGGTTGGGGAGGGAGGGTAAAAATAACTTTTGTCAATAGGTAAGGTATGGTATAATGATACACAATATGGTAAAAAGAAGATGATGATATGGTGCAATGTAAACATGCCTCATAGATAATACTTTAGGTATCTTAAGTAAAATAATGCTTAGGTGTATGATGTTCATCAACTCATCAAGTTCATCTCCATTTAGTTTAGTGAGAATGTATTCTCTAGAGCCATAGTTTTCAATAATGGTACAGGGACCTATCCAATTGGTTTGAACTTTCCCTTCTTCTTCTTGGTCATGATGTTCTTTTGGTTTTCTTTAAGGATTAGATTCCCAAGTTCAAAATATCTATGCTTGACCCATTAGATATAGTAGCCACAAAGTTTGTTTTGGTATGATTTAAGGATGTTGAAAATGATCATGTGTTTTTCATCAAGTAACTCTAGCTCTTGTAGGTGAGATAATTAGCAATCTTCATCATCCAGGATGTGTTTCAACAATATATGCAAAGAAGGTAACTCAACCTCAATGGGAAGAATGGCCTCAATTCCATAAACTAGGGAATATAAAGTGGCTCCTATGGGGGTATTGTAATTAGTATAATATGCCTAGAGGGTGTAGAAGATTTAGAGGTGCCAATCATGACCAACATCATTGACAATCTTTTTAAGGATGTTGAAGATGGTTTTATTGGATGATTCTACTTAGCCATTACCTTTAGGGTAGTATTTGGTAGAAAAATGTTGGGTGATATTGTACTTGACACAAAACATTTTGATATCCTTTTTTAAAAATGATCTATCATTATTAGATGTAATGTTGGATGGGATACCATAATGGCATAAGATATGATTGAATATGAACTTGGAAATTTATTTTCTAGTTACATAATTGAGGGGTATAGATTCAACCCACTTAGTGAAATATTCAGTAGTAGTAAGGGTGTGTTTATGGCCATCAGATGAGGTAGGGTTAATATTATCAATGAGATCGAGTTCTCATATTGAAAATGGCTAGGGTGTAAGCATAGGTTTTAGTGTTTTGGCTAGGGAATGAATCAAATTGCCTTGTCTTTGACACTTGTCACACCGTTTAACATAAGTAACTTCATCTACATCTATAGTTGGGCAATAGTAATCAGTATGTAGGATATTTTTGGCTACATCCTCCTTATTAAACTTCCCATAATTCTAATTTTGATTTTGTAAAATTTAAACAATGAAGCAGAGTTACATTAAAGCTATGGTGGTAAAAGGTTAGGCAAAGTAAGGTATAATATAAGGTTTGGTGGGTGAATACCTTTTATTGTTTATGTGATAGGTCTAGTGGCATGATATGGTCATATAAGAAGGTAAAGAGGTCTAAAAACCATATATATCTAGGACCAACACTATCATAGATCATTTCAATGGTTGAAGGTTCATGAGCAAGTGTTAGAATATTTTCAAATGGGAATTGATATTATTTTACCTTGTTAGTGTGGTAGAGAAAATATCCAATGGTATCCATGGCATATACTATCCTTTTATTGGCTCTTGGTATGTGTTCAAATTATATGTTGGTAATATACTATTTGAGAGTGTCAATAGCTTGTCATCTTTGGTCTGAAAGTGGTTTATAACCTGATTGATGATTAACTAAGAATCACCATAAACTATGAGATGTTTAATATTCCATTGTACTATATAAAAATGCATTTCAACAAGTGATTTATATTCATCCATGTTGTTATTAGAAGGAAAGTTGATATATAATGATTTTGGGATAAGATCCCCTTGTGGTGTAGTAAATAACAGGCTTGCCCCAGATCTATACAATGTGAATGATCCATCAAAATGCATCTTCTAGTGATACTCTTTAGGAGGTGTTTCAATGATGGTCATTATGGAATCATATAATAATTTAAAAGTTAAGGGTTTGGTATCTATAAGAGGAGCTTCATCAAGATGATATGCAAGAACTTGTCACTTTATGGCCTTTTATTTGACATACTCAATCTCAAAATCACTCAGAAGTATGATCCATTTAACCATGTAGCTTTGTAAAGTTATCTTGGATAGTAGATACTTGAGCAAATATACTCTGGAAATAACTATGGTCTTGTTATTAAGTATGTAATTGCATAGCTTATGGGTTGTAAAGACCATATCTAAACAAATTTTTTTATTGGCATATAGTTATGTTCATAAATAACTAGTATACAAGTTAGATAGTACACGACATGTTGTTTTCCAATATCATCATGTTGAGTTAGAATTTCCCATAGGGCATTGTCTTTGGTAGATAGGTACCAATAGGGATGAATTTACTAGTCTTGGTAGTAACAAAATAGGAAGATTGGCAAGATATTCCTTTAGGCGCTAAAAATATTTATGGTAGGATTCATACCAAAGAAATGTGACACCCTTGTTTAGTAAGTGAGTGAAATGATGAAATTTATTGGCCAACTATGAGATCAATCATCTAATTTATTGAATATTTCCCTATAAAATATGAAGCTACTTCAAATTGGAACGTGGTGGCATTTCAGTAATGACTTGTACTTTGGTAGGATAAATTTTAATGCCTCGATGAGAGATGATGAATCCTAATAATTTTCTTGAAGTGATACCAAAAACACGATTTTAAGGATTAATTCTAACCTTGTATTCAAAAAGACTTAAATATTCTGTGTAGTATAGCTAGATGATTAGCATGGGCCATTGATTTACCTAATATGTCATTAGTATAGTCTTCAATAATGTCATGCATCATATCATGAAATATGATGATCATGGATCTTTGATATGTGGCCCTAGTATTCTTGAGACCAAATGACATAACTTGATAACAAAATGTTCCCCAAGGAGTAGTGAATGTTATCTTTTGTTGGTCTTCTAGTGTGATCCTAATCTGGTTATATCCTAAAATTCCATCCATAAGTGAAAACATTTCATATCTTGCTATGGATTCAACTATCATGTCGATATTCGGTATAGAAAAGTCATCATTTGGGTAGGCATTACTTATATCTCTAAAATAAATGTAGATTCTAATTCCTTCTAATTAATTACTGACATAAAAAAAATTTGAGATCCATTCTAAATAGTCGATCAATCGGATGTATCTTGCTTCTAAGAGTTTTTCCAACTCTTTCTTTATGAATACAATAATGCACGGATACATATTGCACAATTTTTGCTTCATAGGTTTGGCATCAAGATGTATAATAAGGTGGTATAAAAATAAGGTAAGGTACAAACCTAGCATGTATGAATGGGCCCAAACAAAGATGTCAACAAATTCCCTCAAAAGGGATGCAAATTCTTTGCATTCCTCCTCAATGAGGGATGCACCTAATTTGATCCATTTTAGGTCATTTGGTGTCCCAACGTTGAATTCCATAGTATTTTGTACTAAGAGAGTCTAGCCATCTTCCAAAATGGTTGGGAATGATTTGAATTAGGTTGCAATGGCAAAGTCATCTAGTTGGACTAGTTATTCAAGCTCTCCTAAACAAGATGAATTTGAATCTCCTAATGGTAGGGATGGCCACATTACAAATACTTTAATAAACTCCCAGGCAATTCAATCAAACATATGTTAATCTATTGAACTAAACTTAGAATGAAAGGCAAGTTCATCATTGGTTGTTTGTTGAGCTTGATTTGAGGAAAGGTGAACACACCCATCTAATGGTGCCTGAAACATTTTTTCAATAAGACTGTCATATATCTTTACTTTTACCTTGGTCCAAAAGTGTCTCAAATAGGTTTTCACTTTGGGACCTAAATGTTTTAATATTTTCTTTTTGGCTAAAGGTGTTCACCCATTATTCAAAATAAGTTGTAGGATATACTTTGATAGAGAACCCTTATTTGTGGTCTCCCAATAGAACATTGTCTCTTAGACCTATAAAATTACAAAAGGACTCATCATTCTCAAACTTGTCTACAAGAATTGTGTATTCTTGTAGGTATCAAGCTATAAATTGAGAGTGATATAGAAGAAGCAGATTATGTTAGATAACTAGAGTAACAATATAATTAGCATGGGTGTCAAATAGATTGGTATTGCCAAGGTCTTCATAAATGCTATGATCAGACTTTGCTTCACTATCAACATCATCATCACTAGACATTAGCATTGGAACATGAATAAGATACATGGGGTCACCCACATGTGGTTTAAATCCAAGACCATAAGGTCCTTTGTATGGAGTTATAGAAATTGGCTCAAGAGTACTCTACTGATTTGGCTTGAGACCTCCAGCTTCATAGGCTTGTTTCTCCATGATCCTTTTAGGGATGGGATATTTGGCATTTTTATATCAATAACCAAATTTGTCATTGTATAACCAAGATTCATCATTGATAGGTGGTTCCTCTTCTTGGATAGTGGATAGTTTGAAAATGATAGGATCTAGACTATGAAGTTTGCCTTTTCCTTTTTATTTCCAATCCATGTAAGGTGGCCTATCTTTAGGTCTTCCATTAGATTTGACATTCTATGTAAGTTTGGTAATGTGAAATGTGTCATGGGTCAAATACTCTCTTGAGCTATTAGCTAAGATGGTAAGTGATTAGACATTTAAAGAGAGGGAATATGTGAAGAGGAGTAAATGTTATCTATGTTTATACAATTGGCCTTTGGAAATTTGACAAGTATTTCTTTTTCTTTGTCCTTTTTGGGAACTAGATATAAGACAAAGTGGTAGTTGTAACTTTTGTACTCAACATATAGATGTTTGCAATGTTCATAGGGTTGCAAATATCCATTGATAGTGACCTCCATGACTGAGTGAGAGAACTTGAGACACTAGTTCAATGTCAAATGGATTGCATGAATTTCATGTATCCAAGGTCTA
Source organism: Torreya grandis (assembly GCA_037957365.1). NCBI lineage: Eukaryota > Viridiplantae > Streptophyta > Pinopsida > Cupressales > Taxaceae > Torreya > Torreya grandis. The sequence continues at coordinate 2,982,756 of JARHVA010001815.1, forward strand.
CCCAAGAGAAAATTGTAAGATAGGTCAATGTCTAACACATGGAAAAGTGTATCATGAATCAAGGGGCCAATGATAATTGGTAAGATTATGGTGCCTTGTGATTCACATTCTTCATTATCATATGCCTTGATAGTGATTGTTTCTATTTATAGATCGATTATTGTATATCCAATATGTTTGATGATCTTCAGAGACATAATATTTAGGCCTAATCCATTATTTATGAGTGCACATTTGAATTTGTGTCATATTATGAAAACTCTAATGTATAGGGGATTGTTATGGAGAGGATCAAGGGATGACATATCACTCTAGTTGAATGTTAACTATTGGCATAGGGCTAGATGTCCAACCAAATATTGGAATTTATTAGGAGTTATGTCATTGGGAACTTGGGATTGGCCTAGGAGCTTTGTTAGGATGTTCTTGTGGATAGTAGACATATGTAACAAATCTAAATGGAGATTTGTGCGAGGGTCTTTTGAATTTATTTCATAATGTCATATGGATTTTCCTTAACAATAGTATATGGCTTGTTCCTAGCCAACATAGTGGGTTATATTGGTTTGTTGGCAGCAAGTTATGGGCTTGGAATGGTAATATTTGATTGCTAACTTGTGATTTCACAATCAAGATTAGATACATGATCATTGTTATTAGAAAATATTGATGGAGATGGGCTAGATAGGATAAGTCTCAACTAGTGGTACACTTGGTTGTGGTCATGGGGTAATGACAAGTTATCAGTATAAGGTCCAAAAATAGTAATCCTTAGTTCTATTGTGTTTGTTTATGGTCTATGGTCAATGAAGGATTACTAACACATATGGGTTGATTAGAAATATTTATAAATGTTCTTGGTCTATTATCACTTGGTCTAATATTAATTATGATGGTTGAAACATGACCTCTTGCAATATGACCTACACATTTGGTGTAGTCATGTGAAACTATATGGTAAGTCTATTGGTTATTGGAATCATTTTAGCCTTAGTTCCTCTTATTACATTGATGCTATTGTTGTTGCTACTGATATTGTTGTTATTGTTGTGACTATTGATATTATTGTTATTGTTATTCTATCTTTCATTGTTGTTATTATTGATCATTATTATTATGTTGGAAAAAAGGGTTTTGGTAGATACCCAAGTTCTTATTGGATGTAGATGTTATTTTATCTAATGTAATCTCTCCATTTTCTAAAATATTTTAGATGAGGTGTTTTATTTACACACAATGGCATAGATTATTTCCATAAACATGATGGTATTCAAAAAACTCATTCTCTTAGTACCGATTTAGATATGGAATACCCTCAAGGTAGTGCTTCAAAGCTAACTAGCTAATCATGTTAGCTATAGCCAGCTTATGAAACACTACTTCAATAGCTTCTCCAAGGTCATTGAAGACTCAAGGAGTGGGTTTCCTTCATGGAGGAGGGGTTTTATAAGCTAGTGGTTATTGCATTTATGAAGCAAGTTTAGATTACTACAAAGATTGATTTTAATGAATGGGTTATTGATGAGGAGCAAGTTGTATTTATAACATAGCCTGAGCAAACTATGTTTGCACCATTTGGACATAGTGTGACTCAATTATTCCATTACCAATAACATTTTTATTATGGTTGAATTGTTTGGATTTTTAATATTTATTGGCTTAGGCTGGTGTCGATGCTTGTGCTTAGACTTGGTTATGGCTATGATTTTGTCCTATTCCTTGGTTTTGGTTATGATTTTGATTCAAAGAGGTTAACTCGATAATCAATTTTTTAATAAGGGACTTTAATTAGTAAACCTTTGTTGATGATCTCTTTGAAGGTATGTGCACACTAAATCTATAGATGATAGGATGTCTCACTATGCAATTTTTTGGTAAACATAGTGGCTAATTGCTTGTCTAGTAAGTTGTGGGTGAAGTGACTAACAAGTGCTCTCCATATCTATAGATAGATATGATAAGTTTTAATGTTTAGTGCACTTGTTTGTGGTCACAAAGAAAATATGAGTTATTAGTATAAGGTTCTAAAATTGTAATCCCTTATTGATTTTACACTTGTTTATGGTCCCAAGTCAAGGATTACTAGCATAAATGGGTTGATTGGAATTGTTTAGAAACAATCTTGGTCTATTACCACTTGGTTTAGGATTAATTGTGATGGTTGAAATATGACTTCCCATAATATGACTTATAACTTTGGTGTAGTCATGTGTAACTTCATGGTAAGTTTGTTGGTTACTGGAATCATTTTGGCCTAGGTTCCTCCCATTCAGTTGACATTCTTATTATTACTATTGATATTATTGTTTTTGTTTTGGCTATTGATATTATTGTTGTTATTCTAGACTTCATTGTTGCTATTGTTGATTGTTATTGTCATGTTGTGTAAAAGGGTTTTGGTAGATAGTCAGGTTCTAATTGGATGTAGATGATCTATTATCCAATGTAATATCTCCATTTTCCGACATATTTTTGATGAGATGTTTTATATTCACACAATAGTGTATATTACGTCCATAAACATGATGGTATTCATAAAAAATATTCTCTTGGTACCAATTTGGATATAGAATACCCTAAGGATAGTGCTTTATAATTGGGCAACTAATCATGTTAGGTGCATTTAACTTGTGAAACATTGCTTCGATAGGTTCTCTAAGGTTGTTGAAGACCTAAGGAGTGGGTTTCCTTCATGGATGAAGGTTTTACAAAGGTAGTGGTTTTTGTGTTTGTGGACCAGGTCTAGATTACTATGAAAACTATGCTTTTTAAATGGGTTGCTCATGAAGAGTAATCTACATTTACGATGTAGGCAAAGAAGATGGTGTTTTTACCATTTGGACATGGCACAACTCAGTTACTCCATTGCCAACAACATTCTTATTACATTTGAATTATTTGGATTTTTCATAATTACTAGCTTGGGATGGTGTCAACACTTGCACTTATACTTGATATGGTTCTGATTTTGGCCTATTCCTTAGTTTTGGTTCTAATTTTGATTTTAAAAGGTCAAATTCATAATACCTTTGATAATAAAGGCCTTTTAAATTGTAAACCTTTATTGATGATATCTTTGAAGGTATTTAGAAACTGAAGCTCTAGATGATGGGGTATCTTATGGTGAAAATTTTGGTAAACACAATGGCCAATTGCATGTCTAGTAAGCTATGGGTGAAGTGACTAGTAAGCGTTATCCATCTCTGTAGATAGCTCATAAATATTTCACCAACTTTTTATTTGGTCTGAGTCAAATATACTATTGAATTCTCATGTTTGAGATTATAAGAGAAATGTTGCACAAATTTGTCTAAAAGGTCATCAAAATTAGATACATAATTCTTTGGTAACTTTAGAAACCACTCCAAAGCTTGTCTTGCTAGACTTCAAGGAAATAAAAGGAGGAGGTAAATGTTATTGTAAGCCACTTGCAGGAAAACAAAAAAGAACTTTGTCAAATGGGCCTTAAGTTCTCCTTTACCCTTGTATTTATCAAATTTCAGTGGTTTATACCCTAGAGAAAATAGTATATGAAGATACTCCATGTTGAATGGGTATGAACACATGTCATCTAACTTGAATTTATTGGTCGACATCCTTATTTGAATGATGGAAATTGCATCTTTCATTTGTTATAATTATTATGCCAAAAAATTGAATAGAACATTTGGCTAAGGTGAGAGTTGGGTGGTTAAAGGTGGATTACCTTAACTAGGGCATAATGGAGGAATGGTTTATTAAAAAATGTTGGTTTGATGAGGGAACTAACCAAGAATATGCATCTATAAATTAGGATATAGTTATTGAAATTACACGTGTTATTAAATGATATTCTAGTTTGGATTTGGTATATAACCCTAACTTTGAGGTAACTATGGATGTAATGGAAGGATATAGCTCTAGATAAATTACTATGCCTGCTAAGGTTAAGTAGGGACTTGATGCCAACTAGTCAAACCTAGTTGAATAAGGATAACTTGTTGTGGACCAAGGCCCTATCTTTGGATCTATGAAACATGTTGAATAAAAGGTAATTAATATCAAATTGGTACTTATTGGACAGTGGTACCTCTTAGTTACACAAAAACCTACTATAAAGTAGACATTTGTTGGATGTTTGACATTTATCTTTGAAAAATACACATACATTATTAATTAGACAACATTTGTGATTTTAAAGATATGTTGGTCTATAACTATTGAGGTACATTTGTCACTAGCTATCAAAGTAGAATATTTGTTACCCCTTGTTGAGGTGGCATAATATTCTACCTCTACTATGATGGTATACTAGACTATGCCTATTATTATGGAATGTTAGTCATCAGTTGTTGAGGTGGAGTAACATTCATCCCATTTTGTTAAGGCAAATGACTAGTGCTTGATTATTTAATCCCTATGGTTGCATGCTTGAAAATGTAGCTAGTTGAGGATTATAGGTAACTTATTATGTTAGGGATGTAGGAGTTCCTACCCCTATTACTATAAACCACTCATGGTATTAACTAAAGTCACTTATTGTTGTGGACTATTTATTGGTGTAGTTAAATCACATTGTCCTAGATTAGAAGCCATTTACATGTTATCCACCATGTTTGGCACATTATTGTATGTAAAAGCAATAGTCATTTATTTAATAAATGGGACATTATACATGTCAATAAATGAAGTGATTTGCACAAATGGGTCTATACCCATGTTATATTAACCTGTCAAATCAATTAATACTCATATTAAATGAGGTATCTCTATGAGTGGAGTATTTGAAATAATCATGGCATTAAAATTATGTGCTAAATTCAAATAGGTTTGATATGCTTGTTGAATTTGTATAAAGTGGTACTCCATGAGGCCCTTTCCTTTGAAAATTGTATTTAGGTCTTGATATGACATTGGTATGAGTGATTTAGGATGGATAATAGAGGACTACTCAATGGTTTTGGTGTAAGGCATGTTTAGAGGCAATCTAACTAGAATAGGTAAATTTTCATGGGGGAAGTCTACTGGAAACTTAGTCCTTACCTCTATGGATCTGACTAAAACTTCATCCTTATTTTCATGTAAGTGATGATAAAATAAATAAGGATCATATGTATATAACATAGTAACATAATATAGTTGTTGTTTAACTTGTTCTATAACCTATGGTATGCTAATGAGATATTATGTGGTTTTCTCTTGGTCCTACTCTAAATATGGAGGTGTGTTAACAAAATAATGGACTAACAGATCTTAAATCTATTCCCCAGATTGATCAGTATAAGGAGGATAAGGATCTATCTCACAAACCAAATCAACACCATAGGGGTCTTGAATAAAGTCATCATTCATGACTACATTATCATAACCTAGATTGTACATGGCTCCATTATGAGTGTAATGGGACATATCTAAATCAATTACTAACATTCCATGAATATAGGCCTAGAGTTATACAAACACTTAAAAATAAGGTATAAAATACAAATGGTTTGAACTTGGTCTAACTTGGTCTAGGGGTGGAGTTGTATCTCCAAAATGGGCAATTATAAATTTGATCTAAAATAGTCTAACATCAAATGTCTAATGTCAAATGTCTTACATAAAGGGTCAAGTAGATAGATAAAATTGGAATGCCAAAATTAGGTAAAAGTGTTTCAAATAATTATAATCTAGGTCTTGAAAATGAAAAAGGTTGCTAGGTCTCTTGGATATAAGGCACAAAATCTAGGCTAAAAAAAATTACATCAAAAAAAAAATGGAAAATATTCTAGGACTCTTAGAAACATGACACCAAAGCTAGGATGAAAATGACTATGTTTAAAACAATATCGAAAAGATACTATGACTCTTGGAAACACGACACAAGAGATAAGATTTAAACAAAACAAATGGGAAATTTATAGGTCATTTGGGGACAAGACACAAAATATATGCTTTTAAATAACACTAGGTCTAAGAACAAATGAGAATTTTCTAGGTCTCTTGGGAACAAGGCACAAAAGCTAGACTTAAAACAAAACTAGGTCTAAAACAAGATATTTAATTTAATAATTTTGAAACACTTTAACACAAAATAAGAATTTAGATTTAAACACATATTTTATCATTTGGAAAAATATATTTAACTATAGGCATATGGAAGATAAACCACTTCCCCAAATTTAGGCATAAAAATAATCTTTAGAACAAGCAAGGAATTAGTCTAAGTTGCACAACCCAAAAGTGAAAGGTAAATGTCTAAGATAAAATTATATAAGGAATAGGCATAAATCAATCAATGTTTGAATATAAAATTATCAAGACTAATTTTGAACTCAACGTAGAAGACTACATTCCTCAAACATACAACAAGCTAGATAAGAACGAACGACATGATGGTATTAGGCCTTTAGACCAAAAAGGAACTCATGATTTTGAATTTGTAATTTGATATAAGGCAACAAGTCTTTGGAATAATTTTTGTAGGTAACGATGTTATCATGCTCTAAAGGTATGGAAAATTATTTGATTTAAAATATTTAAGGAACAAGAGTTAGAATGAAATGGAAAGTGTAATAACACCCCTTCTAAACACATGACACATAGACACAAAGGTTTGATAAATAACTAAGGCAAATGTGTGATGTCAAATGGATGACATAATTCCTGTTAAAACAAAGGAGTAATGTGTAAACATGAATCATTTTGGATGTGGTATGAAAAAAATAGTTTTGAACCCAAGACCATGTAAGTAAAAAGGATGAACAACAAAAAAAACCTAAGTGTAACGTCCCAAATCTTAAAATTGCTAAGGTGGAATCATATTATCAAATTCAATCTATATAATTGATCTTTAGAGGATTTTAAGTTGTTAATCTAGAAAGTAAAAGAGCATGAAAATTAGGGTTTTTAGGTTCCCTCTTTTCTCAAGATTTTTTATGGTGACATGTAACTTTGGGATACTCGCTTTATATTGACAATATGTCCATGACAAATGGGGTTATCTAAACTATAAATTTTCATTCATTTATAAATAGTCTCATATGTGTGGTTAAAACTAGTGCACATCATGTCATTTAAATCTATATTAACTAGCTTATTATGAAAAGGTGTTATCCTTTTAATAACCATTACATCCATTAATTGCTCAGTGTAGTGTGATGTATGAATTAATTATAAAGTTTGAGGTAGTATCTTACTAATAGAGCTTCTTTAACCACTGAAATAATCATCCTAGTAAGTCAACCATAATATTTATACCCCTACCATAGATTGGGGTTGAAGTGATGCCAGGAAATAAATTCCTAGGTTAACACTTCCCTACAGAACCCATGGGGAGGTGATTAAATCCCACCCACATGCCAAGATGCATGAAAATAAAGAAAGTTCAAGGACTTTAGGGTCATTTTGGGGTCACCCAAATCACTTAGGCTTTAAGGAGGACCTTTGAAAATTTCCTTCCACATTTTTGGACCGAAAATGACAAATTCAATAAGTGAGCATTTTTATCACCCAAATTCCCTAAATGGGATGGGGGGAGATCATACATGTGACACTTGTCTTATAAAATAAACACTCAATCAAAAAACACAAAAAGGAAATCTCTTATGAGTATTTAACGAAAGTGAGAGTTCATTTTTATAGCACCAAATGAAATATGTCATGAATTTTATCCCCTTAACATTTGTGTGAAAACCTTGAAGGATGAAAATGACTTGAGAAAAATATTTTAAAACACTAAATTTAAATGCGAGTTTGAAACTTAGAGTGTTTAAAACCATCTTTTTTTGGCCTTTAGGTCCTAGAAAAGATATTATTGGGTTTGCGTATTATTTGAACAAAGTGATATCCTTGAAAATTAGATCAACAAAGCATAAATTCACCTCTTTGGAATGATTTTACAGTTACGTAGTAAACTATTAACCATAAAATTATTCTATCATAAAAACACAGTAAAAATAGAATGCTTAAAAACTCACAGTGAGTGATTTCATGGGTTTTGAATGATTTCACAACTTTGATGATTTCACTACTTAGGAAAATGAATTTTCTACTCAAGCAAAATGATTTCACAATTTAGATGACAATTTTATGGTTCTAAGAAATGTGTAACAAAATACATAACACATAAGAATGATTTCATTATTTCACAATAATTTTGATGCTAAAAAAATGATTTCATTCTTAAGAAGAACAAATTCATAGCCTAAAAATGTGATTTCACTCCATTTAAAAATGATTTCACTACTAAAAATAATGATTTCACTACTAAAAGTATCAAATTTGCTAATCTATAACAATTTCACAGTTAGTTAAAAAATGAAAAGGGATTTTTCCTGTAGGACATTTTCATAGTTTCGCTCAATGATTTTATTGTTTAAATGCCTAATTTTGTAGTTTCATAGGGCCAGGACTAAACCAAATCAATTTAGCAATTTTTTTGAGACAAATTCATAGATTAAGTTAATGATTTCACTATTTTATATGCCAAATTTTTAGTTATGTAGTCATGAATTCATGAATACATAGTCATAATCAAAAAAATGGAAAAGTTATTAATAAATCATAAAATCAAGCTATTTAATGAAGTATTATTGGCTTAAAAAAGCTCTCAAGAGACTATATTCATGATTATGGGGTGTGTGGTCCCAATGGGTGTGCCATCATGTAAACATGGAATATGTAGAGGGGAGTTTAGTATTATGTTAGTCTAATAAGACAAAATCAAAATAACACACTAAACATTTAACACCTCTAGCCTAGACACTAGGGAGAGCATAGGTAACAAACATACAAATGAAAACACAACTAGAACACAAAATAAATCATTATTTTACCTTCCTTGAAAATCTAAATGGCTTGTTGAAGTGGATTTATTAGTTTATGTATCAATAAATCTTCATCAATGGAGCTTCATTTACTTCACCTTTCCATGGCACCTTAGCTTGGTCGATTGGCTTATGAATTTGGCATGGTAACATTACTTGAAAAGTTAGTGAAGATATTTGGGCATAATAAAATAAAAAACTAAAGCTTATGGGGTAAATCATATATAATAACAATACACTATTAAAATCTTAGAGATCAATAGGTATGGCATTGTATTTATAGCCTCAAAAGTTAACTCTCACCTAAGGTGAGTTAAAGTTGAGTTTAAATATGGAATGGATTCAGACTAACCCTAGGTAAGTTGAGGCTAACTCCAATTGAGTTAAAAATTATCATGTAATTATTATTTTCAATTACTAGTCATGGATCTCAAATTAGATATTTTGAGATATTTTGGAAGAGCTTGACAACTCATAAAAGCAATGATGAAAAGGCTTGATATCTTGAATTTTGGAATTTCCATTTTTAGATAGTCATTAATTAATAATGGATAATTAAAATAATAATTTAATCTTGTTTAATTAGATGATTCATTTTGGTTAGCATTTTATCTCTTTTGATAATTGTTCAAGTGCCCCACTTAATGGGTTCATAGGCCAAACTGCTAGTTATTGGGTCATAAGGTGACTGAGGATGAATCCATGAGAGGTTATTATTATATACAGTCTAGTATCCCAAATAGGGATGCATCAACATGATTCTAACATTTGATTAATGATTCACAAATTCAATTGGAACATTTAGTGATTCCTAGGATTAATTTTCAATGTTTGGTAGAAATCAATCTGAAGTCTAGTCAGAAGCCAGTTGTACCTGGAATGGGGTGTCTACAATTAAAACATAATAACATAACTGTTTTGGTTTTAGCTATATTTAAAATAGAAAAGGATGCTCAGTGACTATGGATTATTTTATTTACACCATTGCTTTACATTTCTATAATTTCCTTAGTTTCATTTAAAATTTTAAAAAACACTTATCATTCTTTTTGGGTAAAATTGAGTCTATTTTTCTATTTTTGTACTTTTTTCATTGTTGAGTCAGTTTGGATTATTACTTCTCATTCATCAATGTTGTTTTTAATTTACATATTTTTTCCATTTTTGAGTAAGTTTGGATTGTTACTTCTCACTCACCATTTTTTTTACTTTGTGTACTTTTTCCATTGATGATTAAGTTTGGATTGTTACTTATCACTCATCAATGTTATCTTACTCTATGTTTATTTTCCATATTTCTTTAAAGTTTGGTTTATTACTCATTTATACATTTATTTTATAATTATCATATTAATTTTACAAATCCTTGGTTTGATTTAGTATGCCACTTTTCTCTTCCAAAGAACACATTTTATTTGATTTTTTCGGTCATTTAATAGCTTTGGCCTTTTCGTTACTTAATTTAATATAATTTTGGATTGGTAATTTTTGTCCTAACATACAAATTATAACCATAGATTACCAAATTTACAAGTACGTAACACCTACACATTTAAAAATTTTGATTTCCCTGTGTTTGTTTGTTTTTGTTTTTTAGTTTTGTATCCTTTGGGTTTGTCCAAAGCAGTCTATGTGCCCTCCATAATCTAAACTAAAAATACAAAAAATAACCATTCATAAATAAAGTTAAATTAATGTACATATATATTACTTGTTCATTTTATTTATTTCCTTATTTTTCATTTTACTTTATGCTTATACTACAATTTATCTCAACATTGTTTGTTGCTTTGTCTTTTCCCAAAACACCATCCCATGTGTCAACTACATAACACATGATGAGATTTGAGTGGGACATATGTATACACACAATATTTTTAAAATTTTATCAATTAATAAAGTTTATCTTGAAGGAACCCATCAAACCTCAATATCTCTTAGTTCATGCCTTAAAAGGTGTATAGAGAAAGGGGTAGGTAAACCTTTGGTGCTTCATGTATACACATAATATTTTTAAAACTTTATCAAATAATAATACTTTTTATATTGAATGAATCTAAAAAGTTTTAATCTCTCTAAGTACGCACCTTAAAGGGTGTATCAAGAAATGGGTGGGTAGACCATTGTTGCTTCACAAAATTGTTGTCCCCTATACCACCACTTGTTATCTACACAACCTTTTCTTATGTATTTACACAAGCCTTGCCTCCTCTCTTGCACACTCCTCCAAGATTTTCACCACCTTAATTAGCCCCTTAATAATCTTAAAAGCCTTTTTGATGGTTTGCAATACACTATCAACCACATCAACCCTATATTCAAATATTTAAAAGCATGTTACAGGTCTAGGTTGACACTGAATGACCTAGATTGAGACCTAACTTATTTTTAAAAAATAATGATATAGATTTGATTGGGCCAATCCTATTAACTAAGATTCTAGAAAGGTTTAGGGTTATATTCAACTATATATACACATTAATTTTACCATTTTTAAGAGGAAGAGAATAATAAGAGTATTATATTGCACATTTTATTATTCACCATTCTACTTAAGGAACATAACTTAGGGTTTCAATACTTTCTTTGGAGATATGGATCTTGTCTTATGGAGAAGTATTTTGTATTAATAGATAGGTTATTTAGCCTAGAGATGACTTATCCTTGTTATCCTTACATACCATAAAAAACTCTTATGAAGTACCTTGGCCAAGGGAGAGATTGAGGCTCAATAGGTTCATATTCAAAGTTAAGTATTCATAAATTTATTCTTCCTTTGTAAGAGTAGATAGATTTGAATTTGTACATATCTCCCATACATTATAATTTCATATGCATTGATGTGAGTATAAATATTCTATGCATGTTTAATTTTTATGTTTATTACCCCCACTTTGTGTTACAAGCTTTGTTGAGCACTAGATTAGACTTTACTTTACTTGTCATTTACTATGTGAATATTAAAACATAGGACTTATCTAGGGTTATTGCATGGTTTTGCTTGAATAGAGGCTTCAAAATGCTCTCTAGTGATGTTATTGTGGTAAGATATCCCTTGGATAGGTCTAGTGGATCCTTATTGGTAATGACCTTGAATATCTAATATATCAATAATCAGAAGTGTAAGTAGGATTTATATTCTCTAAACTAGGATTAATTTAATAAATTAGTTGCATTTCCCCTTGCATACATTCCAATGAACCCAACATGAATCAAACCCTTAGGTTTTATTTAACACTTTCATGTAATCATTATATTATATTTTTCTATTTTTTCAGTACTGTATCAAACCTATCAGTATACTTCTGATAGTATGTGTGTAGGTTTAACACATAATCGACCAAACTGAGTCTATTCTATATGTGCAGGTCTTTTCCAAATAAAGGTGATTGGATCAATCCATTCAACACAATCCTCTTTTTTAGTTCCATATTTTCATATATAATTGAACTAGTTGACTCTATTCATATTTATATTCTTTCATAATATAGGTTTGCAAACATAGTTGAGCTAGTAGACTCTGTTCACAATTTCTTTTTTAGCACACAGGTTTTTAAAAATTCATCAAACTAGTCAACTTTGTTATCAAAATTTTTTAATTGGTATTTGAGCATCACAATATAAAATTTTGTAATTTAAACATATTCAAACCCACCAAGGTTCATTCTTACTCTATCATTTTAGTTCTTCCTTTTCAGTACTATTTTTCACAAGTTTATAATATGTAAAGATACAACCCTACCACCAACTAGGTTGACTAAATCAACACATTTCTATAGTCTATATTATATATCAAAGACATAGTTGACCTGTTCGACTGTGTTCTTCTAGATCTTGATTTTGTATAATAGAAGCAACCTAGTTGACTTTATTTTGCATTTCTTGCATAAAATTTTTCTTTAATTGATTTTTTACACTTCATAATCAAGGGATTAACCTCTTTTTATTAGTAATTAATCCACCTTTCCTTTTAGTTGCTTGGATGCTTAGAGTAAAAACATATATTAATTAGGTATTTTTTCAAATTACCATTTTAGTCACATTATTTTTCTCTTTTGCACACACTTCCAAATCACTTAAACACTAAAAACCATTCAAAATTTATCTTCTCAAGGTATACCTACTTAGATTTCATCACCAAGGAGGAAGCCAACTTGTTTTTTTGCCCAGGTATAAAGATGTGGTTGATGGTATATATTGGAAAATCACTCAACACCAATATCATTGTGGGATTATGAATTGAGGGGGTATTTTACAATACCAAGTCAATACCATCACCAATATAGATCCCTTTTAGCCTGAACTTCTTAAAACTAGACTTAGATTGATTTATAGTTCCTCATTATAGCTAAATTACCAATCACATTAAAATTAAACTTAATTATAACTTAATAAAACTTAGGAATGACCAATTAGTCAACATTTACTTTCAATTTGCTACTTGTTATTTGATCATTTTATTTTCTATTGTAAAACTTACATTAGCCAGCATTGGTGCAAGGTTTGTGTTGTGTGTTACAATTGGATCAATTGCATTGATCCAATTGCTTATGTGATTAATTTCATTTAATTAGATATTATCTTAAAAAACCTTTCTATATTTTTATAACACTATCAACACAATATCTTATATATTATCTATCATATCTACCTGCAGTACATAGTTGACCTATCTAACTATGTTTCCATAATCTTCTTATTCAGCCCCTATCTTAGTAGTACATAGTTAATCTATCCAATTATGTCTTATTATTTATTAGAATGATACCTATTTATTATCACACAATCAACCTATACAATTGTGTACTCTTGTTCTATTCCCTATTTAATAACACACAGTTGACCTAAATGACTATGTTCTCTTTTTTCTCTATTATATTCCCTAGTTTATAGAACACAATCATCCAGTTCAATTATATGGCCTATTTTTTAAATTTTATTTTTATCACCTAATTAGCCACTTTTTATCACCATGAATTTCTTATTTGAAGATAATATAGAGTTTAATAAAAAAAACATGATGATTCTTACCCATCCAAATAAGTTTCCACAAAAAATAGCTTATGGATTCCACTTTAGATGAAAACATTGTGCACATTACCACTCAAACTAATAATTATGGGACTCTTCCTCATTCATCATAAGTTCATAATACTATATTATCCTTATAATATGAATGTTAATTAGAGTACACACTTGAAATGTTTTTATTTATTGATGAATTTCCTCAACATAGAGGAAAGGACCCTATAACCATCTATGGTCTAATGATAGGTGGTGCTAAGGTAGAACCTCTTTCACCCTCCCCTACATTATTTCACGCATTTTGGGGTGAAAATTTATTTGATTTTCAACCTTTAATTTATATTTTAACTCTTTCACATACCATGAACTCTTTAACCTCCTTGAAAAGTATCTCCACTAACATGGTCAGTCTAACATCTAGTGGGATTTTTATAAAGACCCTTCTCCTCAATTAGGCCACTAGTACATCCTTTTATACCAATGTTAATCATTCTACTAGTTTTTATTTTTCTTCCAATTTTAATCATGACACTAGTGCATCTTTTGATACACATGATAATCATGCTACTAGTGCTTCATTTTCTACCAATTATTCTCATGCCACTAGAATCACACATGCCACTACTCATAGTGCAACCCAAGTCACTAATACCAATACCAATGTTTCACATGATATGCACACTAGTCAAAATACTTCCCAAACTCATCAAATTTTATTATAAACACTCAATCAAATGAAAATTTTTCAAACCAATAACCTAAATTAAATGATTAAAATACAAAATCATCTCATTCACCTTCAAAATCAACCCCAACAAGTTTCATCGGGACTGTAAAATCTTGTTCCCCCCATCTCCCCTAGGAATTCCAATGGTAACCTTATTCCTCAACCAGCCCTTGTTAATAAAATGATCAAAAAAATCCAAAACAAATCTCTTGTAACTCCAATTACCAATATTGACATAGGAGGTATCACACCTATCATTAGTTATAAGGGGTCTATTGATCCCACATTAAATTTAGAAACATTTAGCAATCTCTATAAAGATTGGGTCAAACTTAATACCTTTTCTGCTACTAAGCCATTAGCTAAAAAACTTTTAGGAGATGCTTTAGATTAGTAAAATCAACTAAAATCCCATTATATCAGTAGCTTAGAATATTTGGTTAACTCTGTAGTATAATAATTTCAAACTAATGATCTCCTTGAGAATACCTTAGCTCACTTTATAAATTATAAGTAATTTAAAACTGAAACAACATAAGATTTCATCAAATTATGAAATAAATTATCTAATAAATGTGAGAATAACAT
This sequence comes from Torreya grandis, assembly GCA_037957365.1. NCBI lineage: Eukaryota > Viridiplantae > Streptophyta > Pinopsida > Cupressales > Taxaceae > Torreya > Torreya grandis. The sequence goes on from JARHVA010001815.1 coordinate 2,997,885, forward strand.
GGAAGATGATAATATCTTTCATCTATTCACTAATTTTCTCTAACTTAAGTCACAATATCGGCTCAAGACTCTCTGTCCAAGACCTTTAGATGAATCCCTCGACCAAGCTAAGCACCAATATTTTCTCATGTTCTAATTTGAACCATCCAAACCGCCCATGGGTACTCACATGATAATTAAAAATAAAATCTATCATGATATCAATTATGGCATCATAAATAATTATGACACTATTCACAACATTTAATACATCTCTCCCAACCATGTTGTGTAGTATGCTCCCCCTCCAAACAACACTCATAATCCTACATTTTCCCAAAAAAACAAGATTAATGTCCACAAACCATTATACTTAGTTGAGATTCAAAATCATCTTCCAATGCTTCTACCTTATATCTTAACCCCACACATCCTATGAAATCATGGTGTGATCTCAATAAATTTTTCTAGTTTCATGCAAGTTAGGGACACTCTCATGAGACTTTTAGACAATTACATAATCTAGCTATGGATTTTATTCTCGGTCCAAACTTGTATCATGAATCACCCATTCAAAAGTTACAACAAACACATGACATAGCCTTTAAAGCTCATGAAACACAAAAAAATCAAGCTTTAAACAAAACTAATGATCATCTTGTTATATATAAATATCCTCTTCCTAATCATCAATATAGTAATGAAAAGCCTACTCCTTCCATAAATAATGTTGAAATTCTGATAAACATCACTACTAAATAAAATGTGGTAAATATGACAAACATGTGAATAGTAATTACTTTTATTGATTCTAATCCAAAACACATGCACCAAATCCATCAATAATTTCACATCATTAAAGACTCTTTCCCATCTCATCTCATGGAGTTGGGGCAAGATGACATTATATCTTTACAAGAACCACTTCCAACATATCAACTAGATAATACATCTCACACTATCTCTATTATTCCCCTAACATCTACACACATTGAAAACATTCCTCAACCTTCTAATAATATTTATTCAACTCAATCACAAGAAATAACTAAATGAACTATCCCACCATCTCAAGATAATCAACCTATTTATCCTCAAACTAAACCAACTACATATTACCAACACAAGTTTTACTGCACTTCCAATCCTCCTTCCTAAGAGCTCCTACAACATTACACACCTCTATCTAGAAATCCCCCTATAAGTTATGATGAATGTGACCCTATTGTATAACTTTCTCATCTCCCATATCAAATACCTTTCCTAGAACTAATGTAAACCTCCCCCTATCATCATAATTGTTTGATGTAATTATTATTTGAAATGAACAACCCTCATCCTCCTCTAGTAGGATGCAAAGCTACCTTGTTTGGGTCTAAAGATAATATACTAAAACAATGGGAAGACATGTCTATACATGTTGATGAAACAATGGACACTTATATTTCCCTTATGTTTTGTATGTATTCCATGATTCCATATGAGATTTTGCTTCATGCAAATGATCCTCTAATATTTATTAGTATCCAAATTGGTGATGTCCAAGTTAAGCATGTTTTTATTGATGAGGGTTTAAGTAATTGTATTGCCTCCATAAATTTCATTAAAATTCTTATATGTTTTGAGTGAAATCTCAAGTTCAATCCTATTGCATGTCAAGGTTACGATATAAGGAAAATTCCTCCTTTAGGTTACATGTGGATTCCTATTACCATATGTGTAAAATTTATGAAATTTAACTTTCCCCTTTCTATAACATCTTGCTTGGTAGACCTTAAACTTATTGGATGAGGGATGTCACCTCATCTACTTGCCAATGCATCAAATTCCCTTGTAATAGTGCTATTTACAAGATTCAAGGAGACATAAATCCTTGAAATTTCAAATAATTCCAAGAATGTTGTGTCTTTAAATTCATACCCTTGAACCCTTACCCAATATCCCATATATGGAATCTCAACATTTCAATTATCCTATAAATTCTACTCGAGGTTATAATTTTCACCCCAAACTCATCAATAACATACCATCTAACCTCCTCAATTTTGATGATGATGAGCCAGATGAGATCAGGCTCAAGATCAAAACTTTAGATCTATCTGCTCATCTCATTCTCAGCTTCTATTATCCTTAAAGATGTGCTCCTATCAACCTCTAATTTATGATATACCTATGGTCTTAACAAGGACTAGGCATTATATTCATCATGAAACTTTTGACAAAAATATCATACCTACCTATACGATTGATGTGTATACACCTAATTATGATGATGGTTATGCTTTAGATGATCCACTTCTAAGAGGACTTGTCTAAGATAAAGATGACAATATTCTTTGGTATCATACTTATTTATTTTATTCTTTCTATTTGTCTTATTGTGTTCTTTCTTTCATAGTGCATAATTCTAGTATTGTTACTTCTTTTCATAGGGTAAAGATGGAGCGATTGCATGTTACACATCCAATTTAAGTAGATAATCTTAGAATCATGCTCATGGATCATGCAATGACCAATCCTTACCATTTTTTTAGATACCAAGATCCTTTTTAGTTTGCTTCCCCTAGAGATTTTAGCTACTGCTCTTAATCCTTCTACACATCTTAACTCACGTTTAGTTGAGCCTAGTCTGGGTTCTAATCCCACTCTACCTTTAGCTGAGCTTCATCTTTTTTATGATTATAATTTACCTTCAGATGAGTCCAACCCAGTCTCTACACTATCCCCACCTTCCCTTGGTGATGGCCTTATTCCTTTTCCATAGCTTGATCCCATACCCACCCAATGGGTTTATCAACCTTATTTTGATATTCATAAAGTTACTAGTTAGTGGATAAAAGAATATCATTTATATCAACCTTCTTAAGCTTTTACTTCTACTTCTTCTACTAGTATACCCCCAAAGTCTACTAACAAGCATATATGTTGCTTCTATGGCATAAATAATCATTATTCCACCCATTGTCGAAAGCTTTAAAAATATATTGACACATTGCATCCTACCCTTGCTCAGCTTAAAGATAAGGATATACCTCCTCACAAGTGGTTACCTGAGTAGATCCCTAAATATGGGGAGGTATATTATCCTTCATACTAGTGTGGTACCCATCATACCAATCATTTCCACATTATCTAGCAACACCTTCATGATCAATTTATGATGATTACTACATCCACTATTATTCCTTATGTAGGTCATCCATATAATAAGGTTCCTCATTATTCACATATGGTTTATTACCCACTCATGGTTCCTTCTCCATCGGTGGTGTCACCTTATTGTCTCAAAGATACAATTCTTATTCCATCATCTATTCCCATCCTTGAATATTGTATGGATGAGAGCCCTCATAATCATGATCCTTTAACTACACATACATTTTATATTAAGGATATTTGGAGAGAGGTATTTTCATATATTTTCATGAGGATAGATGAGACTTCGGTTGCTATTAGGATTCAACTTCATAAATATATTTCAAATGTCATGGATAATATTAGTGGAAGAATTTATAATTATTAATGAATATAGCATGGTGTTCTTTCACTTAATTCTTCACTATGATTTTATATTGGACTTGTGATCCACTTTTACATATCTTATATTATTGACTATGTGTTAAATCTGGTTTCACCTATCTATTTCACACAGATCTTTATGTTATGAATTATGTGTTGTATATGGTTTCATTTTATTTCATCTTTTTTTATGGCTTATTTTCATCCTTTCCATTATTGCACACTTATATTTATGAGTTCATTTATTTCATGTTTTTTTGGGTCTTTCCTAATGATTGCTTGATACCTTATCTAAACAACTTAGATAATTATTATTATGATTTGGTTATACAAACTTTGATCCACTTAGCAATCTTTATTTACCATGTGATCAGTTAGCAAACAAGACATCTCATTGTAATCCTATTTTCCCTATCTACTTTGGATATCCCTTTTTTTACCTTATCTCCTTTCTCATACTAAGCATACATATGGTTAAATATTTTAGATAACATACTGGTTCATAGGTAAACCTAAGTGTTTAGTCAGTCATATCTTTGGATACTGAGATTCCTTTAATTAAAGTCTAAATCTCATTCATGTGTATCACTTCTATCACTCATTTTGGTTACTCAAAATTCATATGAAGGAGGAATCATAAAATCCATACAACTTAGAATCTAAATCATTTGAAAAAAAAGGCAATGATACAAAAGGTAACTTAAAAATAAAAAATTCAAATCACATTAAAAGACATGATTCATAGCACATCTAATTTTTTTAATCAGAGATTAAAATATACAATTGGCCTCATGATAGAGTCGAGGTCCATTGGGGTACACTAGGCTAGTAGATTGGGAAAGGGGAATCAAAAAATAATTTAGTGTTACCTAATTTCTCACACAAGTACCCAATCTTTGTAGTAGACCAATGACTCTTTAATGTCCCTTACTTAGGGCCTCTTTTTGTCTCTACACAACTCTAATATATAGCAAATAAAGATCTGATACCACTATAATATCCCTTCGAATATCAAAACAAAAGCTCTGAATTGCTTATCTGAATTTCTACAAAATATCTTCAATTAGATAAATAAAACACAGTATAAGCTCTTATTTATTTGCTCATAAGCTTACAATAGAGATCCTCTGTCAAGTATACAAAAAATTATCGAAAGTACGGCCTGAATAGCCTGAATATTCTATAAACTGGAAAATAATTTTGAATCTGGTTCGTCTCGGTCTGTCGTGTAAAACACACAGTCGCCGACGCCGGTTATACTGCCGTCGTCGGTCGATCTGCAGTCATTACTCCGCCGATGTCGGTAGTATGTCGACCGATGTCAGTCTCTGTAAGTATTTGTTCGCCGCTGTTGGTACCTGTACTTCCTGTTGATGCGTACGGATTTTCATGGATCTGTACGGAATTTGTACGGCCGCTGATATAACACACCCTGTATGCTTGATCCTGATCTGTAGAATTATGGGCTAATACAAAAGATCTATATCTGGATAATTCTTGAATCAAAACCCCAAAATAAAGAAAATACCTGTAAACCCTTGTGATAGCTTCTGAGTGAAGTTATCTCTCAAATACCTGTAATACTATGATAACTTCTGGGTGAAGTTATCTCTCAATTCGGCAATAGATCGGTTGATCTTTCACAACCTCTGAATCGCACACAATGAAGAGTTGACGTTCTTCAATGTAATTGGAATCCTGGAACCCTTGGCTCAGTCTTCACAGAAGAATTTCTTAACAAGAATCAATATCAATAATAAGCATGGATACAAACTCTCTCTCATGAGAGATTCTTATACACCTCCAAAGGTGTGCTTGCTAAAATTAGACTCCCTTAAATTAGACTTCCTTAAATTAGAACTAGGGTCTTAAAATTAGACCAAGTCTTAATTTAGAATTTGCATCCTCAAATTAGACCAAATCATTAATAATTAATAATTAATAATTAATTAATAATTAATTAATAATTAATTAAAATTAGTTCAAATAATTAATATTTGATTAAATCAATCAAATATTAATATCTCCCTTAATTCATGCCCGAAAGAGCCCAAACGAATTCCAACCCATCTCTATCAAGACCCTCTATCCATCCTATCAGCCTACGAGGGTCGCATAATAGGCTAATCATTCGCTCGAAAATATGTCAACTAGAAGGGGACATGACAGTCCGCCCCTCCTAAAATTGCTTGCCCTCAAGCAATCTCAACTCTGGATGCTGTAGAATATCTTCGCTTTCCCATGTCGCATCCTCAACTGGTAAATATTTCCACTTTACCAAATATTCCCTGATAGTCCGTCGATGCAACTGTCTCTCTCTAGATTCCAAGATGGACTCAGGTACTAAGATCAATTTTCCCTCATCGTCTAAGGGAGGTAAAACTGTGGAAGGTATCACACGGTGTCCTAACGCCTTTTTGAGGCATGATACATGAAAGAAATTGTGTACCTTGCTCTCTGTAGGAAGCTCTAGCTTATAAGCCATCTCTCCAACGCGTCTTAGGATCCGGAAAGGACCGTAGTAACGTGGCTTAAGCTTCTCTGCCCCACTCTTCTTAAGAGTAGACTGTCGGTAAGGCTGCAGCATAAGATAGACCATGTCACCTACCTCAAAATATCTCTCGGTCCTCCACTGATCTGCATACTGCTTCTGTTGATTCTGCGCCTTAGCAATATTCTCCTTGAGAGTCCTCATAATATCCTGACTCTCTTGCAATAGGTCCCCAGCACTCGGCACTCTACTGTCACTCAGTAGCAAATCTAGAAAACTTGGTGCCTCATACCCATATAATGCCATAAAAGGAGACATCTGAATGGTCATGTGGAAAGTTGTATTATAACAATACTCGCATAGATGAATCCACTTGACCCAAGCTTTTTGCTACCCTGCAATGTAGTTCCTGAGGTAGCCCTCCACCCATTTGTTCACTATCTCTGTCTGTCCATCAGTCTGTGGGTGGTAGCTGGTGCTAGGTGTAAGCTCAATCCCACAAAGTCGGAACACCTCCTGCCAGAAGTGACTTAGGAACTGACTATCCCTGTCGCTCACTATGCTCTGAGGTAATCCATGCAGTCGGAATACCTCTTGAAAGAAAACCTCTACTACCTGTGTAGCTGTATGTGTGGTGGTAATCGGGAAGAAGTGAGCATACTTCATTAACCGATCCACAACTACATATATGCAATCTCGTCCTTGGGCTTTAGGCAAGCCCGTAATGAAATCCATCGACAAACACTCCCACTTCCTGTCAAGAATTGGAAGTGGCTACAAGAATCCTGCTGGGTACGTGTTCTCCTGCTTGTTCTACTGACAAACAGGGCACTCACGCACATACTGAAGAACATCTAATTTGAGGCCTTTCCATGTGAATCTCTCCCTGATTTGTCTGAAAGGCTTAAAATATCTGAGATGTCCTGCAGTAGGTATATCATGAAAAGCTCGCATGATAATGTTCTTCATCGACGATCCTGGAATCAAATAAACCCTGTTCTTGTAAATGATCAAGTCATCCACAAGAGTATATCTGGTGTCAACCGTCGATCCCTCAACAATGCTAGATGCCCATGTATCCTTGGCATACTCTGCCACAATCATATGTTGCCAATCCTCTGTAATGTGGACCATGGTACTCAAATACGGCCTACGTGAAAGAGCATCGGCCACAACATTCTGGATGCCCTTCATGAAAGAGATGTCAAAGTCATATGCCTGTATTTTACTCACCCACTTCTGCTGACGATCATTGAGATCTCGCTGCCCCAAGAAATGTCTCAAACTGTTGTGGTCCGTTTTGATGCAAAATTTGCTGCCCACTAGATGTTGCCTAAATTTTGCCAAGGCATGCATGATAGCAAGCATCTCCTTATCATAAATGCTGTATAGTCTCTCTGGTCCTCTGAGCTTACGACTCTCATATACTATGGGGTGCTTGTCCTGCATAAGCACCGCTCCAATGCCCTCCCCTGAGGCATCGCACTGAAGCTCGAACGGCTTTGAAAAATCAGGTAGTGCCAGAACTGGGCACGTAGTCATCAACTCCTTAAACCTTTCGAAACACTCCTGTGCTTCAGGTGTCTAACAAAAAGCACCCTTTTTAGTCAAATCTGTCATGGGAGCTGCATGTCATGAATAACCATTCACGAACCTCCGATAAAAACCACACAAACCTAGAAATCCCCTTAGCTGTGTTAGGTTTGCTGGAATAGGCCAATCTATGATGGCACGGATCTTCTCAGGATCCATCCGCACTCCCCCTGCACTGATAATATGACCCAAGTATAACAATTTGGTCATCCCCAAATCACATTTGGACTCCTTGGCGTACAAGGATTCCCTCTCCAAGATGCTGAGTACAGTCTCCAGATGAGCCAAATGCTCCTGCCAAGTCCTACTGTATATAAGAATGTCATCCAAAAAAACAAGTACAAACCTCCTCAGCAGTGAATGGAAGACTCTATTCATGGTGGATTGAAATGTTGCTGGCACATTAGTGAGCCCGAATGGCATCACTATAAACTTGTAGTGTCCACTATGGCAACGAAAAGTTGTCTTCTCCATGTCCTGCTCGCGAACTCTGATCTGATGGTAGCCTGATCTTAAGTCTATCTTTGTGAAGTAATGTGCACCATGGAGCTCGTCAATAAGCTCATCAATACGTGGTATAGGATACCTGTTCTTAATGGTCCTCTTATTCAGGGCTCTGTAGTCAATGCACATTCATAGGGTACCATCCTTCTTCTTCACTAGAACAACTGAAGAAGCAAACGGTGATTTGCTTGGCCGAATATGACCCATAGCCAGTAACTCCTTAATTGTTCTTTCGATCTCATCCTTCAATCGCTTAGGATGTCGATAAGGAGTAATCATAATGGGCTTAGCCCCCTCCTCAAGCTCAATAATATGCTCAATGCCCCTGTCTGGAGGTCTCCCTGGTGGAATGTCACTAAAGACCTTATCATGCTTGACTCTCAGTTGCTGAATGTCCAGATGGTACTCAGTCTTCTGTTGTCCCTCCTGCATTGGTGCCAATGTGCACTCGGCAACCCACTCTACCATATCATGCCGCATGAGCCTCTCTATCCGATGTAAAGAAATGGTTTTGATGTTGCCGTCCCGTATTGCTTTAAGAATGTGAGTCTTCCCATCTACATCAAAACGGATCTCCATATCTTTAAGACTAAGAGTGACTACCTCAAGGGAATGAAGCCACTTCATGCCCAAAACCAAATCTATATCCCCCATGTTGACTACATAATAATCAGCCTTGAACTCATAGTTGTTCAAGCGCAATGGAAGATCTCTGATCATCTGCTCACACCGGAGGGTGTAACCGTCAGCTACCTTAACTCTAATGCCCCCGAACTCTTCTGTGGTGAGTCCACGCTTCTCCACAAATCTAGTATCAATGAAATTATGTGTGGCTCCTATGTCAAGAAGGGTAATGACCCTCTATCCTGCCAAAACTCCCCGGAGTCTGAATGATCCCTCGTGTTGGATGATAGATAGACGTGCTTCCTGAATCTGGAGCTCTAACTCTGCCTCTACCCTAGGCTCTGAAGCTTCAGCCTCTGGCTCCTCGGAACAATCGTGATGTTCAGAATCTTCTGATTCCTCATCCTCATAATAGGCCCACATTACCCGATTTGCTTTGCCCTTAGGTCTCAAAGGACAATCATGATTAGCATCATATGGACCTTTACAGTAAAAACAAAGCTTCTTCCTTCGCAGATCATTAAGAGCCTCTCTATCCAAAGGTGGTGCTGCTGGATTGGCCCTTGAATCATTCTTAACACCTAATTTATCTATGTTGAAGCCTGGTCTTTCTCTATTCTTGTTGGAGCCCTTACTATCCCTGGATGAAGAAGTACCTCTGGAGTTAGATCTACTAGATGGGGCTGCCATCTCCATACTACGCGCCTTCTTCATAGCTTCCTGTAAGGAAGGAGGATCAAAGCCTTTGACCCAACCTCTCAGTGGTTTTGTCAATCCCTCCATGAAGAGTACTACTAGTCGCCTCTCTGAAATGTCAGGAACCATGACTGATAACTTCTGGAAGTCACCAATGTATGACTCTAGACTGCCGCTTTGGCGCAACTGTGCCAACTCTCAGAAATAGGACTCTGGATCCCTCCTGTCAAATTGCTCCACCAGCCTATCCACAAACTCCTGATAAGAAGTGATCCGATCATGATGGAGTGTCACCATCCCATGGTGCCACCAATCGTGAGCTACTCCCTCAAGATGTAGTGTCGCATATCTGATAGCATCTTCCTCACCCATCAGTCACAATGTGAGAAATGTATCCAGCTTACTAACCCAGGCCTGTGCTGTCACCTTACCACTACCGTCAAATGTCGCTAATGTGAGCCTGCTCATAGCATGCTTCAGATCATTGTTCTGGGGTCTTGGTCTCCCATTCTGTTGACCTCGGTAATGTTCTTTCCTCTGTGTGAGGAATCGGTCAAAAGTAATCATCTCCCTGACCATAGGTGGTAATGACTCCCACTCTTCAGTCGCTACCCTAAGTGTGTCCGTAAATGCCTCCTCATGCTCCTCACCTGCTATCACCTCCTTTGCTTCCTGTCTCACAAAGATAGGCCTAGTAGGCCTATTCACTGTACGAGAAATAGTCCCATGGCCTCTCTGTGATCCTGAAACACTCCTGACATCTTCACGGTGTGGGGAATGTCTCCTCAGAGAACCCAATCTTGGCAGTGCTGCTGCCAACTGCTGTAATACCTGGTTATTCTGCCTTTGCCCTTCTCGTAGTTCTCTAAGAGTAAGTAAAACCTCTGGATCATCTTGATCTCTCAGATGGTGAGGAATACGGGCCCTGCCAATATCATTACCCATGTCTTCTGGCGGTTGTTCTAGAACTTGAGTACCTTCAAGCAAAGCTCTACTGCGCGTGAAATACCCGTGTGGTCCCAACCCTTGTGGCTGCATAAGATCTATCAAACCCTCAGGATGGCAGGATTTAGCTCTAATACCACTGTAATGTCCCTTACTTAGGGCCTCTTTTTGTCTCTACACAACTCTAATATATAGCAAATAAAGCTCTGATACCACTGTAATATCCCTTTGAATATCAAAACAAAAGCTCTGAATTGCTTATCTAAATTTCTGCAAAATATCTTCAATTAGATAAATAAAACACAGTATAAGCTCTTATTTATTTGCTCATAAGCTTACAATAGAGATCCTCTGTCAAGTATACAAAAAATTATCGAAAGTACGGCCTGAATAACCTGAATATTCTGTAAACTGGAAAAGAATTTTGAATCTGGTTCATCTCGGCCTGTCGTGTAAAACACACAGTCGCCGACGCCGGTTATACTACCGTCGTCGGTCGATCTGCAGTCGTTACTCCACCGATGTTGGTAGTATGTCGACCGATGTCGGTCTCTATAAGTATTTGTTCGCCGATGTCGGTACCTGTACTTCCTGTTGATGCGTACGGATTTTCACGGATCTGTACGGAATTCGTACGGTCGCTGATATAACACACCCTGTATGCTTGATCCTGATCTGTAGAATTATGGGCTAATACAAAAGATCTATATCTGGATAATTCTTGAATCAAAACCCCAAAATAAAGAAAATACCTGTAAACCCTTGTGATAGCTTCTGAGTGAAGTTATCTCTCAAATACCTATAATACTATGATAACTTCTGGGTGAAGTTATCTCTCAATTCGGCAATAGATCGACTGATCTTTCACAACCTCTGAATCGCACACAATGAAGAGTTGACGTTCTTCAATGCAATTAGAATCCTGGAACCCTTGGCTCAGTCTTCACAGAAGAATTTCATAACAAGAATCAATATCAATAATAAGCATGGATACAAACTCTCTCTCATGAGAGATTCTTATACACCTCCAAAGGTGTGCTTGCTAAAATTAGACTCCCTTAAATTAGACTTCCTTAAATTAGAACTAGGGTCTTAAAATTAGACCAAGTCTTAATTTAGAATTTGCATCCTCAAATTAGACCAAATCATTAATAATTAATAATTAATTAATAATTAATAATTAATTAAAATTAGTTCAAATAATTAATATTTGATTAAATCAATCAAATATTAATATCTCCCTTAATTCATGCCCGAAAGAGCCCGAACGAATTCCAACCCATCTCTATCAAGACCCTCTATCCATCCTATCAGCCTACGAGGGTCGCATAATAGGCTAATCATTCGCTCGAAAATATGTCAACTAGAAGGGGACATGACAGACTCTGTAAGATGCCTTAAAGAATGGGGAACATGTTGTGAGAAAGTAGGTCCATTTTTCATTTTTTATTCATATAACCAACATGAGATGATATTAGTATCTCACCTATTTGCCTATACATCTTTGTGCTTATTATGAATGAGTATCCTTTATATTTTGATGGTCACTAGACTCTTAGTGTCTCTCTTGTGTACCTATTTTGCCTCATTTTTACTAAGGTCTTATCATAGATGCCTATGCCATGATTTTTACATTCCCTCTTTAAATTACAACATTCCCAATATTTCCCCTTGAGAAATATTGTTTTGTTGACTCATCATTCCCCCTAGGGTTTCCATTTATGAGTTGCAGTGTAAGACCATGGATAGGACCAGGCCTTCCTCACAAATTACCACATTAAAAATATGTTTTAAAATCATTCCCCCACCATTGTTTCCACCTCATTGGTGTTCCCTTTATGAGTTGTAATGTGGGACCATGGATAGGACTAGGCCATCCTCACAAAATATTCTAATAGCCAAATCATAATGAAATTACATGTGTCAAAGTTGAGATAAGTAGTGTTTGATTATGAGTTACACATCATTGACATTCTTCCCATCTTGACTTAGTATGTATTATTCTTAATTAATATTTCACTTCTATCTTATAATTTTCTAATTGCATGTATGCTTACAACTACTTAATTAAAATTTTCATACTTCCCAACTTCAATTGATGTGATCAATTTAATGTCATTTTACATTTTTTTATTTCTTTTTATACTTCCCAATGTGATTTAGTATGATTGATTGACTTAATTTTTTTTTATACCATTAGCTTTTCATGTGCCTTCCATTTTATTACAATATTTTCATACTTTCCAATGTGATATAGTGTGGTTTAATTTGTTTTAATTTGGTAAAAATCTTTTACATGAATTAAAAGCATTTGTTTCTTTTTTACCATGTTTGGTTTATTATATTTATTCATCTTTTGTTTTTACACATTTCTCATTGTGATATAGTGTGTATCAATTTTTTTTTGATTACTTATACTTTTCCACATCATTTTGCCTTTAAATTTTTAACCAAGCATGTGTATCACATAATGCTAGAAAAGAAAACAATCATCATATATTTCCATAACATATACAACAAAAGCCACATACATGTTCTAGAAAAGAAATATATCCATGCATCCACATCTAAATCCAAGTACAACTAATGAGATAAAAATGTAAAAATCATATATATATATATATATATATATATATATATATATATATATATATATATATATATCATGTGTTTTATACAAAATACAAAATAAAAAATAAAAAATACAATAGCTCCATCTCTAAGGCTTGGCTCCATCATGTCTATCATATGGCTTGGCCACACTACCCATCAATGCCTATGACTAGCCCCTATGAATAGTATGATATAAAAAAGCAATTTGGGATCTCAATCTAATAACTTGTCCCTATAAATTAGCCACCTATGCCTGTGCCTACCCTAGTTGGATGATGGTCACCATATGCATGGCTCTCTCTTATGTTAGGGTCTACCAAGCCTATGCTTCTCTTGTTATAACCCCTACCAGTGGCTTTGTCCCATCACTATGTGCCTATAACTACCTCATGGCATCTCCCACTAGTATAAACCATGCCTTGGGCTAGAGTAGATAGAACCACAAGATCATCTAATATGGTAGTGTCATATGGTGCTAACATCCCATCCAAAATGTCATGGTGCATAGCCATAACCAGGTCTCCCCATCTAATATACTCTATCATAGAATCTAAAAAAAAACTAAAATTAAATAGGCATCAGATCACATATATATCTCAAATCATATATGCACCATAATCACAATTTAATTAGTGTCTTATATCAAAAACTTAAATCAAAATTTAAAACGTTTATCACCAGTGTTGGTTTTATCGATCATAGTCTCCCCTTTTACTCACTCATTGAGCACCTCCTCTATCAACCACCTCTACACCATTACAAACCTATGAGTCACCACTTTATTCCCCTATGATCCTCTTCTTAGGCGTGCCTCTATGGATAAACTCTATCCTAGATTGGTTGTTGGGTTCCCTTGTATAATAGCTAGCATTTATGTCTCCTCACACTGATGGTGATTCCATATCCAATGAGGATATAGTGGTTGATGTTACCTCTATTATGGTTCTCATTGTGCCTTCACATCCACATCCATCACATCTTTCCTTATTGGCTATACTGCTACCTATTGTCTTACTCAACTAACCCATGGTCTAACACATTAAGGCTTAATCATTATTATCTCCACTAATACCCTCTACCTCCCCTCCCTCTCGAATATTTAGCATGTCATTCCTAATAATTAGTCACTACTAGAGGGGCATTTTATTGGGGGATTCCCAACTATCTTATTAAGCATGCCACTAGATGCAGCTCCACCCATGAAGTGTAGTGGCATGTGATCCACACCCATTCCAACCCTATCATAATGGTAGAGAAACTAGTCCATATGGAAGCTATATGAGTGTAGGGATACCACATGATATCCCCTCATGTGATTATTTGTAATGTTGGCTCATGAGGCATGGTCTACACTACATGGTCTTATCTCTATCATATAACCTGAGGTAACCTATCATTGACTGTATAGGGAAACCTAGCTGGCTGATACATAGAGAACCTCTCATATATTTGTGTGATTAGAAAAAAAATAGGTCCAATTGTCTTCTTCTCATTATAAAACATCGCATACATATCATTCATGAGTTGGAACTAGATGATAAGCCTAAAATCATTTAGTTCTCCCTGATCTAATATGGATTGGTATAAGGGTATTGCATATAGTGTTACATTATTATCCGACTTGTGACACAACACTCATGTTGTCACAAGTCCTACCACTACCTTATAAATTTTTGTAATTACTATAATATAAATGTTGAACAAGTTCACCCTCAACCCAAGGTGAATCTTATCTGAGCATGTAGCCCATTGAGATAATACTCATCTCTCATCCTAATCCTATGGTGTATTCATAATCACGAGTATCCCACTTATTGGGAGTCCAATCAATACATGGATGTCCTTTAGAGTGATCCCTACCTAAATGGTGTCCCCATACACCTCCCATTATACAGTGTTGGTCAATCATTCCCATAATCTTAGGAACATGAGAATGAGATCAACATTCAAAGGGATCCATTTCATCTCCATGATGCCACCACAATCTAAGGTGACCAGTCAAGCTTTATCTGCATCTATCAAAAGATCAAATAAATCTAGTATCTATAATGTATCTACCAGGTGCCAATATATTTGGAAATATTGTCATTGATGTCAAAGGTCTAACATTATTAGTGACAAAGGTCCCATAGCATTTAATATCTAAAAGGTGTTTTTAATGTTCATATTTTGGCTAAAGTGTGTTGATATTTATTTAATATTAATGAATATATTTTTAGTTGCATAAATTAAAAAGAGGGCCCATGAAGAAGTCAAAGAGTCATGAGGTAAATATAAAAGAGGAAAAGGACGCATTTCCCATGAAGGGTCATCTTGAGGAATTCAAAAAGTCACCAAGTGAAGACAAAAGAGGAAGAGTGGATTTTTTCATGAAGGGTCACCTTGAGGAATTCAAAAAGTCACCAAGATAATGAAAAAAGGGTAAAGGATGCATTTTCTCATGAAGGGTCACCATGTGACTTTTCAAATGAGAGGATTTGAAGGGTCATGCAAGTTTGGCATGATTCTTCATGTGGATTGAAGAGTCACAAAGGGTGAATGCCAAGGGTCATTTGGAAAGCTATAAAAGGAGGCTTGGGAAGACATTTTATATATGAAAGAGTGTGCATGGTTTTTAATTATATTATATAAGAAAAGAGGAGAGAATAAAAAGAGATATAGTAGAGTTCTATCATTTCTTGAGAAAGCAACATTGAGAGATAGATATGTTGTACATAAGAGGGGTTGGTGATCTTTTGGGTTGGTGCTCAATAATAGTTATTGTGTTGGTGCTCAACAAAGGGGTTGGTGATCCTTCAAGTTGGTGCTTGAAAACTTTGTAATTTAAATTGGTGCTCATTCATATGCTTGAAATTATTGTCCATGGTTTTTTCCACTTTGGGTTTCCACATAAAAATATGATCTCTCTCTCTCTCTCTCTCTCTCTCTCATGTGGTGCATGTTATTATTTTAGTTTTATTACATATCTTGAATGTAAAATATTTAAAAGATATATGATATACTGATTCAACCCCCTCTCAGTATATCCTATGCTTAACAATTGGTATCAGAGTAGTTTATTTTGAAAATAGTTTAATAGCTTGAAGGTATATTGGGGAAATCATGATGGTTAGATCACATGAAGGTTTTTCTAAAAATAAGGAACCTTTATTTGATGGGATAAATTTTGCCTTTTGGAGAATAAGGATGAGAACTTACTTGATGGCCCTTGAATTTGATATTTGGCAAGTAGTGATGGAGGAATATGAAGAGCCAAAGACACTTGTAACTACTCCTATAGAAAAGAAGGAAAGTGAAAATAATGCTAAATATTTAAATTCTATTTTATGTGGTTTATGTGAATCAAAATTTGTTAAAGTTATGCAATGCAAATTTGATCATGAGACTTGGGTAAATCTTGAAAATATTTATGAGGTGATGGAAATGTTCAGTAAGCTAAGCTTTATAATTTTAGAAGATAATTTGAGAGTTTGAAGATAAAAGAGGAATAAAATATACAAAGTTATCTTTTATGGGTTGATCAAATAGTTAATTAAATTCAAGGTCTTGGAGAAAAGTTAGAAGAATCAGTGGTAGTACAAAAGGTTTTGAGATCTCTACCATTGAGATATGATGCAAAGGTTTTGGAAATCAAAGAGATGAAATATCTATCTAAGCTACAGATGGATGAACTACATGGTATTCTTATGACATATGAGATGTATACCGAACAAGAGAAACTCTAAAAAAGGGAAGCTGATTTCAAGACACCGAAGAAAGACAAGGCTAAGACTCAAGAATCAAGTGACAATTCTAGTGATGAGGAATATGATAATCGAGATCTATTCATTTGCAATCTAAAAAAGGGCACATGTAAATATTAAGTAAAATTACCATTTAAATGTGATAAGATTGGAAATTTTGTAGCTAAGTTCCCAGATAAGAATAATGGTGACAATGAAGAAAGAAAGCCTACATACAAGAAGAACTTAAAAGGAAAATTCAATAAAGGATTTGAGAAGAATATTTTATATTCTAAAGATCCTAACTTAGCCAAAGATAGTGGAGTTAGTGACTTGAGTGAAGAAGAGATTATATTCATGACCATACATAAAGATGCCTCCACAATCAAAATTATAGATGATCAAGAAGAGGAACATGATAAAGATGAGGTGTATCTAGAAGGATAAATCATTTGTGCCTTAGAAGAATTAAAAGCTATTGAGAAGAATAATCGAAGATTGAAGCTCCATATTGAAAAAAATGAGAAATATTCAAAGGAAATAATTGAATATCTACAAGCACACATTGAAGAAGCCAAAAAGATTGAAAAAGATCTAACAAATCAATTATAAAAATTAAGTAAAGAATGTGAAAAGTATGTTATTGAAATTTCCTCTTTAAAAGAAGATATCGAGAAAAAAATAAAAAAATCAATGATAAAGTTGTCAATAATTCAAAGTTTGAGAATAGCACTAACATGTTGAATAAGATATTAGAAAGTTAAAAATCAATATCAAATAAGACAGGTATTAGAATTGAAAAAAAAAAGAGCTATGCTGAAGCCCTTACAAAAGAGGAAATAAAAAGGGAAGAAGTTAAGAATGCAAAGGACATCTCAAACAAAGAAGGTTGGAAGGAACAAAGCTACAAAATACAACCAAGTCAAAGATACACAAATTAGAATAGGTTCTATTTTTATGGTTATTATTTTTATTGCAATGGTTATGGTCATAAGAAAATAGATTATTGGAAAAAAGCTAATAATTTTAGAAACAAGGAGAAAGAAACTCATGCAGAGTCAAGCAGAAGCCACAACTCCTTTCTTCTCTATTAGGCTTTGATGAAGAGGCCATAGTATGTTATAAGTGTAATAATTATGGACATATAGCTTAGTAATGTAGAAGCATGTTCAAGTCATTCAAGAAGGCCCAAAGTTTCAAGGCTCCATTCATCAAGAAGAAATTTCAAACAAGTTTATGGTAAACAAATAACCTAAATATTCTATGTTATTTTAGACAACTTTTCATGCAAGAAATGAATAAAATCCATCATTTATTGACAACAGATGTTTGAGGCACATGACAAGAGACAAGAACAAGTTCATAACTCTAAAGAAGATCAATGGTGGTACAATGAAATTCATAGACAATACCACTACTAGAACAGTTAGAAAAGGTACATTAAGTTTGGATAATGGTAAAACTAAGGCTGAAAATGTTCTATATGTAGAATGTCTTAAGAATAAAATATTGAGTGTAAGTTAAATGTGTGATCAGAGACACACATTAAAGTTCTGTTCATAGGGTTGTGAAATTAGGAAAAAAGATTTAGATGTGTTAATTAAAGATGCTCAGAGGATAGGCAATAATTTATATATGTTATAAGATATCAAAGGTGAAAGATGTTATTTGATTCAGGTTGAGGAAAATTGACTATGACACAGGATAATGGGACACATAAATTTTGACAATCTTGTCAACATCAGCAAAAATCAACTAGTTATAAATCTTTCAAAGATTACAAAGCCCTCCAACATGGTCTGTGAACCATGTCATCATGGGAAGTAGGTCAGAAGATGGTTCAAGATAAAAGAATACTCGACCAATCATATGTTAGAGCTTGTTCACACTGATCTATGTGGACTTACCAGAACTCAAAGTACTTAAGGTGATAAATACTTCATGTTTTTTATTAATGATTTTACACATATGACTTGGGTAATGTTTTTGAAGAAAAAATTAGATGCTTTCAACCACTTCAAAGTATTCAAGGCTTTAGTTGAGAGTGAAACTGGTTTGAAGATTAAGCACTTGAGATTGGATTGAGGAGGAGAATTCATGTGAGATAAGTTTAGTGAGTATTGTGAAGACCATGGGATAAAGAGACATTATTCAACATCCATAACTCCACAACAAAATGGAGTAGTTGAGTGAAAAAATAGAATAGTTTAGGAGATGGTGAGGACAATGTTAAATGAATCTAAGATACAAGATAAATATTGGAGAGAGGTAGTAGGCATAGTAGTGCATATCCAGAACAAAGCATTGTTGAGAGTCAATAGTGACAAGACTCCATATGAGCCATGGAAAGACAAACTAGTACTATTGATTATTTCAAAGTTTTTGGTAACAAATGTTTCATAAAGAGAATCAATGAAAAATTGGGTAAGTTTGAATCTAGAATAGATGAAGGTATCTTTCTTAGATATTCTTACAAAAGTAAATCTTATAAAAGTTATAACACAATAACTAAGAAGATCATTGAAAGTGCAAGTGTCAGGATAGATGAAGATGTAGTATAAAGAGTTAGTGATCTGATAGACACTTCTAAAATCAGTGAAGAAGAAGATTTTAAAGAATCAAATGAAGGAAAGAAGAAGGAGAAAAAGTACACCAAGACCCAGTCCAAATATGTCCATAGAAATCATAATGAGAGTGACATCATTGGTAACTTAAATGAAGGAGTTCAAACCAGAAGGATGATGGTAAGTGAATCTGAGCAAGTTAATTTTTATTTATTATCCAAAATTTATCCTAGAACTTTTTTAGAAGCTACACATGATGAGCATTGGGTTAAATTAATGGATGAAGAATTAAATCAAATAGAAAAGAATGATGCTTGGGAATTAGTGCCTAGACCAAAAGATTAAAATATGATAAGAATAAAACAGGTATACAAAAATACGTTGAATGAAGATGGTTAATTAATCAAGAATAAAACAATGTTAGTATGTAAAGGATATGCTCAGATTGAGGGTATAGATTTTGAAGAAACTTTTGCACCAGTAGCAAGGCTAGAGGCTATTAGAATGTTTCTTGCATATGCAGTGTTTAAAAATTTCAAAGTGTTTCAGATGGATGTCAAGTCTAATTTTCTAAATGAGAATCTAGAAGATGAGGTCTACATTGAGCATCCTAAGGGATTTATTCTCTCAAATAATAATAGTCATGTATGTAGATTGAAGAAATTACTATATGGATTGAAACAAGCTCCCAGAGCTTGGTATGCAAGACTTGATAAGTACTTACAGGATCAAGGTTTCAAGAGAGGCTTTGTTGATAGTAATCTTTACATCAAAACAAAAGGTGAGCATTAGTTGATTATTGTGGTATATGTTGATGACATAATATTTGGAGGAAACATTGAAAAAGTGACAAAATAATTTTATGATAATATGCAAAAATAATTCGAGATGGCTATGCTTGGAGAATTGTCATTTTTATTAGGGTTGTAAATATTTTAGTTAAATAAAGGAATTTTCATATCTCAAAATAAATATGCCAAGGAAATGTTAAAAAAATTTGGTTCTTAGGATTGTGCACCAATTGGCACACCAATGGGTACAATAAATAAGGTAAGGATGAAGATTCACCTATTGAAAATCAATATTTATATAGATCTATAATTTATATTATTTTATATTTGAAAGTATTAAGGTTAGACATCTGCATGTAATAAGCATGGTTGTGAGATATCAAGTAGCCCCAAAGGACTGATGTTCAGTTGGTGAAAATAATATTTATATAAGTCAAGGGGACATTAGATTACAGATTATCGTATCCCACAGATAGAGATTTCTCTTTGGTTGCTTATACAAATTCAGATTGTGTAGGTTGTTTAGATGATAAAAAGAGTAAAAGTCGAGGAACTTTCTTCCTCAGTGATAGCTTAGTATCATGGATAAATAAGAATCATAACTTAGTATCACTTTCTATAGCTGAAGTAGAATATATTGTAGTGGTGTTATGTTATAATCAAGTGTTTTTGATGAAGTAAACTTTAGAAGACATCAAGGTAAAATATGATGAACCTATTTTTATTTTTTGTGACAAAACAAGTGATATTGATATTTCTAAGAATCTAGTAATGCATTAAAAAAAAACATATTCCCATCAGGTATCACTTCTTGAGAGAGTAGGTTGTAGATTAGCAGGTTAAGTTGGAATATATCAGTACTATAGAATAAATTGTAGATATTTTCACAACATCACTACCAAATGACACATTTGAGTATCTATGAGAGAAGTCAGGAGTAATTTCTTTTACTTCCTACCATTGAGGATCAACATCAGTTGAGGGGGAGCTAAGTGGTATCTCTAAAATATGCCCTTTGTCATTGATGTCAAAGGGGGAGAAGTATAGGAATAGGTACAAAAATAGGTACAAGATGCTACAATAAGGGGGAGTTACTGTATATTTTTCCATTTAGTAATATGTGCAGTTGGTATGTGCAGTAAAAATTTTAGGATGTCATAGTTTTAGTTTGAGGTTGCCATCAATGACAACAGGGGAGACTATTGGAAATATTGTCATTGATGTCAAAGGTCTAACATTATTGGTAACAAAGGCCCCATAGCATTTAATGTCTAAAATGTGTTTTTAATGTTCATATTTTGGCTAAAGTGTGTTAATATTTATTTAATATTAATGAATATATTTTTGGCTACATAAAGTCAAAAATAGGGCCCATTAAGAAGTCAAAGAGTCATTCGGTAAAGACAAAAGAGGGAAAGGATGAATTTTCCCATGAAGGGTCATATTGAAGAATTTAAAGAGTCACCAAGTGAAGACAAAAGAGGAAGGATGCATTTTCTCATGAAGGGTCACCTTGAGGAATTCGAAAAGTCACCAAGATAAAGAAAAAAGGGGAAAGGATGCATTTGCTCATGAAGGGTCACCATGTGACTTTTCAAATGAAAGGATTCAAAGGGTCATGCAAGTTTGGCACCATTTTCCATGTAGATTTAAGAGTTACAAAGGGTGACTACCAAAGGTCATTTGGAAACTATAAAAGGAGGCTTGGGAAGCCATTTTATATATGCAAGAATGTGCATGGTTTGTAATTATTTTATATAAGAAAAGAGGATAGAATAGAAAGAGATATAGTAGACTTCTATCATCTATTGAGAAAGCAACATTGAGAGATAGTTGTGTTTTACATAAGAGGGGTTGGTGGTCTTGTGGGTTGGTGCTCACAAATAGTTATTGTGTTGGTGATCAACAAAGGGGTTGGTGCTTGTAAACTTTGTAATTTGAGTTGGTGCTCATTCATATGCTTGAGATTGTTATCTGTGGTTTTTCCCACTTTGGGTTTCCATGTAAAAATATGATCTCTCTCTCTCTCTCTCTCTCTCTCGTGTGGTACATGTTATTATTTTAGTTTTATTACATATCTTGAATGTATGATTAAGTGGTTAAAGAAAAGAAATCAGATTAAGTAAAAGATTTAAAAGATATATGATAAACTGATTCACCCCTCTCTCAGTATATCCCATGCTTAATAAATATCTTCAGTGTCTCTAAAAAATATCAAACAACAAAGGATGTATGAGATCTCCATGTCATAAATAATTACACTATATTCTTAGAATTTTATAAATTAACTACTTCATCATCTAGTTTGATTAAGTTTCTTATGTTTTCTATTTTTTATACACAATCAAACCATTTGATACTGAATTAGACCTATACCCATCCTATTACACACAATCAACCCATTTGATACTAAATCAGCCCTTGTTATTTCAAACTAAATTGGTCTATTTGATACTAAATTAGCCCTTTCTCATCTCTAGCATACTACATCAGTTCTATGGTACATAATCAACCCTCTTAAAAAAATTATATCATCCACTTATTACCAACTACATCAATTAGAAGATAAAAATTCGACCATCTTTTCATTTCATACTACATCAATTTACTGCTATACAATCAACCACCTTTATCAATACTATGTCATCCTATTGCCATGCAATCAACCCCCTATTTTCTAATTTCCTTATAAATTGAATCGACTAGGTTAATTCTGTTCTTTTCCTGCATTAAATTTTTCACCATTTATCATGAATTCCATATACATTTATTGGTCCAAATTCTTCCTACCCAGTACCCCCATTTTACACATAATCTATCTAAAATTTTCTTAGGATCAATTTTGGTGTCTAGATTTTGCTTACCAGTCAATTTTATATAACTAGATCAATTTCAAATAAAATTACTCAAAAATTAAAATTCATGATTGTTTACCTATGTTAAAATCACTTTGACTTCCAAATGTCCTCCCCATCTTATTAGTCATGTCCTCACCATAATTTATCTTTAGTCTCACATTAGGTCTCTCAGAGCTTTATTTTCTCAAAATAGTAAAAATAATAAATGAATTATTTTTACCTATTTATATTTACTATTCAAAATTATTTATTTACCTATCAAATATTTACCACTAGATTCCATTTTTCAGCCATATGTTTGTTTTTAATAGATATTTTTCCAAACCACAAGATGTTATAGAATCCTAACATTGTAAAGAATATTTTCACATATTACATATATGTTTTGAAAAAATTTCAAATTTTTACTCTTTTTCTGTAATTTCTATAGGTTCATTTAATGTTCCCTACATTAGACACCTTCACATTTCTTTCAATTAATTTATTATCTACAACACTAAGGTAAATAAAGGTATGTGTTTTTAAATTTTATCCTTTAATTTATCTTACTTGCTTCTTACTACAATTTATTTATCTTTAGTGTTGTGTGTTGTTATGTTATTTTTTTGAAGCACCATCCCATATTACACCTACATGACACATGATGATATTCAAGTGGAGCATATATATACACATAATATTTTTAAACTTTATAAATTGTTGATGTTTTCTCTCTTGCAGGAACCTATCGAGTCTCAATCTCTCTCAGTACACACCTTAAAGGGTACACCAAGAAATGGGCGGGTAGACCATTGGTGATGCATAGGAATATTTTACCCTATACCACCACTTTTTATCTACATAACATTTCATTATATATTTCCCTAAGCCTTGCCTCCTCTCTTGCACACTCCTCTAATATTTTCACCACCTTACTTAGACCTTTCCTAAGTCTAAAACCCTTTATGATTGGTTTGCATTACATTGTCAGCCCCATCGACCCTATATTCAAATAGTTAAGATCATGTTATGGGTCTATGTCATCTCTAGTTGACCTAAACTAAAACCTAACTTATTTTTATCAAATAAATATATAGAGTCTATTGGTTTGACCTTATCAGCTAAACTTTTATAAAGGTTTAGGGTTAGAATCACCTATATACACATTCACTTTTCCATTTCTAATAGGAAGATAAGAAGAAGAGTATTATATTGTGCATCTAATTATCCACCATTCTAGTTGAAGAGCATAGTTCAACATTTCAATAATATAATTTGGAGATATGGATCTTATCTTGTGAAGTATTTTAGATGCATAGAGAATTTGTGTAGCCTAGAGATGACTTATCCTTGTTATCCTTACATAACATAACAACATCTTAAAAAACACCTTGGCTAAGGGAGAGATTGAGGCTCAGTGGGTTCTTCTTCAAAGGTAAGTATTCTTAGCTTTATTCCTCCTTTATAAAAATAAATAGATTTTCATTTGTACTTCTATCCCATGCATTATGATTTCCTATACATTGACGTAAATATAGATCTTCTATGCATGTTTAAGTTTTATATATATTACCCCCACTTTATGCCACAAGCTTTGTTGAGCACTATATTAGACTTTACTTGTCATTTTCTATGTAAATATGAAAACATAGGACCTAGCTATGATTGTTCCATGGTGTTTCTTGACTAGAAGATTTAGAACCCTCTCTAGTGATGTTATTGTGGTAAGAGTTTCCTTGGCTAGGTCTAGCAAATCTATCTTGGTCATGACCTTAAATATCTAATGTATCAATAATTAGAACTATAAGTAGGATTTATCTTCTTCGATTTAGGATTTATTAATAGATCAGTTGCATTTCCCTTTGCATATACTTTGAAAGATTGTTGTTCCCTATACCACCACCTAAAAAAAATATAAACTCCTCCTGTACATTTTCCTAAGATTTGACACATCACTCACATGCCTTTCTACACAATTAACCACCTCAAATAACCCCTACTTTAGACAAACTTATTTTTACCACTTTCCAAATGTATTTGAATGGCTCAACCTAGTTCTATAATAGTACATTTTATGAGTCTAAGTCAGCTTACATTGACTTAGTTTGGGACATAATGGCTCTATTTTCTACCTAAAAAGGTCGATTGGTTTGACATAGTTGGATATAATTTGGGAAGGGATTAGGGAAAAATTAGGTTATATATACCCATCTTTAACTTCATTTACAATAGATAAAATCATTCATTTGTGCTCCTTTATGATATGCATTTACACCATTTTACTTGAGGAGTCATTGCTTAGGGTTTCATGCTTTTTGGAGGATAACTTTATCTTGTAAAAGATTGAGATTCAGTTAGAGGTCCTTGGCTAGGCTATAGTCTATTGTCCATCCTTAGTTTCTTCAACAATACACAAAAACCTCTTGTAAATCACCATTGGCTAAGGGAGAGGTTGAGGCTCGATTGGTTCATCTTCAAGGTAAGTATTCTTAACTCTTATTCTTCTATTTTAGTAGATAGATTTGCATGAATAATAGATAATTAATGTATTATATCTCCTTGCTTAGGATTACATATACATTGACTTGAGTAGAGTTTTATTGTCCATGTTAATTAATTATTTTTATCCCCCATTTTATGCCACAAGCTTTAGTGAGCACTAGATTAAATTTACATTAATTATTACATTATTAGACATAGCTAGGGTTATTATGTGGTTTTATTTGACTAGAGGATTTGGAACCCTCTCTATCCATATTTTATAATAAGATATCCCTTAGGTAGGTTTAACAAATCCATATTGGTCATGACCCCAATTATCTAAATATTTCTAGTGGTATAGTTAGCTTATTTATCTTCTTTGAGTTAGGATTTATTTGTAGATCAATTTAAATTTTTGCTTACACACATACTCTTAATGGAAAATTATTTGATTGGCCATTATAATTTGTTCCATTTAAGTTATCATATGTAATTGATTTAATTTTGCAGTTTTCTCACATTGTCTCCTACATAATTATTCTATAGTTATTCAACACTTGGTGGATATTCCTCAAGGGTTGTCCATCCTATTGTTCTTGATAAAATTATTTCCATTGATAAAATGATGAAGAAAGAATTCCCTGACCCAAGCCTATTGCTTTATGGCATAGGAATTAAAATGGGAAATCATGCAACTAAGTTTATACTTCTTGGATCAAACACTGTTCAAGTGAAGGCATAGTTTTGTTTTGTTTACGAGATATATTCTCTTAGTTTTTATTTTATGTTGTGAAATTTAAATTGTGAGACCTATCATCATTTATCACATCTTTGCAACTATCATGAAAGAAGTGTAATATGCATTATTTTATGATCCTGATTTTAGCAAAAATTTTCATGGGTCATGTCATTCAATATAATGGATGCCATTTTATTATTATTATTATTTTTATTTCCATGATGCTATTTTAATTAAATACATGATCTATTGACTATCATAGACATGATAAAATCTTCATTAGCCCAATAAATTTCACATCTGATAAGGATTGGACTGGTGATTGCTTTGTTAAAGAGATAGAAATAATGGTTTCTAACTAAAGACCATATGAAATAGATATTGTGGGTTTGAATTTCTCGATTCATTTTTTAAGTTGTTCAACCCTTGTGTTGCTGAAAGGTATACATATTGTAATTACTAAAGGGTATACATTTATGTTGTATATTATGGACATTAGTTATTGTATCTTACACAAAATAGCTCAACATAGTCTAAATATTTACCCTTGATTTTAATCCTAAGGTAATGATTAAATATCATTTGTAATTAAGTTTAAGTTAGATACATTTTTGTTTTGAGATTTGGTGTTGAGTGATAACTAGTGTCATTATACAATTTATTTAGAATCCATTTGGTCTAATTTTTATTGATTACATTATGACCAATTAAAGCAGGTAATACTAAGTAACCATATACTAATTTAGCTTAACAATATTGCTTAATGTTCTGTCAGTATCTATTTTAGGAAGTCAATAAAGTAGAAATCACATTAAATTTAGGTCTTTGACGACAGGATGAGAACATTTTTTTTATCTCAATTTTGATAAGTGAAATTAATTTATATCATTATATGGAATTTGCCATTGGAAATGTACATTGTTACTTTTACCCCAATTTTCCACATGGCCTTGTGTGTGTGTGTGTGTGTGTGTGTGTATGATTTTTTAATTATCTATTATCTAATTGTCTAAAATGTTATCTAAGCCATTGAATTTTGAAACTATTCTATTATAAACTATTACTATTTATTCTTATTTTTAAATATTTACTAAAAAATAATATTGCATTAAACATGAAAAATTAATTAAATATTCTAAAAAACATAATTTTGTCAACATATCCATGCCAATTTAATCACAAATAAGATAAAATTATACTCTTAACTCATGCAGGGACTTGGTGCATGGTGCCCTTATTGGTATTTGATTTTTGACAAGTATTGCTAGTAAAATTGTGGCACGTATTTATAGAAAAAATAAATTTATTAAAATAATTATAATATTAAATATGTAGTAATAACATAGTTACTAGGAGATGTGGGGGTATGGGTACCGGTACATGGATGAAGACACTATTCAAATACATGTACATGAATAAATAAGTAAATGCACAAATATATTGTTTATAAATATTATCATTAAAAATTATGAATATGGGGATGAATATGTGGTTTGCATCCTTATATAATTTTTTTAGTAACTATAAATAATAAAAATATTTCTTAAGAAAAATGATTTCTTTTGTCAATTTAAATCTTCTCCGTGGATTAAAAAATATGTTTATTTCAAAATAAAATGTATGGAAAACACACCTAAACAATATTCATGTAATGGTTCTAATACATATTAGTATCTATAAAAATAGGTTTGATTGTTACCTAGCCTTCCTGTCACTTCTTATTTTTCATGTGGTAAGGATATATACAGTGGGGACCTTTTCTTTGTCCACTGACCATTGATATATCTCTATACTCATCATTTGCATTTAGCTCTTGGGTTCATCTGAGTGTGCCATGTGTTAAAAATGTTCTTTTTTTATGGTCTTAGGGATTTCTATTTTGCTTTGCTTTGAATTATATCTCCCAGGATTAGTTTTTTGTTCCAACTTGCACCAGGTCTCAAACTTGTAGGATGACACCATGTGGATTCTTCTTGGGCCCTTGAGTCCTAGGGGTTACTCTGTTATCTTGCTGATTATTGACTGCCTCTAGGTTCTAGGCTCCTAGGATGGTGCTACATAACACCATCTCAAGCCTTCGAGACCATAAAGGGCTATTTGCACTTACCTACACTTTTAAATGAAATGACTAACTCTTTTATGCTACAAAAAACTTTAGATGATCTCAATTGAATGTAATTTTTGATTAGGTAAAAAATCAATCGTTGATCACCTATAGAATGCCATGAATAAATGAAGGCAAAAACACCATGCAAAAAGAAACTACACTCAATTTAGACTAAACTTGCATGAAAATCATACTCTAGATTTAAAAAGGGAAGATCTCAACTCTTATTTTTAATAGAATCAATAATATTAAAACCAATAGTAAATGATGTTTACATTAATCAGAGGTATTTGAACTCTAATTTGAAAAAAAAAAATAGTAGTAATATTAAGGCATAATACTAAAATGTATTTGTAATGGTATTTTTATTCAAGGTGTTCAAATTTGACCCCCCCTCATTGAATATTTTTAGGTCTTGCTTTATTTATGCTCTTGGATTGCACCATGAAATTTTATGTGTAGACTATGACTGCCATTTATTATAGTTTTGATACATGTCTCCTCCTCAGATTTTAGCTTGTGTTTTACACTTCAAAAATATTTCTATTTATGATATTTCAATCAGTTAGAGTATATTCCATGTGGTTCCTTTATATTATCTTGGTTTACAGATCATTCCTCTTTGTAGTGCCACTTGGTATCTATTGTGACTTATTTTTTTTAGTTTTGATTAGATATTAGTATAATTAGTCTGATTAAATGAATAGAAAATTAAGTCAAACATAAAATCAATGTAAGGACTAAGGCATAATCTATTGCATTGATGGGTTATTTGAGAGTATTTATGTAAATGATTTATTTTTTTTATTTTTTTGTTTATTTCATAAACTATATAGGAGATGAGGGTTTGAATAATTTTAGGAATTAATTTAGGATCATTGAGATGAAGTTACTATTTTAGATCTAAGAGCAATGAACAAAATTAAAGGTAGAAAATTTGAAGAATTTTAGATCTAATAATATTCAAAATAAGTATCACAACATTTGTAAAATAAAAAAATAACATCAAATTAATATTTCTAAGCTGATTAGTAATTTAAAGACAATCTTTTGAAGATGAGTCTGGAAATGTATTGTAAACTCTGTTGTTAATCTCATCTAGAAATTTGGATCTCAACTAAGACATTTATAGTAAGCTTGAAATGTGCTATCAATGTTTGTTTGTTTTATTTTAAGTGATTTAATTTATGATTTAAAAGAATTAAATTGATTATATAATTCATTTAATGTCTATTTTTGAACATTGTTTCTTTATATTGAACTATAATATTTTTTAATGCACTTTGGTTGTGTATATTGAATTTTATTTCATTGTCTATTGATTTTGTAAAATCGCACATGGATGCTCAAATTAATTAGAGACTCATTGTTTATGTGTTGAATACTATGTCAATTTGTTATGGAAAATAGATAAATAACTTAAAAAATTAGTTCATTGTAATGCAAAAGGTAAATAGACATTGTATTATGACTTGTTTTATTTATTTATTTTTTAAAATTATAGATTCATGATAAAAGGAATGGAAATATTTATTGTATATTTTAAAACCATTAATAAATTATCATTTTAAAAGAAACAAATGAAAATTTATAGAAAATAATAACGTGTTATCCATATAATTTAAATTCCATTTTGAAATGTTTGGTTTGGATTTGGTGAGTGCATATTTCCCTTAAACACATTTGATATTTCTTTTGATTAATATTAACAAAAATAAATTTTGAATGAATCATTTTTATTGGAAAGAAACATAACATGCAAAGTGTAATTTTCAAATTTAATGAATTTGTATGTTTCTAGCTTTGGATATATAAGCTTTCTTTAACAAAATACATATTTCAATTGCTTATGAAAATAAAATACATTATAATTTAATTAATTGATCAATTATAAAATTCATTTATGTTTAAAATTAACATAGCATAAACATGCATTATACGCCATATTATAGAGGGACAAAAATATGATTTTCATTTACATAAATACTTTTGAATTTTTAGAAAAATAAATAATCAATTGAAACAAAAAATGATAACAAATTCTTACATTATGACATATTTTTATTTATTTATTTAATTTTTGCATTATATATTCAAAACTAAAAATCATAGAAATATTGTGCATATCTATTTTACCTACTTGGATTTACAATCCTACATTGTATAAAAAGGTGATTTCAAGTTATAATATTTATTGTATATATAAGAAAGTATTTGTGACTAGAGAAGGTCTTGATTTGTTGGGAATATCATAAGTGAGAGCATCTTTGTATGTAGATATTATCTTTTGTTGTTTTAAAAACCTATGCTACTTACATGTTTGGTAAGTGTGTCAATAATATACCAATTTTTTGGTGAATAATTGAATGTAAAAACTACTTAAAGACTATTGCAGAGAAAAAGTTGAATCATGTAAACCAAAGTCAAACTATAATGTATTTTAAGAATAAAATAAAATCAAATTAAAATAGAAAATTGAATGTAGTACATGAATATTATCTCAATTGAATTAAAATTTGAATCAAATGCACAAAAAATATGAAATACATGAAAGTTAAAGGTTTAATTGATTGTAGAAACTAAGTCATCTCAATCTAGCATGCACTTCAATTCAAATATGAAATGTTTAGATCATTATAAAGATTAATATAATATAAATATGTTACTAAATATATTATGTAGCTGAAATACTATTCAATACAAAAGTGGCCTAATGTAGAATAAAGACAATAGCTAAAAACAATGCAAGATGAAAGATGAATAATTTTTTTTAATTGATGACAAAATGTAATATAAAAGAAGCAATTAAAATAAGAAAACCAAAATAATAATAAGAATTAATATTGTAAAAAGTGATTACTCAAATAAATTTTAAATTTTTGTCTTGTGTAATCCCAAATCAGGTAATCCATCCCTCAAGCAAGTCTAGTGAAAATATATATCTTGTTAAAAAATTTAATAAAAAAAAAAAAAACACAAATTCTAAGCGAGATTAAAATAAATTTTTAAACTCTTGGATTGATTACATCAATAAACAAGTGGAAATAATGAATTGAAACTAATATGAAATTATAAAAAATTATACACAATGTTATTGATTTGAAACAATTTGTTAAATAGATCATTAATGCCAATTTATTGTAAACTAGATTAACAAATGCAAAAATAATAACTTGTTAGACCATGAAGTGGTTAGAAAACTTGATTAGAAAAAGAATAAAATGCACAGTAATAATTATAATCAAGTTGCATAGTGTATGCCAAGATAAAAAAAGATTAAGCAACAAAAACATGTGCACAAACTATAACAAAAAATTAACATAGTAATACATGACATTTGCTTAGAAAGAAAGCATTTGAACATAATTTCAAAGCTAATAAATTCAAGTTGTGTCAAGTATTTAAAATAGAAATGGAATTTGAATTATATATTTATAAATCAATGTGACTATAGACACTATTTTATTAATATATAGCACCTTAGTTTTGTACACTTAGAAAACTTAGATCTTAGATGTTCCTCTCAGTTTTATACCTTTCCTACTTCCATAAGTCTTAAATCTACTCTATATTTTTCCCCTTGGCATATATATCTTTGTCTAACAAATATTATCTTGATGACCTAAGCTTTCTATCTTGCCCAAAATTCTTAAAATGTACTTATTTTACATTTATATAGGTTTTGAACCTATATCTACTTTCATGTTGCTTGGACACTAATGTTTGGGACAGACACTAGCATCGACATTAGTTTCCTAACCTAACACAAGTGTCTAGTGCCTTAAATTCATCTAATTAATAAATGAAACATATCTTAATACGAACTAAGTGAATTAATGTGAGTTATTACTCCAAATGGATTGATATAAATAAAGATCAACCCTCATTCATCACCTAGAAACACAAGAATAATACCAAGTATTATTACAAAAGAGAAATCAAATAGAATTCACTTGAACAAAGCTTCCCTATTGCATACCGATCATAGGTAAAACACATATAAAGGTCTAAAGTACTTAAGGAGTAGCCCAAGAGCCTGATTTGTCAAGTTATAATTTAGGTCACTATTGTACTTTCCATATATTGTATGATTCACACATAAGCTAAGACATAGGGGAAAACAACATGAGTTTGAGGCCTTCTTCTAGAGTATTGGATATTAAGGCAGTGCCCACTGACAATGGGGTCTTTTTAGTCAACTTGACACCATATGCCCATAAACCCATTTCTCCCAAGGTCACTATGAAGATGGATAACTAAGATTTTACCATTTTACAAAGAGAAACCATCCATGACCCAAATATGAATGTACCAAAGCAAAGGCTAAACAAAACCCAGAAGCATCCAAGTGGTTGCATCCTTTTATAGAAGGCATTCTATATAGGACACTTGAGTCAAACCCAGAAAATAACATTGATACAACTATCCCAAGTTGACATTACTATCCAAAGCTCTAGAAGTGTTAGATATAAAATATAATTATTATTCTAAAACCATCTTCTATCCTGATTCCTACCTATTTTACATCCAAAATTACATTAGAATCAAAACAAGCTAAGTACATTACTTCTTTATCATTTCTATATTTATATTAGTTGTACTTTCTATATTTAAACTTTACTTAGCATAATAAATTTAGTGTATGCTTATATATGAGTTTATCACTCAATTGACTTGCTATAGATATAATTATCACCCTTGTGCCATTTCATTTCTATATACCCATTTAATAAAATCTAGGGATAATAATAAGATCACCTAGATCATTTCAAGGTTAAACATTTAGTGAACACAATCTTTAAACACCAAACCCTAGGTCATTTAAGGTTTACTAATTTTTATGTTGTTGATCCTTGATCACTATAATGTTATAATCATGTTTTCTAGGGATATATCTATTAAATATTTCATGATCCAATACCTTATAGTAGTTATTACTTATTATATCCCATACCTGATTAAATCATTTTGATCTATAAGGATTCAAAAGCTACATTCCTAGAGACTCTTTGTTTTAATGTTTATAGTGAGATTTTATCTATCACTAAAAAGTGCCAAAGGGAGTGCATGAAATAATCATCTTCTATAAGACATGTTATTTTTCAATCCAAGCTTTGTACTACCAAATCTTGTTAATGGACTTGTTACACAACTCATCCCATTACAAGGATGTTATTTTAGATGCATTACATATGACCTTACTTCTTTTAATGTTAAACCACCATATGTGGCCTATATCTTAAATTGAATAAAATGGACTAAGCTTAATATATCATTTTAAAAAGAGTATTTATCACACTGACACATTATAAACAATTTTTTACCACTCTATATCTAGGTGTGTGTTTTCAACAAAATGGTAAAGTGAGTTCCCGTGGACAATGGTTTAGGACTCAACATTTACAACATATAATTTATCTCTATTATGGGCATCAAATCATCAAATTTATAACCATATAATATGAGTATCAAGGGATTTGATAATATGTCATGATAAGTATTGGGAAAAATAACATTGAATATTATCATAGGTCATTGTATATTACCCACTTTATGCCAAGTTATGTCAAATGATTTTAATTATAACATTATTTATGGATGGCCTTAGCTACATGAGATGTATGTAGTTCCCTCAATGTTTCATGCATTCTTAAAATTTAGTCACCAAGGATTTGTTTACACATGTCTAATGGGTACTAATCCATTCAAAGATTGTGAAATGGTCCAACTACCCATTAATACTACACCACAATCCTATAAATCTATTGTTGGTTCTCAATATTTACTCAAATATGGGTACAAGGAAAAAGGGTTAGGTAAAAATAAGCAAGGAATTGCTTAACCCATTTCTCTTAAAAGTAATACAAACTAACAAGGTTTGGGTTTTTAAGATAAATTTACCAAACATAAACATATCCCTTGAAGTATAATTTATTTCTAAAATGCCAAAATGGAATGTATAAATATCTCTACAACCAAGCTCCAATTGGTTAACCATAATTTAATTAATGAGGTTGATTTTATAATTTTTTAAAAAATGGATGAGTTTTACAATGATGAATCATTACTTGAGTACTTGGGGACATATGAGTACCTCCCCTCCTTCTATCATAAGAATAGGTTTCCTCATTCTACTTCTGCTCATGCTTACTTTCATGAGATCGATAATCAAAATATACAACATGATGCATCAAATGATATTCATTATACACCATTTATCATAGATAAATCTACTTTGTTAAATGAAGAAACAATCAAATATAACTTTGGAATGGATAAGGACCCTAAACTAGTTTTACTCATTGAAATGATGTAGGAGGATGAAGAAAAAACTTATTCGATAGGTCCTTCATGATTTTACTCTTTGATTCAGCTTATTAAAATATGTCTGAGATTGATTCATCAGTGGAAATGCATAACATATTGTAATACCTAGAT
Organism: Torreya grandis; assembly: GCA_037957365.1. NCBI lineage: Eukaryota > Viridiplantae > Streptophyta > Pinopsida > Cupressales > Taxaceae > Torreya > Torreya grandis. The sequence goes on from JARHVA010001815.1 coordinate 3,032,528, forward strand.
GTAAAACCAATAAAATAAAAAATATGAAAAATGCATCACAAAGTGGCATTCTTAGTAAAAGACAAAATTCAAAAACTCCTAGATGTCAACTTTATAAGATCCATTGTACATTCTGACTGGGTATCCAACATTATCCCTATTAAAATACCAAATGGGAGCATTCATAGTTTCACTAATTATAATCATTTAAATAAGGCTTGCCCTAAAGATGGCTTCCCTTTACCTAATATCGACATGATTATGGATTTTACAACTAGATACGAGACATTTTCATTTATGAATGATTTCATAGGATATAACCAAATCAAAATTAACCCTATAGATAAATAAAATACAATATTTACCACTCCTTAAGGGACATTTTATTACATAATCATGCCTTTTTATTAAAAAACACAAGAGCCACGTATCAAAGGGCCATGACTCTTTTCATGATTTCATACACAAAAATGTTGAAGATCATGCTGATGATTTAATTAAAAAATCTAAACATCATTGAAACCATGATATTGATTTACAAAAAAGTATTTGATCACCTATGTAAGCTCAATGTTTGAGTAAATCTAAAAAGTGTGTTTTTGGTATCTTCGAGAAAACTACTAAGATACACTATTTCTCAACAAGGCATTGAGGTTGCTTCAAAAAAGGTAAAATCTATCATATAAATGCCACCACCAACCAATATAAAATAATTGTGATACTTATAGATCCAAATTTAGGCTATTCATCATTTTATTACCCAATTAGATAATAAAACAATCCCTTTCACATGTTTTGTAAACAAAATATACAAAATGAGTATGGGATGAGGTATGTAAACAGAGATTTGATAAAATAAAAGCTTATTTATAAAACCCACAATTACTTATGCCTCATATTTTAGATAGACCATTACTTATTTACATATCAACCATCTATGAGGCCCTAGGGGCCTTACTAGCACAATTTGATGATAATCATAAAGAGCATGAAATCTATTATATCAGTTGCTAGATAGTTAATTATGAATGTGAATATACATCAATGGAAAAAATATGTTTGTCTTTAGGTTTTTCTATCCAAAAATTATGACATTATTTTCTCAGTAATGAGGTTCATGTTATAATTAAAGAAGATACATTATGGTTCTTCATGAACAAAACATGCTTAACTGGCCACATATTAAAATGGGTGACAAATACTACAAAGTTTGATATAAAAAATTTAGCCCAAAAGTTAATAAAAGTTCATTTCATAGCTAACCAATTAGGTGTGGCTCATTTACTAGATTATTTTCCACTTACCAAGGATTTTCGGGATGAGTTTGAGGCATATAATATATATTCCACTTCATGGACAATCTTATTTGATGGATGAAAATGTTGAAAAAGAGCATGTACTAGCATTGTATTTTATACCTCTGAAGGTGAATACATGCATTTCTCTTAAAAATTAGCTTTTTATTACATCAAAAATATAGTTGAATATGAGGCCTTGACCATGATATTATCTATAGCACATAAGCTTGATAGAAGAGACACACATGTTTTTTGCAATTCCCAATTGGTTATTAATCAAGTTACTAATCATTAGCAAACTAAAGAAGTGTATCTTCTACCATATAAATAAATTGTAGATAAACTCACACATACATTTGATGCATTTTTTATCGATAATATTCCTCATAAAGATAACTACCATGAAGTTGATATGGTAAGCATGACATCCTTGATGAATTTTTATCATGATCATATAAAATTTATAATATGACAGCTACAAAATCCTTCCATTTCTTTTGATAAAAAGAATGCCTTGGTTGATCTTGTTGTTACTCGCATTACTATAAACACAACATGGTACACTGATATTTAAAATTTTCTTTATTGAGTCTATACACTAGACCATTTTTCATGAAATTATAAACAAAATTTTTAACACTAAGAATTTTTTTATGTTATTATATGGAATAATTTATTCAAATAAGGTTTTGACAGATAATAACTTTGATGCTTAAGCAAATATGAGGCCTACATTACACTCTTAGAAATGCATGATAGTGAGTGTGGTGGGCATTTCAATGGATGTGCCATGTCTCAAAAACTATTATTCTAAGGTTATTACTACCCTCTAATGGAATACTAATGTATCGAACATGCAAAAATATGTTTACAATGCCAAAAATATAGTAATTTGAATCATGTATTGTCGCATGAGTTACATCCCATCATTTCACCAAGGAATTTTCCTTATGAGGCTTTGATTTAATATGGAAAATAAATATAGTATCTGATGGTGGACAAAAATTTATCATTACAACTATAAAATATTTTTAAAAATGGGTGGAAGTAGTTCCACTTGAGTTTATCATAGGGGATGACATATACATGTTTCTGATGACCAATTATAAACACTAGAAAATTGCACACTTATAGTTTTTGATGATTGAATGCCTCAGGACCCCCTAAAACCTTCTTAACCATTACCCAACCTCTCTTAACCTAATCAAATGACTATTCTCCTATTCACATAGCACTATTCAAAAGTACTATTTGAAGGCACTATTTAAAAGTACTATTCATTATCACTGTTGACTGTGAGACCCACTATCATTATTCATAATGACATGGAAAGGGATATGAAAGGTGATATTTCAAGTGACGTGTCTTAAAAATGAGGTGGCTTGAAGTGAGACATCATACCCCACTTGGGACACTCATCCAAGGTACTTAATGACATCATTAAGCACCACAAGGGTTTCCCTTGGAAGTATGTCAAATTTCCCCTCATCCCACTTGTAAAATGGTGCCAAAATTCATGGGGCATATTTTTAATTACTTAGGAAAAGAAAGATAATGTGGTGGAAATTATTTTGGACTCATATGAGCCCATGTGCATGATATCCACTCAAATTTGGACTCATGTGTAATGTGGGAGACAAACCAACTAAGTGAGAGACCCATCATCAAGGTGGGAATCTCACCCACTTTTATTTCATGACCACTTGTGCACCTACATGGATAATGGTAACAAAATTTATGAGGCACTTAGCAAAAATATGAAAGTGAGTGGTGAAAGGTATTTTGGACCCATATGAGCCCATATGCATGATTCCCTCTCTATTTTGGACTCTTTATCAAGTTGGGAGACAAAAAAACCAAGTGGAAGACCTATTAGCTAAGTGGGAATATCAACCCCTTGTATTTAATTACAACTCATCAACCAACTTGGAGAAATTCGCCATATTTCACCATTCCCTTCTTTTGGCATGGTTCTTGGTATCAAATGCTATAAATACCCCCTTCTTCTTGACCCAAGTTAGTTAGTTTTGGATGGAGCCTTTTTTTTCAGGTTTGGAAGCATCATCCACTTGTTAAGGAGGTCATCATATTGGAAATAAGAGCATGAAGAATTGAAACTCTTCCAAAATCATCACAAATCTTTAACAACATCATCAACAAACATCTTCAAGCATTGAGTTATATTTTTGTAATTTAATTATTTCATTTACTTCCTCCTTTACCTTGGCCTCTTATTTCTTGGCCTCCATAATTTCAACCCCATCAATCTCTTCTTTTCCCTTTATCCCTTTGTCTCAATTACTCCTTTCCCCCCTTCACCATCCTCACATCATTTTTTTTTCACCCCTTTGCCATCTTCATCCTTTTGACCACTTACACCTTTTCCATCTTTACCCATTTTCCCATTTACAATATTTACTCCTTTGTACCATTTACCCATTTTTATCTTTGTATTTTTTCAGACTTAACCATTTACCAAACCCAACTAAGCTATCCTTTTGATCCTTGCCATCAACCCAAACCAAAAACCATAACATTGTTTTAACCAATTTTTAGTATTAGCATTATTTAAACTAGTTGCTTTATTTTAGTCATATTAGCAAAGAATTTAGTTTTATTAATTAATTTACTATTATTTTATGTTATTAGTTCTAGTTCTCTATCATTTTATGTAAATCATATTATTTTTATTCATCAAACTTAAGTGTTTGAAGTAGGTGGATTAACAGCCTCCTAGAAAGCTTTTGCTTCTAGGATCTATCTCATGCTAGGCAATCCACCCATCTACTTGTCTAAAAACTAAGTGTGTGGTAGTTATTTCTTATTTCTGGTCATATTTCCAAGCCAAATAGGATATCTCACAAATTTTGGAATTCAACACGTGTATATTTTAATAGGTTTTTAAACATACCTTCTTAACTAGATTCTTTCTTTTCAAAACTAAGAAAAAAGCAAAAAATAGATAGAAATTTTTTGGCACACCCAATGGGACCCTTGAGTTTTCTTGGGTTCATTATTTATTTTAGGACATTCTCATTAGTGAAAATTTCATTTAGTTTCATTCTTCACACATTAGGTGTTCTTTCTTACATTTTTAGTTGCATTTTTTTATAAAAGTTAAATTTTATTTTTTTGCATTTCTAAAAAGAAGAAAAAAAAGGCAATCATCGTAAGATTAGGAATTGTATTTTCATCTTGCATTTAGGTTGCATTTAGATTCTTTTATTTTCACTCAAACAAATCTAAAATTTTCCTTTGGTTTAAAATTAATTTACATTCATTGATTGATTGTTTGTCTTAGTTCACCTAGATTAATTAAGCAAAGTAAATTAATCATAGCATCACAAATGTTACAAAAACCAAACCACTTGCACTAAAACAAACATCAAACACACTTGAGACAAGGCCCGACTAGGATTTCATCACCTAGTGGATCACCTTACCCTTTCTTGGGGATAACCAACTCAGCTCTCTAATTGAGTATAAACTCTAGATAAATGGTATAAAGTCTAAGCACCCACAGTAACTATGAGATTATGATGTGAGTGGAGAAATCCCCAAGTATCAAGTCACGTACCTGATCCAATATAGACTTCTTTTTGAGCACCTAAATGCAACCTAAAACCAAACATAAATGACTTTCTAGGACCTATTCGAGCTAATTTATTCTTCACAATTTTCTAAGGCATAAGGCAAAAGAGAGATACTTAAAATTTTAAGGTTTAACGCACTCCTAGTTTATGTTGGTTAGTCTTGAATGGTGGCAAGTTTTGTTCTCATTATTTTCCTTGAATATTTTGTTCGTTTCTCTTTATTTTAGGTGTGATAAGATATCATCCCTTTCTTATCTTCTCGTATGGTTCTTACTCACCAATAGTGAAGGGACATTGAGGACAAAACCTGCCACCAAGTCAACCAGTCTCTTCCACCTCTCCATCCATGGAACACATTTTAAAATCCATGAACTCCCATCACTCTCCAAAAATTACTATTTAGATAATCCTAAGAGATGCATATTTTTTTGCTTTCCTAAATAGCAATCATGTGACCCTATAACATTACCTTAGAACTACATATTACCAAATTCTAGTTTGACCCCACTCATAGATCCACCTTATAGCATGCCTCTCCACCTCATGGGAAGTACCTCCACTAATGCAGGTAATAATCAACCTTTATCTACCCAAACATTATCATCAACCAACAACCCCCTCAAAACTACCATTCAAGACTAGCCAACATAAACTACCACTACCCTTGTGCCTCCTACTAATCACTCCCCCACAATAGGAGTGCCTACCTATAGCACCACCCATCTTCCTCTAGTTACCTAAAATCCATCAAGCACTACTCCACTTTCAATACTTTTGGTGTCTATACCTCCATGTTACCACCAATTAGCACAAGAGTCATAACCCTTCCAGCAGCCACTAACCCAACTACCACTCCTACGCAACAAGTGATCTTTAATTATCTCTATAACCCATAAGGGCATGTGCCCGTCACCCAACCACCCACCTCTACCCAACCATTAACATCCACATACCAATGTAAATATTTAACCCAACCTCTAAGGACCATATACTAATACATGGAGTCATCTCAACCATCTATCAGTTATTCACACATTGCCCAACCTCAACAAAACATACCATATAACTACACATCCCAATAACCTCTCTTGAATTTGATCATAAATAAGATGACTACCCTTGAGTCATCCATCTCTAGATCCCATAATCTCATATCTTATGATGAAATTTGCAATGATCCTATTCACCCTTTGGTCCCCATTAGACCTTACCTGGTCCAATGGGAACTTTCAAAATTTACCAATTTTAACAGTAAGGAAGAACCTCAACAACATTTAAGAGCATTTAGGAATTCATGCTACTTGATTGCCCATGATGATTTTTTTCTCCTCCATACCTTCCCTATGCCATTATCTAGACCAACATTAGATTGGTATAATGTCATACCCAAACATTCCATCCTCTCTTTCACCCAACTAGCCCAAAACTTCTTATATCACTTTTTGATCAATATATCCAAGAAAGTTTCTATTACCAACCTCTACTCTATCAAGAAATTCGAAGATGAATCTATTAATAATTTTGTGGCTTATTGGAGGAGCCTAATCAACCAACTTTCCTTTTCATTTCCTCAACTCGAACTTATAGAGATCTTTAACTGAGCATGCTCAAAACATATTTCATCCACATTACATGTCTAAAGCTTTTGGACATTTGATGAAGCTTTTACCATGGCACATAAACTAGAGAATCGAGCCATTGATAAATGAAAGCTCAAAATTTAAAACAATAGCCCACTTACAAGCCTAATCAACCCTCTTCTTCTAAACCAAACCACCAAACCAATCCTGACACCAAAAACAAAGCAACTACCATTTCTATTGTCCTCAAAGTTGCACCTCCACCATCTACCAACCAACAAAGCTTGAGGAACCAAACCTCCAACTACTCTAATTTTTCAAACCAAAACCCAAGGAACTAAACTTGGAGTAACTAGAAGCAAGTAGCTCCACTTGGGGAGCCCTATGCTTCTATTTTAAAAAAGTTATTAAAAGCTAATATCATCCAAATTACACCAATTAGACCACCCAAACAATTTGATGTTTCTCACCCCATGCTAGGTTGGTATAATGAAAATGACCATTGTGCCTTTCATCAAGTCATAGGACATGACATCAATAGGTGTAATACCTTCAAATACCCTATCTAATCCCTCATTGACAAGGGGGAACTTAGATTAGACAACCCCAATGCAGCACCCAACCAAGCCCTTGACATATTTAGGTATCCTTTTCCAAACCAAACTCCCATAAATAATGAGAGTAATAACATCAAATGCTATCCTGACACCTATACTTTTAACATGGTTCTTGACACACCCACTAATTATGAACCCATTCACCAATTTACCAATCCCACTCCACTTATTAAAATAGTAGAGTTACTTTCTACCCTTTCAGACACCTAAATAGAGGAAGTAACCATATCCACACCTTTTATAGAGGTCACCACACCTATCTCCCCTATTATATAACCATCCATTCCACCTTTACAAACTATCTCACAAGAAAATATAACCTCACCCACCAAACCTCTAATTTTTGAACCTTCTATCAAAATCCAAGACAAAGGTAAGTGAACAAAAATAGAACCTCTAACCCCTTCTTTGGAAGACCAACTTATCCCTTCTAAACCAACCAAAACCTCCACCAAACTAACCAAAACCTCCTCCAAATTAACTGGCCCTCAAACACCTAAACCCACCAAGACAACTAAAGTAATCAAACCCCCTTCAAAACCAACAAATAAATTAGGAAAAGAGGTAAAACCACCCAAATGCCGAAAGCCTCAATTTTTACCTCCCTTAACCTTTCCCTCCATTTTGGGTCCTTATTCCTCTATCTTGATCACAAAGCCCATTATTTTTACCAAAAACCCACCACCTCTATTGGTTAAACCTTCACACTTGCTTCCTAACACATTTCTTAAGTTACCTCCCTTGCCATCATCTACCTCTAGCTAATCAACCATCTTTCCTAAACCAAAACCATTAACCAAGTGTACCACCTTACTTAATACACCTATCACCAAACCTACTTCCAAACATCCTTCTACTTCAACACCCAAAACAAAAACCACCATACCTTTACCACGTTTAACTGAGCCTTACTTAACCATTCTCCAATAATTGTTGTAAACATGTTCCTTGAGCTTACTGCCCATCAAACCATTTGACCCTTCAAATTCCAAACCATCATGGTTCAATAACAATTTGATTTGTTTATACCATAAGAAACTTGGCCATGATAGAAAGAATTGTAAAGCTCTCCAAACTCTCATCCACCACCTTTATGATGAGGATGATCTATTAATAGATGAAAATCCTATGTCACCCATACCAACCCAAACAATAGCCACACCTACCCAAAACTTACCCACTCCTCCACTCTCACCTAAGAATGAAGATGAGTCTGACCACTCTACTATCTCACCCTCTCCTTCTATCCATACTATCAACATGGTCACTAGATCATAGAAAAAGGATAAAGGGAAGGCTAAGGTGTCTATTCCTTAGACTTACCCCTCTTCACATTCCCAAGTAAACCACACCCAACTATCTCCATATTTAATCAAAGCTAAGGTATCTATCTTAGCTGCCTCCCAATCTAAACATTCATACCCCAACCCATATACAATCTCTATTTGAAAAGCTATCCTTAAGTAGCTTCACTAGACCTTGATAAAATGAGCCTATATGAGTTGATTTTTACTTCTCCCCATCACTTCCAAGCACCCATAAAGGGATTACAATCCATCGAGGTCCAACCTAGTGACCCTCAATCTCTAGCTACATTTTTTGGAGCCTTCCAAACTTCTAGACTTGTCACCTTTAAGAATTTAAAAATACCTTCCATCCAACCTGAGGACCTAGATCCACCACTCTTTATTACTACTTACATCAACCAAACCTATGTCAAAAGGGTGATGATAGATAGGGGAGATAATATTAACATCATATCCTCCTATGCTTATGGCCAACTCAGCTTACCAGATAATATTATCTTAGAATCCATAATGATCCTCTGATCCTTTAATGACACTATGACCACTACCTTGGGAATCATCATCCTTCATATTTGTGTGGGACCCCACACACTCCTTGAACTCTTTTGTGTGGTAGAATGAGAATTTTAGTACAACATCTTATTGGGATGACTTTGGAATCACTCCATGGAATGTGTTCCCTCTACCCTCCATTGATGCATTAAGTTTGAGCATTAGGTCTAGGTCATCAACATCCAAGTAGACCCAAATCATTTCTCAACATGCAATATGACCTATTGCCCAAATGATGTCCTTGTATACCCATCCAACCCACCTTCAATAGTTACACCCTAACCACCAACCATCGATAAAACATTGACTACCTCATCCATCCCTTATTCATAGATCCCTATAGAGGAGCCCTTGGGATCTATGTTCCAATGAATCTTGTTAGGGGAGTATCACCTTATAGCATTATATTTTTTCCCTACTCCTCAAGAATATGGGAAACTCAAACATGACCCTTCTTATGACCTTAACATTAGAACCATCATCCCTTTCAATCCCCCAACCATTAAATGAAATTCATCTATAGGGGACTTGATCGACGACTTCTTGCTCCCACCACTACCTCTTTCATTTGACCATTCACCTCTAAATTTTCCTACTTTGACAAACTAGCATTCATTAAATTATACATTCATAGGTGTGCCTATAAGGGATTTGGCCTTGGTTAATATGAACAAGGACCTTATGAGTTAACTTTGATCAAAACCCCAAAACCTCGTGAGTCATTTGTTATTGGGTTTGTATCATTGGAATAACCCACCAATTCATCCAAACCTATTGACTCCATCAAGGAAGTCATCCTCTCCTCACCAACCCAACCTCCTCTAAAGTTTGCATATTTGATATCAACCTTCCTAACTATTTTTATCAACACCATTAGTTTAGGTCCCCTAACCTATCAAAAGAATGGCTAAATATAAACCCTTCCTCTCATCCATCTTGAAATGATAGAGAAAGATTATCCTACCATCAGTACCATCCAACATCAAGATGATGATTCTATTCTCACCTACCTTGGTACCCCAAAATATTCAATCCATAAATCCCATCCTCTTGAATCCTCAACCATGTTGAATGAATCCAACATGAATACAAATTGGGCACTATGAACAACCCCCACATTGTCAATTTAGGCCAATCACTAAATGCCAAAGAACTTCAAGACTTATCTTCTTTCTTCTAAGACTGAAGTGTAAAATTCACTTGGTCTTACAATTATATGCCTGAGATTGACCCCACCATCACTACCCATAACATAGTCACTCATCATGATGCCAAGCCTATTAAATAGAAACTTCAACACATGCATCCTTACATAGCCTTTCTCATCAAAGAAGAGCTTCAGTGTCTCCTATTTGTAAACTTCATTCAACCCATTGACTATCCTTAATGGGTCTTGAATATCACACCTATCACCAAATATATTGGGGTTCTATACATATTTATGGACTTTCATGACCTTAACCTTGCCTACCCCAAGGATGAATTTCCTCTAACTAGTATTGACCAGCTTGTTGATCTTAAAGCCAAACATGAGATTTTGTCTCTCATGGATGAGTTTTTAGGTTATAATTAGATCTTGATTTTTCTTAAAGATCAGAAAAAACTACCTTTACCACTATTTGGGGAAATTTTTTCTATAGGGTCATGCCTTTTGGGTTAAATAATGCTGGTGTAATCTACCAATAAGCCATGACCTACATCTTCCATGACTTCATCCACACCATCATAGAGGACTATGTCAATTATCTCTTGGGAAAATCCAAATCTCACTAAGATCATCCGAAATTTCTTGACCTTATCTTCAAATGCCTAATGCATTTTCATGTCAGACTTAACCCTAAGAAATGTGTTTTTGGGATCCTTTCAAGGAAGCTTCTTGGCTTAATCATCTCCCTTAGAAGAATAGAAGTAGACCCTACCAAGGTCAAGGCAATATTGGAGATGAGTCCTACCAACCTTAATTAACTCTGTAACCTATAGGGAAAACTTTAATCTATTCACCATTTCATTTCCTATCTTTCAGATCGGTGCCAACCTTTTCATCACCTTCTAAAGAAGTATGTCTCTTTTAAATGGAATGATGATTGTCAAAAAGCCTTTGAATCACTCAAACAATACCTTTTGTCATCACCTATCCTCATCCCTCTTAAGGATGACCACCCCTTTCACCTATATATTTCTACCACCAACCATTCCCTAGGGATAATTGTTGCTCCCTAAGATGAACAACACAAAGAGCAAGCCATTTACTACATTAGTTGTACACTTTTTTAATATGAGACTTGGTATACCCATACCAAGAAACTATGCTTATCCTTAACTTTCATGGCCACCAAACTCCACCACTACCTTCTTAACCGTAAAACCTATTTCATAACCAACACTGATCCACTCAAGTACATGCATTCCAAGCCATACCAAAACTAGCATATGGACAAGTGGCTTATTCTCCTAAAAGAATTTGATCTTGAGTTACTTAATAAAAATTCAGTTAAAGGCCAAGTCATTACTAACTAATTGGATAAAGCACCTTTGGTAGATCACCGACCACTTCCTCTTTAGTTCTCAGATGAATCCATCACTACTCTTTCCTAAGAGAACATAACCTACCAAATGACTATGTTCTTCGATGGTTTGAAGTGCACATAAGGTAGGGGTGATAGATTTATTCTCATTCCTCTCATTATCAAAACCCTTCCTCTTTATTTCAAAATTGACTTTTAATGCACCAATAATATGGCTAAGTATGAAGCCCTAGTCATAGGTCTCCAAACTGCTCTAGTCTTGGGAATTAAAACCATCAATGTCTTTGGTGATTCCTAGCTCATGGTCAACCAAGTCAATGGCTCCTATCAATGTAATAATGATGTCTTATAGATATATAAACTTTTATTTGATAAACTCTTAGCATAACTAAAATTTTACCTGGTCTAATCCGTTCCCTGATCTACCAATAAATTTGCAAATATAATGGCTTGCCTTACTTCACAAATCCCTTCCTAGCCTTCCAATTCTAAAATAGTTGTCACGATTCATCATTTTATCATGCCCTCTTATAACTAATCTGACCTCCTCACCATTTTTAATGTGGATGAATCCTCATCTGACATTTGGTATGACCAAACTCTTAACTACCTCAACCTAGGCATCATTCCTCCCAACCTCTTTAGGAATGCCCAAATAAACTTTATTCAGAGTACCTATCATTACACCATAATAAGGGGAATCCTTAACAAACGTGGTTTTGAAAGTCTCCTTATTTATTTCCTATGTAACTGTGAAACTTCCCATGTCATTAGGGAAACACATGATGGGATTTGTAGGGGACACTTTAGTAGTCTAGCAATTGCTAAACATATCCTTTGCCTTGGATACTATTGGCCCACCCTCAACCAATATTGTTGTGATTATGTAAAAAAGTTTGTTAAATGTTAATAAAACACTAATTTACATCACATGATAGCCAATGGCCTCTAAGTATCTAAGGAATTTTGGCCTTTCTCACAATAGCGGCTTGATCTCATTAGGGAAATCAACCCCCATTCTTCACAATGGCACAACTCCATCATCACAGCCATTGAATAGTTTACCAATGGGTGGAATCTATCCCTCTCATCTCAACCAAAGTGAATAAGATTATCAACTTTATCAACCATCATATCATCTACCACTTTGGCATTCCTCATAAGATCATCACTGATAATGGTAAATATTTTAGAAATAAGCAAGTTCAGGTTTTGTGTGACATATTCAAAATTGACCTGAGTTTTTCCTCACCTTACTATCTACAAGAAAATGGATAGGTAGAAGCCTCTCACAAAATATTCAACAAAATACTAACCAAAGTAGTCAATGCTTCATATCAAGATTAGAATTTTCACATCCCCTTTACTTTTGTGGGCCTATTGCACTAGCATTCAAACCTCTATGGGTGATACCCCTTTCTCTCTGGTCTTTAGAATAGAGGTAGTCTAACCCCTCAAAGTCTAAATCCTGTCCCTTCACATATATTTTCAAGAGATCATATCTAAGGATGATTATCATTAGCAGTATTTAGCTCAGCTTGAGTTACTCGATGAGCATGCCCTTAACCATCTTTATGTCTATCAATAACACATCAACCATTCTTATGACAAACACCTCAAAATGTGAGACTTCAATATTAGAGACCTCATCCTAAAATAAAACCAACATGGAGAAAATTAAATGAGGCATGTTTGATTTCAATTGGCTTGGACCCTACTTATTGTGTTTCCTCCCTTAAAGGAAAACCAGAACCTAAGCCTCTAAATGCTTTCCATTTGCATCTATTATTCTATTAAAAGATCATGCTCACTTTTTGTCTAAATTAAGTTCATCCCTAGATTAACGAGATTTTCACCTTCACCCATCTTCCTCCTCTCCTTCTAAGTAAAATTGATTACAACATAAAACCATGTGATTAACCATCAAACTCATAGCCTAATACTAAATATGGGTACCATGGCTCTACCCATAGCATGGTTCTCATGGATACTTTCTATCTTTAAAAGGATGGAATCCCATGGTCATTATCTCTCATACCACCTCCTTTCACCTATCATTTAACCTTATTATGTTATAGTTTTTCCCTCGTAAAGGTAAAACTATGAACCTAACTAGACTTGTCCATGTATAAAAAAAAAATACATCCAAAAATAATTTGAATACCAAAATATTACTTGGGTCAATATCTTAAGCATTGCAGACTACTCCCTTAAAGGATAATTGCCTAATAAACCAAAATAAAAATTGCTTGCACTAAAGGTTGACTACTCCCTCAAAGGACAACTATAAAAAGGTATTAAACAAAGCATCTAAACTAAGACCACTCTCTTCAAGGATGGCTAAGTCAACTTTGTCAAAAAAATATCAATTTATTGGAAGCTTCCCACATCAATTAGCTTCCAATATACATCAATAAATTTAAAGACCCACTAACACAATCAAAGCAAATTCTAAATAATCTTGAAAAGTTGTAATTGGCTCTCCTAAAACATAACAAGATGGAAATGACAATCAAATTTGACATGTAGACTTATTGCATTGATCAGTCTACATTTAGAATAAGACATGGACTTATCTATTATCATTTTTAGGTCACCTCTAAAAGGGGAAAACTTATCCACATAAGGTTACCATACATATTACCCTTTATCCTTCACAACACCTATCACCCATCTTCCCTTTATACTATTTGTAAATCAAGGGACTTTGAGATTAATTGGCACACTATGATCGGGGAAATTATTTTACCAACTAACAGATGCTAATGTAAAATATTCAATAGGATTATGTTCCTTAAGTAAATCCAACTTTGGGTTTTGTTTTACTTTATCCTTGTCAACAAATAGGCATTACACCTCATTTCTTATTATCTCCTTATTGAGTCATGTATTCTATTAGACCTATGTCTCATGATTTTTCATGTCTTGTTCCACATTTAGTATGGTCATCTAACCTACTTATGTGCTGCCACTATCATCCATCCAAACCATAAACAAAATCATAATAGCATTAGCATCAAACAACACACCTTCTAGGGATACGTTTCTCTATAACCCCAACTTGCATTCAACACACACACTTTCTTTGCAAACCTTACATAAAATTACACCATGTGGTCTATCAAATTGGGGCAACTCATTTGAGCACCATTCTCTAACCCTAGTTGAACTACATTAACCTAATTTCCATAGACTATGTGGGTGCTACTTAAGGGTAGTTTGGCCACTTACAACTAATTATCCTCCCCTTTTTCTTCTTATTAATTTCCATTGCTAATAGTGACCTCTTGCTTAGGGCATCCTATATTAGGGAAGCTTTAGATTATTTCTAGCATCCTTTTATTTTTCACATCATCTAATATTTCCTCTCTATTTTTCCCCCCATTATTGGGAGAACTACATTGGCCTCAGGTCTTTCTGGAATATGTAGGCAATGCTCAACTATTGAGGTTAGTTTAGCTACATCCTTTACTTTATTTTCCCTTCTCACCTAATATCTTTTCCTCCACTTTTATACCTATCTCCTCACCACCTATCTCCCTTCAACTTGTCAATCTCTTTTAACCACTTTTCTAGCTTGTCAATCTCTTTTAACACAAGGACTGACAACCTTCTTCATTAGCCCCTCTTATCTCCCATAAAGCCACCACCTACTCTGCTTTTCTAGCCTCCCCATCACCCTTCCTTGTGTATGCTTTATGGCTCTCTCTCCCACCCAATTTTAATTTTTTTTCCCTCTCTCCACTTCTTAACAATCATGCCCTTTATGCCCTTTATCTTTTTCCACCATCCTCATCCTTTCACCTTACCCTTGGAAACCTATAATACCCTCTTCCTCACTCTCTTTCCCTCACTATTTACACATCATCTTATTCCCTCACGCATCGATGGACACTTTTACCTTTTTTTTTCTTTGCTAAAACCTTCTTATTTCCCTTTCACTGCTTCTAAACCACCTTCATTCCCATTTTTAGTTCTTATTTTCCTCCCCATATTTTAAATCTAGCATGCTTTTTATTTCTTTTGTTTCTTCTAGCATCCTATTTTTTCTTATGTGTGCCTCCACTCTTTGTTGATTTGCCACTCTCCCCACCTTTTCCTTTTTTTTCCTCCATAACTAGCTCCTAACTGGGTCTTTATCCTTTGAGAAGCCTTCCATAATAGCCCTTTTCTTCTTATCAGTCCTAGCTTTTTTCAATTTCATTCCCCTTTTCCTCTTTCCACCTCAGTACTCACTTGTCTTTTTCATATTTGTGAGTATTCATACTTTATATCCCTACTTCAATTTTCCCTTTTCCTTCTTATCATCACTAATATTCATCTTGTATTTTCATCCCATTCCTTATCATGGTATTACCCTATTTCTTCACCACCTCACCACTTTTTATCTTGCCAATATCTTCTAATCACCCATTTAGCTTATTAATATCTTCCAACAAGCTAATTAACACATACCTTATCTCTTTAGCTACTTATCCACCCATCCTTTCCTTCCCCTCATTTTTCTTAGACCCTTTCCCATTTTCCATCCCATTCTCATCTCCAACACCACAATCTAATTTGTTTCATTGTTCCTCTCCTTGCCTATCATCATCCATGTTTCCTTGGTCACGTCTTCACCTACTTATTCACTCTCCTATCATCCTTTTTGTGTCCTCATTTCACTATTTTCCCCTCCTATTTCCTTTTTTTCCATGTATTTCCTTATTTTTCATTTTCATCACCAAACTATTTTCTCCTTGGCCTTTTTTAGACTTATTTTCAAACCTCTCATGGCCTCCCATATTTATCATCCTCCCCTTAAACTTCACAATTGTTACACTTCTTTCCCCATTTTTTTCAATTCTACAATCTGTCATTCTTTAGTGCATTCCTCAGACCCCCATCTTCCACCTTTTATTTTTCTTCTCTTTTCTCAATTTCATTTCATATTTTTCATCTTCCTTGTTGAATTCCTTGTTCTTCGCAACCTTCTTTTTTTCTTCCTCCATATCCATGCTTGTCTCCTTCCATCTTTCTCCAACTTCATCTTTATCTATGACCTCATTTTTTTCTCTACCTATCTCTTCATCCATCTCCTAGGGTTCCTTTACCTCATCCCTTGTTAGATCCCATTTATTTTCTCCCATTAGTACTCTAGATTCTCATGCATTAGAGTGTGGTCACTAGTCACATTGCTTATACATGTGTATACATGTTCGATTCCTTGTGTCCTCTACTCTCTTGCTTTAATGCATGAAATCGTGTCAAGGCCACTACTTTAAGACACCTATTTATTCCTTTAGTGTATTTATTAATTACACACAAGTCCTCCTTTTGTCTCTCTCTAACTATTACCTTTGCCCTATCCATCACCTCTTCAACCTTCAAAACCTCTACACATTTTACATATACTTAATAGAGTGTGATTAACACACCTTATTTTTAGCCTTCAAAGCATGCTCATATGACACATTCATAGGGCTTATGTTCATTAATCCAAGCCCACTTTGGTTTTAATTTTATTCCTTGTAATAGAAGGAACATCATGCCATGTTCTCATCCTAATGTGCTTAATTGATATTTTCATTATGACATTTGTCTCTTGATTATATTCTTCACTTTACCATTAGTGTTGTTCATTGCCTTACCCTATATGCTTTAACTTAAGAGAGATAACAATGACCATAAGCATAACAATCATAACCATAATCATAGAATTCATAAGTATCCACATAACCCTATGCATGATAAGATTCAAAACATTGACATCCGATACATTTTTACAACAAACTGTGAAATATTTTATTTAAGGGTATGAGGCATCGCATGATGCATACAAATTTATTAAGCTATCTTCAGGCCTCTAGATACATTATTTTCCTACCTAAGTATTGGAATGATTATTTGGTGACTATATATTTGTGTTTAACCACCCTTCTACTTGATTAATCTGGAAGCTAACATCTATAACATTCCTTATATTGTAGCTGCTAAAGGGTGTACTCTATTCTCCTCTTTTATATTCATCCCCATAGGGTGAGAATCATATTCCACTCTGGGTCTTTCACCCTACTCACCAGTCACAACCATTACATCCATTTATTTCAATTTTTTGATCACATAAGTACCACTTATTTTTGCCTCAACATGCATGCCCCTAAATAGTGAGGGTTCCCTCCATAGATAGGCTAATAGTCATGTTTTCTAGCCCTACACCTTGCACAATGAAAGTCTCACTTTCTTCACTACTAAGGAGATAAGAGTTTAGACTTGAGATCAAGTCATGGGAGCCTTTCCTCTTGCTATTGGTTTAATATCACTTCTATTATTGCCATTACATGTTGCAATATTTGGTAGATAAACACATTCACTATGTAGTTTATTTTGGGTCATGGGGGTTGATGATTATCTCTACCATTGCTCCCATTATTTTCCATATTAAACCTCTGGTAGTTATCTACACCCTAAATAACCTACAAAACCAAATGAATTCATGATAGGTATTCATTCTTATCATGATTCTTTAAATAGACTACCTGACCATTCTTCCACACTAACATGATTATCCATTCCATCGACAGGGAAGGTTATATGATGTCATTGATTCCATTTAATAGTCTTCCCACTTGAAATGGTCATGTCTTGATCTAATTGGTCATATTGATATAATCATTATGTGCTATCATGATGTCTTTTTGTTACCTATATCATCTAACCCACATCTGATGCCTCTGCTTACATTGTCATCTTGCAGTCCTTATGGGCCTAGTGGTCATTTGCATTAGTGTCACCTTAACTTGGTTGATGTAAATTATCTTCCAACCCTAGGCCATTGTAATGATCACACCTTTGAAACTACCACTATTACTGGTGGTGGTAGCTCCTAATTTCTTGCCACTATGGAAGCTCCCCCATCTTATTGAACTATATAACCAATATCCTAGACCATAAAGTTCCTTGCTAGTAGAGCCCCTTCTAAGTGGAACCCAAAGTCTTTAGTTCCAATAAACTAGGATAGATAATGCAAATATGGCCACCATTTATCTAGCCTACCCATATAGCTCTTAGGTCAGGCAAGGTCCATCCTCTATCATTCACCATGTTATCAGCTTTCTAACTCATAGAATCTACTTAGCCATCAAATAAATTATTTGCAGGTCATCACTTTTCTATCACCCTTAAAACTCAACTCATAATCGTGATGACCCTTTTCCACATTGACTATGCAGATCTTGATAGATGCCCACCTCCTAAAACTTAGCTCATAGTGATAGATTCTACCATTATGCTTATACACTCACACAATTTTAGAAGGTATAACCTCCTCATGAAGGCACCTCTTCTTTGACTTTGATCCATCATAGGACATTTGTGATGTTTAGCCTTTTGTTTCCCACTTATTTATCCTACCCTACCCATCCATGTATTTTCCTCCTAATGCATGTGGGATTATTATGGTGACTATTCACCAATCTACAACATGACACCTCAACATTACCAAATTATCAACCTAAACCTAACCACTGGGGTAGCCCATTTGAAATCTATAGTAGAACTACATTTGGATTAAAGTTTTGTTGGATATCACATCTATGAAACTATGTAAGTAACATCCACTTTCCTAGTGCATATGGAGTCAGCTTGGCCACCCCCTACCTAAACCCTTGCCAACCACTCTCTCTGACCAATTGACCATTTAACCACATCCACGTTGGTGTTGGTCATTTGGACCCAAACTATTACATTACTTTGTGATGACCTTACCTAAGCCATTTTGACCACACCAACCAACCTTGACATATTGAATTTTTGTATGACCCAACCATTTAGATTTTTTCAAAAGACCACTTCCTATTTTTGATACCTACTATCAACCCTAACCCTATCTAGATCACTTGATAGCATAACCTGATCAACTATGACTAATGCTATGGATAGATTACCCCTAACACCTATCCCTCTAGACCCAAAATTAAATTAACTAACATTGGAAACTTTAATTCATGTGTGATCTTAGATACGACACTTAGTCACATTTTGTGTGCATGTTTACGTCTTGAATACCCAAGTACCTTGTGGCACCACCTAGTGCCTCCCCACCAACCACTTATCAAACCTACACATAATTCTTCTTTACCTCATTAACTCTCAATTTAAGGGGGAACACCTCCTCTCATACTCAAGGCATTATAATTTTTGACCAAGTGATTCATTTTTGTTTTGTAACTTATTAATTCAAAGCCACATAATAAAAAGGGGCAAAATGCAGATACTAAAAAATTGTACACTTATAATTTTTGATGACTGAATGCCTTAGGACCCCCTAAAGACCCCGTAAAACCTTATTAACCATTAACCAACCCATTTTAACCTAACCAAATTACTATTCTCCTATTCACATAACAGTATTTAGAACTACTATTTAAAAGTATTATTCATTATCACTATTCACTATGAGACCCACTATCACTATTCATGATGACATGGTAAGTGATATGAGAGGTAACATGGAAGGTGAAATGGAATAAAAATTAGGTGGCTTAAAGTGGGACATCATACCCCACTTGGGACCCTCATCTAAGGTACCTAATGACATCATTAAACACCATAAGGGTCCCACTTGAAAGTATGCCAAATTTCCCCTCATACCACTTGGAAAATAGTGCCAAAATTCATGGGGCATATTTTTAAGTACTTAGGAAAATACAAGATAAGGTGGTGTAAAGTCTTTTGGACTCATATGAGCCCATGTGCATGATATCCACTCAAATTTGGACTCATGTGCAAGGTGGGAGACAAACCAACCAAGTGGGAGACCCATTATCAAGGTGGGAATCTCACCCCCTTGTCTTTCATGACCACTCATGCAACCACATGGAGAATGGTTCCGAAGTTTATGAGGCACTTAGTCAAAATATGAAAGTGAGTGTGAAAGATATTTTGGACCCACATGAGCCCATGTGCATGATTCCCTCGCTATTTTAGACTCTTTATGAAGTTAGGAGAAAAAAATCCAAGTGGAAGATCTATTAGCTAAGTTATAATCTCACCCCCTTGTCTTTCATGACCACTTATGAGCCCACTTGGAGAAATTCACCACATTTCACTATTCACTTCTTTTGGCATGGTTTTTGACATCAAATGCTATAAATACCCCCTTTTCCTTGACCCAAGTTAGTTTTGGTTGGAGCCTTTTCTTTCAGGTTTGGGAGCATCATCCACTTGTTAAGGAGGCCATCATATTGGAGATAAGATCATGAAGCAATGAAACTTTTCCAAAATCATTACAAAGCTTCAACAACATCATCAAAAAACATCTTTAAGCATTGACGTATGTTGTTGTGATTTAATTATTTCATTTACTTCCTCCTTTCCCTTGGCCTCTTCTTTCTTGACCTCAATACTTTCAACCCCCTCAACCTATTATTTTCCCTTTATCCTTTTGTATCACTTACTCTTTTTTCCACTTCACCATCCTCACATCATTTATTCTTTCACCCCTTTACCATCTTCATCCTTTTGATCACTTACACCTTTACCATCTTTACCCCTTTACCATATTTACTCCTTTATCCCATTTACCCATTTGTATCTTTGTCTATTTTCAGCCTTAACCATTTACCAAACCCAACTAAAATATCCTTTTTATCCTTTCCATCAACCAAAAACCACAACCTTATTTTAACCAATTTTCTGCATTAGCATTATTCAAACTAGTTGCTTTATTTTAGTCATATTAGCAAATAATTAGTTTACTTAATTAATTTTATATTATTTTTTGTTTCTTAGTTTCAATTTTATATCATTTTATACAAATTATATCATTTTTATTCATCAAAATTAAGTGTTTAAAGTAGGTGGATTGACAACCTCCTATAAAGCTTTCACTTCTAGGATCTAGCTCACGCTAGGCAATCCACCCATCTACATGTCTAAAAAACAAGTGTGTGGTAGTGATTTCTTATTTTAGGTTATCCTCCCAAGATAAAAAGGAGATCTCATAAAGTCTAGAATTCAATGCACACATCTTTTAATAGGTATTTATACATACCTTGTTAACTAGTTTCTTTCTTTTCAAAATTAGGAAAAAAGCAAAAATTAGATAGAAACACCAATATTATTTCCTATTTTGAAATACCTGCAACTAGTATTTTTTTTTTATAATGGAACATAACTTAAAAAAAATATAGTAAAATGATTTTGTATTAATACAAGATTAATCATACCTTTTGTACACCCTATTACCCATAAGGCAATGTCTAGGTGGAGGAAACCCATAAAATAATTGTCAAAATACTTGGCAAAAAAGTTGAAAAATACAACATTGATTACCACCAATAGATGGTATATGCTCTATAGTAAAATTGAACTACTAAACACACACCTTACTTTTTGGTCTATGGTACAAATTTTATTTTACCGATTGAACTTGATATACCTTCTTTTCATGTTTCTCTAAAATACATCATCAAAGATAATAAATATTATGGAAAGAGATTGAATTCATTAGAGAAGTTGAGTGATAAACACATAAAGGATGCTGAGCACTAATGTGTTTATCAAGATCATGTAAAGTAAACATAAAAAAAAAAGGTTCAGCCATGGGACTTTGATGTGGGTGACCTGGTACTAAAATAAAATAAATACCAATGCAAAAAAAGACAAAAAGGGAAAGTTCAAACCAAATTGGTGTAGACCATTTATAGTTAAAAAAAGATGAGAAAAGGTGTATACCACCTTGCTACACTTTATGGAAATAATTTAAAAATACCAATGAACACTATGCACTTGCATAAATATATTATGTAATAAATATTCCAAAAAAATAAAAAACAATAAAAACTCCAAAAACATTTTCAGTTCCTACATTTTTTATTGGCTCCTTGGCATCTATGTATTAATTCCAGTTGATGGATGACATGTTCAGTTACTCTTACATACATATGTGTGTCACACTTCTATTTGACTATTATAAAATCATACACAAATACATGGTATATTCCTATTTCAGATGTTGGCCTTCACTTTACTCATGTCATGTAGACATTTGGAGTATCATTTTTTTTACCTTGATACATAGGTTATATGGTTCTATGATCACATTTCATTATCATGTTTGAGCTTACATATGTACTTACACATGACTTTATCAATGATTATATCTTATATAGGGTACTTGATATGATATACACTTGACATTGTTTTAACACATTTGATCTAATGGATACTATGACATGTTTATTCTAGTTGTTTATGATTTACTTTATGTACTTCCTTGAGTGTCTTGTCTTGATATGCATTCCTTGTTCAAGAATTTGAATATGATCATTTTCTTGTATCCCCCATGCCTATGTATGTTTTATTTGACATTTTATTATGTCATGGTTTGTTGTATGGACATTTGAATATGTCATCCTTACCTTATGGACATTTAACTAAGTCACGTCCCTTCGATTATGTGGTATTTGAACATGCCCCTTATTTATAGATTCCTTAGATCATTACCTTTTGAATTGATTTTGAGCGATCTTATGTGTGTAATTATTTTCTTGTTGATCTTGTATTGTTACTATTTATACCTTATCATGATCTTTATCATGAATCTTAGGTCTACATGTAATCACATTGGTTCTATACACTTCAATGTTATATCTACCTAAATACATGTTCCTTCTATATGCTACATGTTACATTCACATATTATATTGTTGTCTTATCCTTTTAAGGTGAGAAAACTACAAGTTTCTATCTTTCTCTCAACTAAAACATGGGGCATATTGGTTGGGGTATGTCATAAAGGCATGTTTTTCACACTTGGCACATTTTTTAGATTTAATGGGGGCATACTTTGGAAACATGTTTACCACACTCATTTAGTATATGGTACTTATATCAATTTTCAAATTCAATGTGGTAATGTTATATGGGCATGGATTCCACACATTCATAGTTCTTATAATTAGTAGGGGCATGCTTTAGAAGCATGTTATCCACACCTATTCAGTATTCAACATCTCATGATTATAGTGGGGGTATGTTTTAGAAACATGTTTTCCACATTGGTACTTATATTAGGCTTTATATTTTTACATATATGGTGGGTTGTTTCCTTGGAATCATGTCTTCCACACTTACACAGTTTTTGAATTGGCCAAAGTACATAGTTATATGATTTAGATTCATAGTTGTGGCAAAATTCTATACATTACTACTATTGTTATACATAGTTTCAGAATGAGACATATCTAAGGTGCATATGCTATGAAACATGTGCCTAATATTGTAAAATCCAAATCATTTTTAGATTTCAAAAATATTTAATGGACTATTACAACATCATAGATTTTTATTATTGATATCCACAGACTTTTACAAACTTTATTAAACTAATCTACTACAGTAGTTGGTTCAAATTTTGGTATAGTTGAGATGATTAAATTAGTCAATATTTCAAATTTTTCATGTTATTATTGATTTTTTCATACAACCTCACCAAGTTATAAGTATCATTAGGTTTCACAATTGAGCTAATCTCAACTACTAGGTGGTAAATCACCTTTTCTCTAAGGTTAGGGGCATGTGCATTCCAATCTCTCTCTCCCTATATATATCTATATATCTATCTCCTTCAATATATGCACTTTTAATATTTATATATATTTTTCCTAATCTCAATTCATATCCTTGTAATGATACATATTTTCCAAAACAACTTGTCAATAGGGAAGGCAGTTACATTTACACACAAGGATACTCTTAAACCTTGATCTTTCAATTTCAAGTATTAGAAATTATAGATTATATGCACTAATTATACTTTATAATATGTTCTTGGTTATAGATAAGTCACTAGTCAATCACTCAAGCTGGGCACATGTAAAGACACATTATGCATATAAACCTAGGTATGCATTCTTTTCTTTTAAACTAGAAATGTAATTACTATATTAAAGTGGGGGGGAGATGTAAACACTATTTTTTAAATATATATCACCTCAATCTTGTACACTTATAAAACTTAAAACCTTTCTATTCCTTTCATTTTTAGACCTTTCCCATTTTTACAAGTCTTGCATCTGCTCTATCTTTGTGCCCCTTGGATTATATTTCTTAGTTTGACCAATCTTATGTTAATGACATAGGCATTTTATCATTACCAAAATGTTTAAAATTTACTTATCTTCTTTATCTACAAGTTTGAACTTGTACCTACTTTCTTACTCCTTGAACACTAACATTTGGGATAGACACTAACATTGATTTTAGTGAACTAAGCTGAATTAAGTGTCTAGTGACCTAGAGTCATCCAATTTACAAATGAAACAAATCCTAATGGTTGAATTAAATGATTTAATTTAATATATTAATCTAAAGGGAATGATATAAATACAATATCAACCCTCATTCATTCCTCATCTAGCAACTTAGGGACACTACCAAGTATTCTTACCAAAGAGCATTCAAAGAACATTCAATTAAATAAATCTACCCTATTTCCATACCAATCATAAGTAAAACAAATATATATGTCTAAAGTATTAAATCAATAACCCAACATCATGATTTTCCAATTTACAAGCTAGGTCACTATTGTACTTATTTTCCACATATTGCATGATTCACACACAATCCAACATGTAGGGGATAACTACATCAATATGAGTCCCTTTTCTAGAGTATTAGCCATGTAGGCAGTGCCCACTAAAATTGGGGTCTTTGGGGTCATCTCGACACCATATTTCCACTAACCCATTTTTTTCCAAGGTCACTATGAAGATGAAGAACTAGGGTTTTTCAATTTCAGAAGGGTTGATAGTCCATAACCTATATCTAAATTCACCAAAGTAAAGTTGAAGACAAACCTAGAAACATCAATGTGGTCATAATTTTTGATTAGGTATTCCATGCAAGACACTTGTGTCAAACCCAAAAATTAGCATTGACATAACTATCCCAAGTTGACGTTAGTGTCTAGAGCTCTTGAAGCATTAGATATAGAATCTAATCACTATTCTAGATCCATCTTCCATATTGATTCCTATTTATTAGAGATCCATAATTTCATTAGCATTATAACAAGCCAAGTACATTACTTTTTTGTCATTTCTTTGTCTAACTTAGTTGTAATTTTTATATTTAGACAATAATCAACATAATAAATTCAATGTATGTTTATTTCTAAGTTTAGCACTTAATTAGTCCATTATAGATTTGAGTATCACCTTTATATGCAATTTCATTTCTATGTACACCTTTAATCAAATCTATGGCTAACAATAAGATCACCTAGATCATTTTAAGATTAAACAACAACTAAAATGTAGGATAGTGATTTTTCCTAAAAGCATTGTTGATTGTCATGTAAATATAAAAACAAATAAATTTAATACAAGTTCTATTCCAGAGACCATCTGATTATTAGTAATAAGTGTCATAGCCAAGTTTTTAAAACACAAGAAGTCGTTATAAGACTCTAGAGGAAAAACGAAATTCCATGTAAAAAAATGTATATAAGTATTATCTTTGCAACCTCCAAGATTAGAAACATATTTTCTGAGGTTGCACCCTTAATCATGTGTGCTATAGTTTTGTGATATCAGGTGTAGAAGGTTCAATATATTTAAGTGGTTATAAGCCTAAAAAGGTGAAAAATCAAGGAAGCCATAAATTTATATTAGAGTTATCTAAAATTAAAATAAAATTTAACACAAGAATATGGAAACCATCTTAGTATTTGACTATAATAAAAGTCAATACTACAATTGATTCAAGTGACAAACTTGTTGTATTCTACCATATACATGAATTCATTGTGATATGGAAAAGTGTTATAAGGGGAAGTACCCATGCTAGTGCATAAGTCATTATAGAGGGACATGTTTTAGTTCAATAAACATGACAACCAATGTTGTTTGTATAAATTTCTAGGCATGTATGAGTAGTAATCACAATAATAAATTTTGAAAAAAATACATAGTATTGGTTTCAAGTCATGCTTTCAATGTTTAGTTAAAAGTAACATAAATGAAGAATTATAAAAATGAATAAACAAGTAATTTTTTTAATATCATCTCTTCAACATAAGTATGCCAAAAAGTCAAAGGTATTAGATGCGAGAAAGTTGATAGAATTTTGGCCCAACCTATGTATAAAAACATATATCAACATAAATAGACACACATTACCACATTATGATGAAAAATATTAGGGGATTACAATTGGAAAGTGAAGTTATAGGCACCAAAATTTGTATGTGTAATAATAAATGAAGAGTTAAAGGAGACATAAGGATGGGAGATAGAAATAAAGGTACATGCAAAGACTATGCAACACAAACACACTCTTTTTTCTTTACAACTTAAGAAAAAAAGAGTTTTAGAGATAATTGTTTTAGAGAAGCATGCATTACTTACTAATAGATTTAATGACATTGTTAGTGGTAAGTGTGAAGCTATAATGTAATTAGAACCACCATAGAAAAAAGTAGCAGCTAAAATGTCCTACTTATATTCATTAAAGGTGATTTTAGTTAATTTAAAGAGTTTCTCCTTTAGGCATAATTTATTCAAGATGTAATCAATTTGTTCATTTTTTGTCTATATTATGCACTATAGTGAATTCTAGTATGATTAAATTTGACCCTATTTATAATTTATGTAATGTGCATAATCATCTATTGAAGGCATGGTACCTATGATCAAATGCTCATAATTATTGTAGAATAGTTGGAAAGGTGAAGAATGAACATTTTTATCTTTTAACAGACCTTTGAAATGTAAATCAAAATTGTAATTTGTCATGTTGTGAAAGTATTGAAATTTTGTAAATTATTGGAATCTATTTTTTTATTATGAATAAAGCAATGAATCTAGCAGAGATACTTTTCTCAACATTTTTTCATTAAATTTGTAGATCATCTTTTGTATATTTTTCATTTAATATATCCATAATTGTAGACTGAATTGGATGAAGCAAGGGAGTGCCTTTAGTTCCATTCCTAATAGTGTTTTTAAAGAGAATTAATAGTGTATTTGTTGATGATAATATTTGTTATAAGATAGGATGTATATGTTTTTAGTTGTCATTTATTATAAGCTACAAAATAATTGTTAAATTTCAGCATTTTGGAAAACAACATATATATGTATATATTAAGACAAAGCAAATGACATTAAAAAAGATGAAGAACAAGAAGTAAAATGTTTGAGTGTGAGTAATTACAACTGCCATTTCTTCTTTAGCTTAACCATATTTGAGATGAAGTTCATATTGATTTTATCATTTTTGATATCCAACTATGATGGAACCTAATGAACCCACTACATGTGTTATTTGTATACACATAATATTTGTGAACTTTATCATTAACTAACACTTTCTCTTTTGTACAAACCTATTGAGTTTCAATTTATCTGAGTGCATGCCTTAAAGGGTGCATTAGGAAAGGGGTGGGTAGACCTTTGGTGCTTCATAAGATTGTTGGTTCATATATCATTACCTAAAAGTACTACAAGTTACTTTTATCCAACTTCTTAAATAATTAAAACCCATTTATACACTCATCTAATTCATTCACCTTCTAAAATAACCCATAACTAAGAATATACCCCTTTTTTCTTAATTTTCCTAATATGTCATCCTAGTCGATCTTGTTAGGGATTGAGCACACCTTATAGAAGTTTATCGGTCTAGACAACCTAGTTCAAGGCCTAATGACTATTTTTCCTACCAAACAAGATCGACCTAGTGAAATTTGTCAGTTAAATTCTTGGATGGTTTAGGATCAATACTTGGATATAAATACCCACTTCACTTCATCTATAAAGAGATTAACATTCATTTTTACATTGCTATAGCTCACAATTCTACCATTTATACATTAGCAAAGTCATTGCTTAAGGTTTTACCTTGGAGAAAAGAAGATTGTTTTGTGGGAAATTTTTTGATGCAAAGTAGGAGTCTTTTAGGTTAGATCTTATTTCTATAGTGTGATCCTTATAAAGCCACAATTCAACCTCTTACAAAGCACCATTGGCCAAGGAAGAGATTGAGGAACAATAGGTTCAATTCAAGGTAAGTGTTTATAAATTTTACTCTTTCATTTAGTAATTTAGATATTACACAAATAGTAGAATGAATGTTTTACTCCTTCTTAGTTTACCTCTATATTGACTTGAGTAGATTTCTCTTTGCATGTTTTATTTTATTTTGTTATTAATTATCCCTCTTTATGCCACAATCTTTAGTGAACACTAGATTAGATTTATTTTATGTATTATATGCTTAAAAGGATTTATTACATAATATCATTTGGATAGAGTATTTAAAACCCTCTCCTTCAATGTTTTATGGTAAGATATCCCTTTGTTAGGTTTAGCAGATCCAAATTGGTCTTGTCCTAATATAAATAGCTATACAATGTATTATTTTTTCTAAAATTACCTTCTTTGAGATTGGAATCCACTAAGTATGAAAAGCTTGAGATCCATCCTATTTCATTGCATAAATAATGGTGAAATTGACATGAATCTAATCCCTAAATTTTTTATTTTTCATTTACAATCAATTAGATTGAGATGGTCAATCTAGTTATAACCTCTATATGTAGATTTAGGATCCACATTCAACTAGATCATGCTAGTCGATCATATTTCATCCTTTATTCATAGGTTTTCATTTTAACAAACTATATTGAGTGAATTGATCTAGTCTTAATTTTTTTCTATTTGAAATTTCATTTAAAATTAAGTAGATCAGGCTGGTTGATCTAGTTTAATTTAACAATTTTTAATTTTTAGTTATCATCTAATAAGATTGAGTTGGTTGACCTTTTCTTATTTTTTTTCAGTTTTTAACTTTTTATAGACTAAATAGAATTGGTCAATTCTATTTAACCACTTTGTTTATAATATTTTTGCCTTTGCTGGACTAGCTATTACATGGATGACCAAGTCAATAGATCTTCAATAGTATCAACAATACAACTAAATTAACGTGGTCGATATTTTTCAATTTTCCAATTTCACTCTTACCAACTTAGCATTTCAATTTTGTCAATTATATAAGTTTTTTAATTTTGTTTCTCAATAAAATCAATTGGTACTTAAAATTTACAATTTATTTTACTAGTTTTTCAATTATGTTAAAACAATATTACACAATCAAGTAAATCAATCCAGTTGATCTAGTCTATTTTAATTTTTTTGCTATTCAACTAGATTGAGCTAGTTAATCTAGTTTGTTCTATCCTTTTTCAAACTTCTATTTTTATTCCTAGAATTTAACCAGATCAACCTAGCTGACTCTGTAGGACATGACCAACCTATTATAATTTCATATTATTATTTTTCTTCCTATAAATAAACTAAATTGACATAGTTGACTCCATATGTCTTAGATGACTTAATTTAGTAGGTGGTTGGCCTAGTTTATTTTGCCTCTATTTTCATACATAGTTTGGTAGGTGGTCAACCTAGTTTGTTTTTTATCTATTTTTTTACATAGTCCAGTAGGTGGATGGACCTAGTTCAGAAGGTGGATAACCTAGTTCAATAAACTAATAATTTCACAATTGTGTTTTCTTTTAAGATTCTAATAAGTCAAAAACACTTAATAGTCAAAGATTTGGATCAAAACCTCACTTATATTATCAATTCAAATGAAACTATTCAATTTCTTCCTTCATTACTCCCTAATCCCAAACCAATTAATACATCATATGACCTAAATGTTTCATCCTCATGGAAATGTAATGTAATATAATTGAAGTTGCTCACCCTAGTCCTCCTCCTAATACTAATGTTGGGAATCCTCTTCCACCCAACAATCCGAATATTTTAATTGATACTACTCAACTCCTTAATCAAATACTTCAATAAATGACCAATATAAAAATCAATCATAGTAATCAAATGATGTGAATATAATCTCATACATTAAAAATGGATAGTCAACCACCTCAAGGCTTCATGGCTCAACCAATTCAAAATTTTGTCCCTCCTCTTGAATATGTAAATGGAAATCTCATCACTCAACCTCCTTTGTATAGAAAAATTATTCAACATCTTCAAAATTAATCTTTACTTCAATGCATTATATCTATAGATATTAAAAACATTTATCCAACTATTAAATAAGATGGAAAGTAGGAACTCACCATCTTTCTTAAATATTATGGTAATCTCTATAAGGAATGGGTCCAAACTAATGCTTTATTACCACCAAACTCTTAGCCAAAACCTTTGTTGGCTATGCACTTGAATGTTTTAAGCAACCCCCTCCACATTCCACCTTAGAATTAGAGGATTTAGTCAATTCTCTAGTGAAAGAATTCCAACATGATGACCTTACTAAAAATTACCTTAGCCATTTCATCAATGTCAAACAACTTCTTAACAAATTTGCTCACACATAAATCAAATAATGGAAGTATTTAGCTAAAAAAATGGACCATAACATGAGTGATGATAATATTTTTAAAAAAATTGTTACTTATCTTAAATCTCCTATTAAATACATAGTTCATATGTTTTCCCCTAAAATTTTAGAAAAATCATCAGATCAAGAAAAATGGTAAGACTTTCTTCTGACTCAATTTGAATCACCTCAAGCAACTACTAAGGAGCCTTTCCAATAAATTTCTCATAACATTGATTCATATAAGCCTCTATAACATAAAAAAGGAGCATTTTGATTCAATCAATTTTAACCCAACCTAAGCTCCCTTAATTCTATAATAACTTAAGAAGAAATTACCACCCTCTAAATCCATGAGCTTTGATCCTTCCAAACATCCTCTAAAATGGTATAATCTTCATAATTTTTGTTGGTGGCATGCTATGAGACTTGTCATGATATTAATTTATTACTCCTTAAATTATTGTTTGGTCCACATTTTAATCTTTGTAATCTTACTCAACAACATTATCAATACTATCTTCAAGCCTCACAAGCCCAATCTAAAGAATCAAAATCATGTCAACATCACTTACCTAATGATCAATAATAATTACCAGACACCTCCACATCATGTGCTAATGTTGTACAAACCATAGGTAATCCTTATTATTACACCAATAAGGAAAGGATATATAAAATGAATAACTTTAAACTGGTGGTTTCATCCATTGAACCTTAACCTCTTAGGTCACATGAACTCAAGGAGCATCTAGTTCACATGCCTACTCCAAAGCACATAATAAATGGTCATCATTTACCTTATATAACTATTCATACCTCTCCTTGAGGCCCTATTTAAATTTCAACATCCTCAAAATCCAACATATCAACACATTTATTTGTCTCTAACTACGATCACTATCCCAATTTAGTTTTTTCTAACTATTTGATTTCACCTCACTCCATATCACATGCTGGGGCATCTTGTGATGCCCATTCACATGTCAATTTAGACTATGGGGAATCTTGTGATGCCCATAACTACATCATATTACCATTTGGGGAATTTTATGATTCCTAATATTATTCTACATTGCATAATAATAAACAAATTCAACTTCAAGAAACCTTCTGAGACACACAAGCTTGTCTTTCACATGATTATCTTTGATATAAATGTTAGCATAGATATTGATATTTATTTGTCTCATATTTATTTATTTTAGTGTGTTTCATTTAATTTAGTTTCATTTTTTACACTAGTGTTTCCTTTGGGTTATTTGGTTTTATTTCACTTTACTAGCACCATTGTTTCTTCTTTTAGTTCTTTAGTTTTATTTCACTATACTACCATCATTGTCTCCTTTTTGGTTCATTGGTTTTATTTATTTATTTTATTTTGATTCTTGTTTCCCTTATAGTTTTTAAGTAACAGCTTTGGGTTTTTCATTTATTTTCATTTTATCATAGTTATGTCATTCTTTCCCTTAGTATATTTATGATTCCTTGATCCTTACTAACTTTCCCCTTTTTTGGGATGATTACTACTTTCATTAAAACTTGTGCTAGATAACTTGTAGTTTAGTATGGCTTATTTAGTGACATTAATCTCATAGCATAACCCCATCCCTTTCATATCACTATTTTACCTCATTGTGATAAACTATGAGAATATTCATCATTGTATCACTTATTACATGGATGGATCTCTCATGATCCCCATATTCCCATTATTTCCTTTCATTTGAGGCATGCATTAGTTAGTTTTGAGATTACACAATTAGTTGTGGGAATGTATAAGAGTTTTTAGACACCTTGGTATTTATTTCCCTTTATTTAATGACCAAGTGTAAGCTCTCTTATGTTCCTCACCTATTTCACTCAGGATAGCTTCTTTGAATCTGTATGGATGAAGAATAAAAAAAATCCAAAAAGTTTTAAAAGTAATATCACAAAAGAAATAGAATTAAATGATTAAAATTAAAATACAATATTGAAATTCAAATCACACTAAAATATGTGATCTGTTTTGGTGCATCTCATGTATTATTCAAAGATCAAACTCAATAGTTGGCCTCATGATAGTTTTGAAGTCCATTGGGGTATGGTAGGCTAGTAGATTGGGGTAGGAGGTCTCATTATAACATATATTATTTAGTGTCACCTACTTTCTCATGTAAGTACCTAATATTTTTAGTAGGTTGATGGATCTATAAGGGATCCTAAAGAACAAGGAACATATTGTGGGAAGGTAAATCCATTTTACTTTCATGCATATAGCCTTCATGAGATGCTCTTTGTACTTCACTTATTAGCCCAAGCTTTGTGTTCATTAGTAAGAGTGTCCTAATTCCTTGATGTTAATAGTTTTTATCCTTTTCCCCTTATTTAGTGTTCCTCATTCCTAATAAGGATGTTCACATAACCCATGTGGCACCTCAAATACCTTATTTACATCATATTTTCCTATTGTCCCCTTGTTGGATATTGTTTTTAAATGATCACATACTTGATCACATCTAACTAATTAAACCTCTTGGTTTATAATTTTTAGATTGCATTATAATACCTCAAATAGGACAAGTATTTAGTATCAAATATCCCTTACACATTTACTTTCCACATCATCTTATTATCATACTATTCATGTCATTAGATGGTTATGTTTTTTATATCATGTATTATTAAAAACACTAAGTTTGAGTTGTCATTCTTTATAACTTTTGATCTTCATCTATACATCATGTTCTTATTTGATTTTTTTGGAATTGACTTATCTTACATAGGACATTTGACATTCTTATATGTTTTTATTTATATATGACTTAACATGCTTGTCTTACATCTAGACTTATATTTTGTTTTTAGTCATCTGTCTTATTTATGTTTCATTAAACATGATTATCTTACATGAGGTTACCTTCCAATTGCTTATATATCTTTGTTATATTTTATTACATTGATATTTCACTCACTTACAAAGTTTTTCATGATTCCAAACATGATTTAGCATGTTCTACATTCTTTTTATCATTTATGTTTTACATGCTTACCAATATGATTTACAATGTTCTAAATTCCTTTTTTGTCTTTTATGTTTTACATGCTTCCCAGTGTGATTGATTATTTTATAAATTATTTGTTCATCATTTTTTCATTTAAATTTTTGATATTTTGGTTATAACCTAGACTTAACAATCCTAGCTTGTTAATTTGTATATAAATAATTTAATCAGTTTTGAGAGTTATTCATTGTTACTTTGATCATCCTACATACACTCTCATTGATTTTATTTTTAGTCTTGTATCCTTAGGGTTTTTCTAATTTAATTATTGTGGCCTAAACTATTGATACATATATTTACAATAAACCATTAAATGGAAAGGTAATTCAAGGTATGTACATGATAATTTTAGTTATTTTTATTTTTTTACCATTTATTTGTTGGAGGGTGCATCTTGTGAAGGTGCATGGTGAGTGATCATTGAGGTATGTGATAAGGTGAGTTTTTAGTTTTTATTGATGTAATTTATATTTTCATTGATGTCATTAAGGTTGTTATTACATATTATGAGTCTTGATTGTCACAAAGAGGTATGATGGTTAAGTGAGCATTGAAGCATAGTTATGAGGCTCTAGGTTAGCATGAGGTTATGAGAGAATATTGATCAGAAAGAGATTATTACAGTGGTGTGAGATTTCTATCTAAATATTTTTATTGTTTGTTATCATTGAGGTAAGCATGTTTGACTACAAGGTGTCTCGAGAAGCCTAGTTTAGACCCTATGAGGTGTGCATAGTAAGTTTGATGAAGTAAGTGAACAAAAGATTATGAGATGTTGTTTGTAATTATGTGATCATGTAAG
The DNA here is from genome assembly GCA_037957365.1 of Torreya grandis. Taxonomy (NCBI): domain Eukaryota; kingdom Viridiplantae; phylum Streptophyta; class Pinopsida; order Cupressales; family Taxaceae; genus Torreya; species Torreya grandis. The sequence continues at coordinate 3,067,226 of JARHVA010001815.1, forward strand.
TAAAGTTTTGATAATTTTATAAGTGTCTCAAGGTTATTTGTCTAGTTTTAAGAGCTTAAGAATCCTAGTCATGACAATAGTCATGGCATGTAAAGTCCTTGTGAGAAGGTATGAGTATGGTGACTTGGTAAGATGAGTGTATATATAAATGAGTGGTTGTATGAGGTTATTTGGGCATGTATGTGAGGCATTAAAATACTCATGAGAGTCTCAGGGTGAGCCTATAGGGGTAAGGCTTTCAAACCAAGTCTGCACGTAGACCGCTCATAGACCTTACCTAGCCTAATGAGGCATCATGATCAATTTTCAAGGCATATGAAGAATGTATGGAAATATTTAATCAGGAGATAGGTTTATTATGTGAGTGAGGTGGAGAGTTCATTTAAAAAATCATTAAGGTCAGTTTTAAGTCCCTAATGTGGTTTATAGGTCAAGGTCTAGAGAGAGAGAGAGAGGAGAGAGAGAGGAGAGAGATGAGGAGAGAGAGAGAGAGGAGAGGAGAGGAGAGAGATGAGAGAGAGAGATGAGAGAGAGATGAGGAGAGAGAGAGAGAGAGAGAGAGGAGAGAGATGAGAGAGAGAGAGAGAGGCCTAATGAGGGGTCATGATCATATTTCAAGGTGTTTTGATATCATGTAAGAATTTTTACAAGTTATTTATGTTATTTAAAGTTTTTTTAATATAGTTTTAAGATATATTTTGAAGGATAAGGCATGAAAAATCTTTAGAGGTGTCTCGATTGCTCAGAATGAAGGGTTCTCAACCTAAGAAGGATTTTCTTATTCCCATAAGCTCATCAAACTTGCATGGGAACATAAATAGTTAATGGTATATTTTTAATGGTCCTATATCAAAATTATAAGCATTATTTTTTTGATTAAAGGGGCTATGATTTATGATATGATCATTAAGAGTGGAAATAAGTTTTAAACCCTCTTAGAACCCTAATAAAGACTCGATGATGAAGATGTTGCTAAAAAGTGACCATAATGGATTGGTATGATTAGGTAAGATATTTAATATTGTATTGGACTTTAAAAAGTACCTAAAAGTGGTATTGGATAGAGAGAGGAGAGATAAGATGTTGATTTACAGGCTTGTTTTTAAATAAATTGTTATAGAAGTCAAACATTACATTGGACATAGTAAAGAAATGGATGGAGGAATAAGGTAGAGAATAATATTTCATGTCTATGGATTTTTATGTATAATTTATATCCCTCAAGTGTTATAAACTAGTAATCTAAGTTAACTAGTTGCTAATAGACCTAATGGTGAAAATAGTTGAAAAACCTAGGCAATAGTGAGAAGATGAATTAGAATGTATTTCATTATAGAATGATAAAACAAAGTGCATAGAGATGTTTTTTGGGAATAGTATGTATTTTTCATGATTTTTATAAAACTTGGAAGTTATGTATACTAGTGAAAATGATGAATCCAAAATGTCTTGTTTGACTTAGTGAGGTCTATGTATAATGAAGTCAACAAATTGGTTTGTAAGGACCAATAGTTACCACTATACCATATTATGATTATATTTGAAGATGTTATGGATTTTATAAAATATAATATACATACATAATAAGTTATTTAAATTGTCTATATAGGGTGTTGGATGTCCAAGTCACCATGACTATGTTTTTGAAGTAATTTGTCAGTTTTAAGTGAGTGAGTTGCAGAGTTATTTTTTGAGGCTCTATCTCTTGATCTAAAGTGTCTAATGAATATGGTGTTGTTTTTAAATTAAATTATTGTTAATTCATTTTAAAATCTTGGTAGTTAGTTTAATAGGTCAAAAAGTTGAAGCCAAAATGCCTTGTCTGGTTCAAGCAAGACTTGGTGAGATAAGGTCAAGAGATTGGTTTGTAAGACCAATATTTGATATTAGAGAGTATGGTTTTTGTATGTGATTTTTTTATAAGGATGAAAAAATATAATTTTAATGTATATTTATTCATGATAAATCATTTTTTAGGTGTTTAAATTCAAGTTCAACTTGACTTGTTTTTTAGGCTAGTTGGCAATTTTGAGTGAGCAAGTTATATGAGTGTTTTTGAGTCTTTTTTCCTTGTGTGATGAATTATAATACACTTGGTGAATTTTTTTTGGGTCTTTTAGTTTCTATTTATGTGATTTATTTTCATTATTTTGTGGATAAATAATGTGTTATCTTCAATTGTTCAAGATAGACCTTTCTGTGTGTGTGAAGGCCTAATATAAACAATATTGATGGTGTGCTTCAAATGGTGGTTGGAGCTAAAATGTGTCATGAACCTAATATGAGATTATTTTGGGTATATTTTATTTGTATATGAAGTTTTTACACTATGTTTTTATTTTTAAAGTGTTCCAAGGAGATTAAAGGGTAACATGTACTAATGAAGGCCTCATTGAATTAGTTCTCTTTAAGGCCTAAAAGAGGTTTTAGTATTTTAAGTTGTGGATGACCTATTGTAATGATTTATTAATGAATGAGATGTTTTATAAGAGCCATTTTAATTTTAATATAATTTTTCAAGTGGTGTGTGTGTATGACCAAGAGGTGTGTGAGCTAGAGGATTGCATAAGAACAAGGCCTATTAGGCCTAATTGGCAAGTTAGAGAAATTGAGAGAGCAAGAGAAGGAAATAGCACATTAAAGAGCTGAAGGTAATATTTTACACCATAATAGGGGGTGTATATAAACTATAATTAATATATAATATGTTTAATATATATGAATATCAAGGTCATATGATCTAATTTATCTTGAAGAGACCTAGTTGAGCGAAAGAAGCCTAGAAGGCAGTTTGAGAGGGATATAAAAGTGAGAAAAGATAAAGAAGGTGATCATCATATATTTTTTTTAGAAAAAAGTTTTTTTTAAGGTGATAAATAATTTTAGGTGGTTTATTTGGTGCTGATTTATCTAGGGGGTTGGTGCCTCCTTACAAGTTGGTGCTTGTTAAAGCCTAGTTGAGTGGGTGCTTGACTAGTTGGGGTTAATAATTCCATGTGGAGTTGGTGATTCCATAAAGTTTTTTTTTTTGTATTATATTTTCATATATCAATGGTTTTTATCCCCCTTGAGGGTTTCCCACATATGTATGTGTTATCTTGTCTCATGATCTTATATGGTTGCATATGCTTTGCTAGAGGTTTATGTTTGTATGAATGGTTCATGTATGATTAAGTGGAAATTATATTATATTTTTTAAGATAATAATTAACCCATATTATTTATTGTGATTCTTATAATTGGTATCAGATCTTTATCCTTTAAAGCAAGCCTAACATCTTAAAGCAAATCCTAAAAGCAAGGATGGCTAGTAGTCAATTCAAGGAGGTTTCTCTACCAATAAGGACATATCATGATGTAATTATATATAATATTAGGTTGGGGTGAATAATTTACCTTTAAAAATATATTAAATTTCACTTATCATTCATGAATCATTCATTCACATGCATACATTAACCCATGCGTAAAAAAAACATCTACAAAAGCATACAACATAAGAAAAAAGAGATATGTTGGAAAAAATCATGAGGGATAAAACATAATAAAAAAATATAAATTAATAAATAATTAGTGAGACACCAAACCCACAAGGAACACCAACCCCTCACTAGTCAAGCACTAACTCAACTAGGAGTTTAATAAGAACCAACTTGTAAAGAGGCACCAAACCCCTAGGTAAACTAACACCAAATAAAATATATAGAACATGTGATCAACTTTATACACCTATTTACATATAAAATTATGATGATCACCCTTATTTTGTTTTCCCACACTCTTCTATCTCTCTCAAATAACCTATTAGGCCTCTTCACTCAATTAGCCCTCTTTTTGGCAGATTTAGGTCATATTTCCTTGATCATCACCTATTTAAGAAAATTTATAACTTCATGAAATATTAAACACACCTATAGTATGTTATTAAAAACATATACCTAGTTTCCAAACTTCTATTTTCATTCGCTCATTACCTCAATATTCTAACTAGTCAAATTAGGCCTATTAGACCTTAATTTTATACCTTGACTCTTGATCTCACCCACATTGGTTAGAAAAAAACCTATCCATTATTTTATTACTCTTTTAATATATCTAATAAAAACATTTCACAAGTGAAAAAATCATTACATGTTTCAGTCACCACCAACAAGGACCAAAACCACCATTAGGCCTAATAGAGACCTAATGCAATTAGTCCTTCTCAAAGCACACATTTCAACTTGACCACCTTGGAACATATTGAGACTAAAAAAATAAAATTAAAAATT